>BLBF01000011.1:10586259-10643966 GCA_015471245.1 Laticauda colubrina | reverse complement strand
GGTACTTACATGTATGCTGTTCAGCTTCCTTCGGGTATTATCTCATGTCATTGTAGTTGTGCTTTTAAAGTTGTAGCAACTTTTTGGTAGAATTTCATCTGCCATCATCAGGCTTCTATATTGAGTTCATCTGAATAGCTACCTGCTTCTAAGTATATCAGAATTTCTCCTACTTTGGGGACGGAAGCTTGGCTCTAAAGATAAGCAAGTATTTCTGTGGTGTACCATAGAATTTCAATCATGTACTAAAGGTAAAGGTTCCTCTCACACATACGTCCTAGTCATTCCTCACTCTAGGGGGCGATGCTCATCTCCATTATAAAGCTGAAGAGCCAGTGCTGTCCAAAGACATCTCCATGGTCATGTGGCCAGCATGATTAAATGCCGAAGGCTCATGGAACGTCAATTTCAATAGATACTTTTATTTATTTTTTTAACTGAAACACGAAACTAATACCACCAAAGCAAAATTGTACAAGCCACATCATAGCACAATTTACTCCCACATAAACCTAGAATAAGAGTGGAATCTTACTTCACAAGGTAGGCGTGAATGACCCCGTCTGCTCCTCTGAGCACACATGAATATGCGATCAAAAGAAGTATATTGTACTGATAATTAAAATGGAAATCCGTCCGTCTTTCTTTTTTTTCTAAATTTAGTAAATTTTGTTTAGCTTTTTACATTTTCAAAATTTAAAAACATAAAATAAAACTTTATCCCTCATGACTAAACAGCGAAGGCACACAGAATGCTGTTATCTTCCCACCGAAGTGGTCCCAATTTTTCTATGTGTATTTTTACATGCTTTCAAACTGCTAGGTTGGCAGAAGCTGGGACAAGTAATGGGAGTTCACTCTGTTATGCGGTACTAGGAATTTGAACTGCTGAACTGCTGACCTTTCTGATTGACAAACTCAGCATCTTAGCCACTGAACCACTGTGTCCATGTACTACTACCTGCTATTAGACATCCCAGCTCCTCTGTCATCCCCTGGAACTCAGTCTTGCAACCATAGCACAGCTTCAGAACCAGTATGAGCCAGGGTCCTTCCATGTAGAGAATGGATATGTTAAATACAGGTAGTCCTTGACTTACAACAGTTCATTTAACGACCAGTCAAAGTTACAATGGCACTGAAAAATGTGACTTTATGACCATTTTTCAGAGTGATGACCTTTGCGTCACGTAATCAAAATTCAGGTTCTTGGCAGCTGTTTCATATTTATGACCGTGGCTGTGTCCCAAGATCACGTGATCCCCATTTGCGACTTTCTGACAAGCAAAGTCCATGGGGAAGCCAGAGTTGCTGAACAACCGGGTTCCTAACTTATCCACTGCAGTGAATTGCTTAGCAACTGTGGCAAGGAAAGTCATAAAATGGGGGCAAAACTCACTTCACAAATGTTTCACTTAGCAACATAGATTTTGGGCTCAGTTGTGGTCGTAAGTCAAGGACTACCTGCAACTCTTTCCAGGCCCAAAGAAAGCCCAGCATACTTGTAACTCCTTAAGAAAAGAACTTAATAATGGAGCCGTGTCGGTGATGAATGATTGAATGGATTATTTGAATTGTTGTATGTCCAACCACAGGTGCAGCTCAGCCTGTGGTTGCATGGTTTACTTTACCTTTAGTTGACTCAGGCGACTGCTGGTGATTTAGTTGCCTTAATATCTCTTAAGTGGTGTCAAACTGGATTTCTTCGAGGGCTGAATCAGAATTGTAATTGTCCTCCCTGGGGGACAACTGGCCAGGAGGGAGGATAATAGATGGAATGGATGCCTCCTGCAGCACTCTGCCAGCCAAAATGGGGCATGGAGGCATGCGCGCGCCCCCACACCCCATTTTGACTAGCAGCCATTTTGACCACAAGCCATTTTTGTCCTTTGTTATTTCCAAGATGGCCCCAAGGCCAGATCTAAGCAACCCATGAGCCAGATCCAGACCACAGGCCTTGAGTTTAACACCCCTGTCTTAAGGGATATTCTTTAAATGGGAAGGAAGAAGGTAGCAAACCCCAGCAATGTCCAGTTGCTTTTTGGTTGCCAATGAAAAAGATTTAGAAGTGAAAATAAAATAATAACTATTTTTGTGTGTTCAAAAAAGGAACATGCTAAGCCAAAGTGGTGGTATTCAAATTTTTTTACTACCGGATCTGTAGGCGTGGCTTGGTGGACATGGTTTGGTGGGCGTGGCAGGGGAAGGATACTGCAAAATCCCCTCCCCTCCTCACCCCACTAACCTGCTTTCCAGCTCCATTTTCCTATGCAAGGCAACAAAAGAAGACCCAGCTGATCAGCTGGGACTCGGGAGGCAGAGAATAGATGATGGCAGGGGCAATCAGTGGTGGGATTTGCCGGTTCTCCAAACTACTCAAAATTTCTGCTATCAGTTCTCTAGAACCTGTCAGAACTGGCTGAATACCACCTCTGATCTGTCTGCATTTAAATGATGCTGTACAACAGTGATTCTCCATGTGGGCCATAGGATTCCCAGGGGACTATGCTATATTTCTAAGGGGTTGCCCAAACTTAACTGCCAGGAGTATAATCAGTCATAATCCTCCCGTTTCATCCTCTGTGCTAATTCCAGCAGCGTAGTAGCTCTCAAAAGTCCTATCCCTATTCTGCTTTAGAAAGCTTGGCTTTCAAATGGGCCCTGATCATGCTGAGGGATGACTAAAATCAGAATTTTACACATTTCCCTGTCCTGTAGTGCAATTTTGCAATCTGGTGTTTTCACTGAGTTTTTCTCTAAGTCCACCTTGAGTCTTTTTATTTATTTATTTATTTGATAGTTGTGGAAGTTCAACAAATTAGCTAACTAAATAAAAGCCTCCCTAGTCCAAGCAAAGCATGTTGGGAGAACATACTGCATGCTGCTCGTGTCTTTGGCTTTTCATCATTACCCAGTGCTCCAATTTGAAAGCTGAGCCCTGTGCAATTACAGAGAAAACCTTAAATGCAATTTCTCCAGAAAATAGCAGTTTAATTGGGAAGCTGAAAACATTACCTGATTGATAATGAGAGTTTTTTCTCCTACAGCTTTGCCATTGCTCCTCAACCTCATTCCCCCCCCCCAAAAAAAAAGATTGTACTAACTAATTAAGTCCACTACTGAGAATGTGACTTTATGTCCTACTCTTTCTTGACCCAACAGAATTTCATGTAACGAGTACAGTGCTATAGACATGCTGTTTAGTCTCTTCCAAAAATGCTAATATGAGATTTCTTTGAAGTTTTTTTTTTATATTGAGATAATAAGATTCATATAAAGGATGTTTGAGATGCCAGAAATTATAATAGTACAATTCTCTCTAATAATACTGGAACTCACTCCAAAATTTGAATGAACTTTTTAACTAATGCTTTTAATACATTCCACAAATGTCCAGTAGAACAGGAATTCATAACATAATTAGAATCAAGAGCAGGCCTCTTCTGGTAGTGCTTAGGCATACAGTAATTAGTAAACTAGCAAAAAGAAAAAAGAAAGTAAACTGAAGCAATGATTACGCTCTCCAAGATAACAGATTTGCCTTGTGATTTTGTGTGTGAATGCAGCTAAACTGTATTTTAGTAGTAGCCATCCCCCAATCTTTTTTGGCTGCATTCACACCCTCTGTATATAAATCCAAATGTGTTTTGTTCTGGAAAAATGCTGGAGTTCAAATGAAGTACAATAAAAATTGAAATTATTTTCTTTATTGTTCTGAAAGTTAATATAATCTTAAAGTTCTCCCCTCCCTCAATCACTGGGGAGGATGGAGGTAACTGTTAGCTTAATTTTCATTTATGCACCTGGATCTGTTATACATTTAGCAACTAAATTTGCACATCAGGCTTTCCTGCAGGAGATAAGGCAAGTGCAGCGATTAATCATGTTCTTTTGACGGGAAAACAGATTAGCCTGGCTGAGAAGTCTCCATGATTTTGGTGGAGGCAAAGTAGAAAATAATTATGGCTTCTTTTGATTTATGTAAGACAATCAGCTGATTGAAAGAAAACAGGCACTAATGAAAATGTTAAACTCATCATGAGACAGCAGCAAGTAGCCTTACCTGGACTTAAAAGCCAACCAGCATTGCACTTGGTTACTGCTTGGATGGGGACTAAAATGAATCAGGCTGGATTGAAAAATCACAAAAACATTTCAGAAGGCAGCAGTTGAAAAAAGTCTGTATTGTGGCCAAGAAATGAAAATCACCAGGAGTTGAGTTCAGTTCAAAGGACTTCACCTTTAACAAAAATGACAGCAGAAGATCAACCTGCTTTTCAGCTTAAATAATATCTTTTTAAAAGTAATTAGGGTGGCATTTTTTCCCCTTTCCAATTCTAGAAAACCCATTCTGAAGCTGAAATCCTTCAGGACCTTTCTGCAAGAAGCCAACTATGATCAGAGCAGCTGAAAACTAGTAGATTTTGAAGAGAGTAAAAATATTTAGAAGTAGATTGTAAACAATAAAACAGGTTTAACATAATGTATAAAATGAAAGGAAAAAAAAAACCCCTAAGAAAATCAAGAGGGGAAAAAGAGAGAGAAAAGCCTGATCTATACATGGAAAAGTCTTTCCATTTTGCATATTCACCCTACCTGCTGCAGCTCTTAGTTGAGCAATATCATCAGCCCTGCCACCATCAGAAGCCTTCCTACTTTTGACCTAAAGAAAGATCTCTTATCAAGCAAAGTTGGGTGCTATTCTACCAGTTCATCCTGGGTCTGGCGTACCAGTAGCACTGAAGATCAGCTGAGACCAAACTGGTTCTCTCTGACGAGCTGCTGTTGGACCCAGCCACCCAACTGGGCCTCAGCTGTGGGAGACACAGGGAGAGTGCAGGATTGCAGGAGGTGCATAGGAAAGCCTCTGCGCGTGCACAAAGTGTGCCCACCAAGCCACACCCACCGAACCAGTGGTAAACCACTTTGAAACCCACTACTGATACTATTATCAGAATAGCCTAATTGCACGATATTCCACAACAAAACACAAAATTACTGCAGCAAAGTTGTCCTTTGTGAGCGCTTCAAAGTTTTTTTAAAAAAGAGTTTCTTTATTTGGACTTAACCCACACTCATCCAAAGCCCTTCTTTCAAGCGCTTGGTCTCTGTGACACCAGACGGGAGAAGAATGTTGTGTAAGGATCTTGAAGCTGCAGCAGATTGGGCAGGTACAGTGCTCACCTGATCGCTGTCCTATTATTTATTTATTTGAGTAAATTTGTATGGCCACACTCTCAGTGACTCTAGGCATCTTACAAAAATAAAAACCCAATATACAAACAATAAAAATGAACGGTGCCCTAGAGCTCCCACCTTACGATCAGAAGGCCATGAGTTCATTCCTTGGTAGCGGCAGATATTTATCTGAATTATTGTCTGCTGTGAACTCCACATTGGCATCAGGAAGGGCATTCGGCCAGTAAACGCTCAGCTCCATTTAGTTGCCCCAACTCCACCCCAATGCAAGGAATTGCACGGTCATTAAGAGAGAGAAAAAAGAAAATTATAAAAACAATAACTCCACCTCCATTCCCTAGTGACGACAATCAATCAAATAGGCCATGTGATGGGCTCCATCCCATTCTGGAGCTCAGGTCTGTTAGTAAAACCAGGTCTTCAGGACCTTGCGACACAGTCAAAGTGGGAAGGTCAATACAGTCTAACCTACTATCACAAATTGTATTCTGTTTTTAATTAAACTTTTCAAATGAGTGCATGTGGTATGAATGTATTGGTCTACTTTTGTTTTCACTGGTGAATTTTCTCCAGTTTTCCTATAATGGGTAGCTACCCTGTGCTACTCTCAATGCATATAGCCTTCTAGTATTTAGGTACACTGACTTTCTTTATAGATCTTTTTGCTGAAAATAGACAAATTGAATTGCTGATTTTGGGATTTATTGATTTTAAAGGTTTATTTATGGGAAGAAGTAGCTACAATATAAGGGAGAATGGAGATCCAATTATGTTTGAAACTGCTGCAGAGATTGGAACTCGCTTCTTTAATTACCTTTCTTTTTCTTGCTATTTTACTATTCTTTTTTCCCCTTTGACCCTTTTATGATCTTTTTTCTGTTTCTTCTATGCTTGTTTAATTTTTTTGAAAGAACCTTTGTCAAATCTGCTTTTAATAAAGTTTATTCATAATATTTAGGTACCCTGATTATAATTTCCGAACAAATGGACCATAAAATGAATAATATTTTGGGGAAAATGTTACTTAAATATAGAAGGTGTTTTTTAAAATATATACCATGTTTCTCCAACAATACAGCCTCCACCAATAGGAAGGCCCAGCATGATTTCTAGGCATAAGGTGAAATTAAGCCCCGCTCCCAAAATTTAGGCCTATTTAAATCATGCTTTTCCCCGCCATTTCTCACATTGTTTGTGAGAACTACACGAGGTGAAGAGAAATGGGTGGGGGAAAGGAGGGGGGAAGAGAAAAAAACTTGCCTTTAGGAGTGCCCTGCAGGTAGCCTAGACTAGAATACCTGGTACCAATAGAAGCTCCCCGAAGGCAGAGTCCCCAGCCGCTTCAGGGCGTGGTGTGGCTACCAGTGTCCCCTCGCCTTTAGGGTAGTCTCTTTCAGGCGTTGGAAGCTCTCCAAGTGCAGTTATCATCCACTTCTATTGGCCGGTAGAAGCGGCCTCAGGGCGAGCGCACACACACACTCCCCTCGCCGCGAAGCTGCTTCTTTCAGCCAACAAAAGCTCCCTGAAGTCAGAGTCCCCAGCTGCTTTGGGGTGAGACGTGGCTGCCCATGTCCCCTCGCCATTAGGCAGTCTCTTTCGGACGATGGAAGCTCCCCGAGTGCAGTCACCGGCCACTTCAATCGGCTGGTAGAAGTGGCCTTGGGGCAAGGGGAGTGTGTGTGCACTCGTCCCGAGGCCGCTTCTATTGGCTGATTGAAGTGGCTGGTGACTGCACTTGGGGAGCTTCCATCACCCAAAACAGACTGCCTAAAAGCAAGAGGATACGGGCAGCCATGCCATGCCTCAAAGCAGCTGGGGACTCTGCCTTCAAGGGAGTTTCGTCGGCCAATAGAAAAGGCCTCGCGGCGAGGGGAATGTGTGTGTGCGCTCACCCCAAGGTCACTTCTACTGGCCGATCGAAGTGGCTGATGACTGCATTTGGGGAGCTTCCATCGCCTGAAAGAGACTGCCTAATGGAGAGGGGACATGGGCAGCCACACCTCGCCCCAAAGAGGTGAGGTGCTCCCCTGGCTTCAGTGAGCTTTTGTTGGCCGAAAGAAGCGGCCCCGTGCCGAGGGGAGTGCGTATGGGCTGCTCTAGGTGGGGGAGGAAATTAAGTCACCCCCGAAAAGACAGCCTAGCCATTTTTTAGGGGGTCAAAAAAAAAAAAAAATAAGGCCCGGCCTTATTTTGTGAGAAACACGGTATATATATGTAAAAGCAATTATCCAAGATGCTATTGTTGAAAGATCAGTGAAAGAAAATGAGTTTTTTGAAAACACTCAAACATGAGGCTTTTATTTGTGATATTTTCATAAAACACAGCTTGTCCTTGACTTGCGAATGGTTGCTTAGCAACCGTTCAAAGCAACAGACCTCCCCCCAAAATAGATTCTTCTGACCTGTTAGGACTGATTCTTTTGATTCTGGTTCCTTCAGTGATCAGAGAATTAGGTTTGGTATTCTAAAGCACGGGTCTGCAACCTTGGCAACTTTAAGACTTGTGGACTTCAACTCCCAGAATTCTTTGCTGGGTGAGGACTTCTGAGAGTTGAAGTCCACAAGTCTTAAAGTTGCCAAGGTTGCAGACCCCATCTAGCTCAATGATTCTGAGTTCCTATAGTCTGCTCCTTCGAGCCTCTGTGGCACAGTGGTTAGGGTGTAGTACTACAAGCTACCTCTGCTGCAGCCAGATGCCTGCAATTCGGCAGATTGAATCCCACCAGGCTCAAGGTTGACTTAGCCTTCCATCCTTCCGAGGTGATTTGTTGGGGGGCCATAGGCTGATTCTGTAACCGCTTAGAGGGCCACTATAAAGTGGTATATAAGTCTAAGCGCTGTTGCTATTCTGTATATGAAATGAGGAAAGGACAGTGGCCTAAATATAGTTGAGGCAGGAGGGGTGGCCACTTTTGACCCTACAGGCACAGAGATCCCAGCTGGTTTTTCCATCTTGAAAAAAAAAGTGCTGTTCATGGTTTATTGTAATTCTGGTGAGGATCCAAAGATGAACCTAGGCGTTAGGAAGTGGCAGGATGAGTGAAGGCTGAACAACAAGGTGGAAAGCAGGCCAGCCTTGCAAACAGAACGTACTGAGAGTGACCACGAGATGGCAGTAGAGATATAGTTCTCTAATGTTCATTCAGACTCTGGTGGCTCTGGGAACTCATCATATAATACTCATGATGTGATGGCCATGGGCTTCTTGTTCCTCCCAGCTTGTGTGCCTGAGCCCTGGCATCTAAACCGGTCTGCTTCCCCTCACATTTTAACTGATGGCTAACATGACAGGGTAGTCTGGGGGAGGGACTCATCTGAAAGATTTAACCCTGAAGAGGAACACTGTCTTGTCCTCTCATCCGATATTAAAATGTCTTGGTACTGGTCTGGCTTATCTATTTGTAAAATGCACCACATTTTGGCCTGGCTTATATATAATGACAAGGAGCATGCAGTTTTCATCATGGTATAAATGTGAAAGTAACTATTCATCATAGCATAGTGTATAGTTTATGAATCAAGCCATTCAGGTTGCTCAGTATGCCACAACAAAATATTATTAGTACTATGTGCAGACCAAGCATTAAATCAACTGTGAATAGGAAATGGGATTCTACTGATTGGTCCTGTTCCCAATAAACAACACTAGCTTGTTTCACCCCAGATATCTACAATCATGCCATCAAACACCTGTCCAGAACAACTACACACAGTTTTTCCTCACATGCCATTCCTCTGCTAAACAACTAATTCCCACAACACTGTCAAACTATTTACTAAGACTGTATTACTATTTTTCTTCTCATCCTTCCTATTATCCACCTCCTTCTACTTATGACTACAACCTTATGGCTCGTATCTTTACAATTTATGTTGTTTTATTTAGTTTCCTAGTATGATTTTGATTGCTTATTGTTTAGTATCCCATGACTATCACTAAGTTTTGTATCTCCTGATTCTTTTTTTTTTTTGAATTTTTTTTATTGATTTTCAACAAACAAACATACACAAACAAAACACAAAACATAAAAACATAAAACTTCTTTTTGGAAAGCGGTTTCCCGGGTTACATCTTTTTATACAGACATAAATTCGAATTCATGCTCACTTTTTATCCCATTTCATATCTTATTTACCATTCAACATTTTCTACATAGCTTCTCCCCTCTTTTCACTCTCTTAATTCTATTTTATTTATTTCATCTCAATTTAAATCATTATGCGTATATCTTTTGTCTGTTCTATTTCAATTTTCTATTATCTTTTCTCATTAACACAAAATTTATCCTGTAATCACTGATTGAAGTATGACGCCTTTAAATCTTTCCCCTAAATTTGACACTTAAAATATTATATACTTTTCATTCTGATTCTTCTTAGTACGTTCTAAAGCTACATACTATATTATAAAATAAAAAAGTAATAAGTTTATAATATAATTAAAACAATAATCCATAGCAAATTAAGCTCTATTATTAAATCCAGTTTTCTAACATTATTTCAAATATAAATGCAACAATACAATCTTGTGTACTTTTGCAGTCTCTTTTTTAATCATATTTTTACTCACTATCTCTGAATAAATCTTGTTTCTTTACATCTTGTTTTAAACCTTTGTAACTTCTCTTCCCTTTTTCTCTTCCTTTCTTCTCCAATCCTGCCTTTTTACCCCCTTATCTCTTAATCTTATCTTCTTAATCTCCACCTTCTTCTGTATTCCTCTCCATTCTACATTTTCTATATAGCTTCTCCCCTCTTTTCACTCTCTTAATTCTATTTTATTTATTTCATCTCAATTTAAATCATGATGCATCTATCTTTTGTCTGTTCTATTTCAATTTTCTGTTATCTTTTCTCATTAACACAAGATTTCTCCTATAATCACTGATTGAAGTATGACGCCTTTAAATCTTTCCCCTAAATTTACTTTTCATTCCAATTCTGCTTAGTACATTCTGAAGCTACATACTATTTTATAAAATAAGAAAGAATAATAAGTTTATGATATAATTAAAACAATAATCCATAGCAAATTAAGCTCTATTATTAAATCCAGTTTTCTAACATTATTTCAAATATAAATACAACAATACAATCTTGTGTACTTTTGCAGAATCTCTTTTTTAATCATATTTTTACCCACTATCTCTAAATAAACCTTGTTTCTTTACATCTTGTTTTAAACCTTTGTAACTTCTCCTCCCTTTTTCCTTTCCTTTCTTCTCCAATCCTGCCTTTTTAACCCTTTGTCTCTTAATCTCCACCTTCTTCTGTATTCCTCTTTTCTGTTGCTTTCTGACATTGTGTCGATTTTTCACTTTATTTTTCCCTTTTTTGGTTGTTTTTTTAAACCTTAAATTCTCCATTCTCTTTCCCTTCTTTCCTTTTTCTTCTCCAGCTAAAGTTGTTTGTTCATTAAAGATGGCTTTTTCTTCATCCCACTCTTCTTGTTCTTGTAGTTTCTGGTAGGTAGAAATCGCCATTTCTGAAAAATGGAAAACAGATCCAGAAGAGCCCTTCCCTTCTTGTTCCTCTTCTTTTAGCTTTTTAAATTCAATTTTCAGTTCATCAACAAGTAGTGCCATTGTAAAAAGTTTTTTTTATACAATCCAAATGTTTTTAGTCTTTCAAATAATGATTTCCAAAAGTCCCAAAGTCACCAAACAATCCAAATATACACAGACTGTTTCATTTAGCACTTCCTTCTTTTTATACTTTCTCTTCCTGGAGTTATAGTTCAGTTACAAAGCTCCAATTAAAATATATATTTTAGAAGTCTTGTTACAGTTTAGCTCTGTTCTCATAAATTCCAAGGAGCCTCCTCCAACAAAATCTTAATATTTATTCTTTTCCTCTCCCTTTCCACTTATAACAAAAAAGAGTTCTCTTCTACCCCCCCCCCGATGCTCAGAAATCTTTATTGTCCCCTTGACTTTAGTTTTCAAGATTACCTGCTGATGCTAAAATGGGTTTTTCTGATTTCTCCATTCATTTGCTATCACCGTAAGGAAGAAGAGTGAGAAAAAACAAACTTTCCCTTTTAGCTTTCATTTGCCGCTTTTTCCGTCTTCATCAGGAACGATGTATCTTTAATGAAGCTTAAATTCCAGGGTATTTAAATGTTACTTATTATCCCGGTTAGCCAAAAACTTTCACTTTCTCAGTTTCCTCCTGCACATTCTTATCCGGATGAAAGCTTCTTTGTGGCGGCCATTGCTGACCGCCGCTCCACCGCTTTTGGAAAAGGGAGTTAAGTCAGCTGAGGAGGGGGGTTACGATTCTCCCGGATCCCTGCTGGATCTCCCCTATCTTCAGTTACCTGTACGGAGTAACTATAGCCCCCAAATCCAGCTGGATCAGGGGCACTCCAGCGGCGAGCGCAGCAGAAACCGCGCACAATCGCGGATTCCTGCCACTGCCGAAGCCTTGCAAACTGGAAGTCTGTATCTCCTGATTCTTGGTGAATGCATATTTTTAATGTATGCTGAGAGCTTATGCACTGAAGACAAATTCTTTGTGTGTCCAATCACACTTGGCCAATAAAGAATTCTATATGCATAACAATCGTCTCCATTTGTACAGCTGCTTTGCAGGTAAGCAACAGGACTCATACACGCACAGGCAAAGAAGCTGTTGCTTAATATTTCAGCAAAAAAGGATGGCAATTGGAATATGTAATCAAGGGGAACGTATTTGTTTCCCAAGGGAATTAGGAATTAGCACTAGGAAAGCTGACATGAGAAGATCCTTTTTGAGTGCAAACTAGCTTTTGGCTGTTTCCAGGAGCCATCTCTGGCCTTGGTTCATTATCCATCTATCACTTCAGAAATGCTTCTCAGGAACAGAATAAGTGGTTGTTGATTTTTAGACAGCAGGCAAGTTATACAGAGTGTTAAATCATATTTTTTGTCTCATTTACTCTCATTAATTCTCATTTAGTCTCTAGCCTCAGGAATTTTAGTGATGTGTCTCTCTTTCATATAAATACTAGTAATAAATAATATAATTCAGGTCGTCCTCAACTTACAACCCCTATTGAGCCCAATATTTCGGTTGTTAAGTGAATCATTTGCTAAGTGAGTTTTGCTCCATTTTATGACCTTTCTTGCCACAATTGTTAAGTGAATCATTGCAGTTGATAAATTAGTAGCCTGTTTGTTAAGTGAATCTGGCTGCCCCATTGACTTTGCTTTTGTCAGAAGGTCGTAAAATGGGATCATGGGAAATCGGGACACTAAATCCATCATAAATGTGAGACCGTTGCCAAGCATCTCAGTTTTGATCATGTGATCACGGGGATGCTATAAAGGTCGTCACGGTGAAAAATGGTCACATTTTTCAGTGCCATTAAACTTTGAATGGTCACTAAATGAACTGTTGTAAGTCGAGGACTACCTGTAATACTTTAAAAGTCACATTGCCCATTCTAATTTCTGCACAATTATCTTGCACTGCCTTTTCAGAAACCTTGTTCAGAAATAGGTGCATTTCTTTGATAGTTTGTCTGTTCCATTTCTACGTGACTCACTGGATGGTTTGGTTGTTGTTCTTTTTTTTTTGACTTCCCAAGGTCCTGTCTTTGGGAGCCGACGTCCTGCCAGAATATAAGCTCCAAACACCCCGCATCAACAAGTTTACGATATTGCACTACAGCCCTTTCAAAGCAGTCTGGGATTGGCTCATTTTGCTGCTTGTGATCTACACTGCCATCTTCACCCCTTACTCGGCAGCCTTCCTTCTCAATGACAGCGAAGAACAGAAGAGGCGGGTCTGTGGCTATTCCTGCAACCCCTTGAACATGGTAGACTTAATTGTGGATATTATGTTTATCATTGACATTCTCATAAACTTCCGAACGACATATGTCAACCAGAATGAAGAAGTGGTAAGTGACCCGGCGAGAATAGCAATTCACTACTTCAAAGGCTGGTTCCTAATTGACATGGTGGCTGCAATACCTTTTGACCTGCTGATCTTTGGATCTGGCTCAGATGAGGTAAGCCAAACGAAGCATGCAGCTTGCTTGCTTTTAATGCATGTGTTATCCTGTATGTGCGTGCCACCTTCTTCATCTCAGTTCAGACATAATCCCAACGCATGATTGTTCGTCACCTTCCCCACTTTGTTTGCAAGTACAAGGAAGAGAACTGAATTGTCTTAATTTACAGCAGATCATAGCTTCCCATTTTGTATGAATGTCCCAAACCAGGATATGCACAAAATATTTTTTTTTTCTCTCACACCAACAATGTGGAGTATTTATGTGTGTGTTATTCTGTGTGACCACTGTGTATCTGCGTAATATCTACTAGGTGTTGGACAGAGGTGGGCTTCACACAATTTAACAACCAGTTGGCCTAGCAGAATTGAAAATGTGAGCGTGCCTTCTGTGCTTGTGCGTGGCTTCAAACACATGGCGATTTAATGCGCACGGCTTCCAGCCCACCTTCTCAGGCAGCTGTGGAGAGTAGAGCAGGTGAGGCACAGAAATCAGCTGGGCTGCATGGGCAGGGCGAGCGAGCCAGAGAGTGAAATATATAGGATGGAATAGCACCAAAGGGGGGAGCGGGCCCAGCCGCAGTGGTTGGAACTACTGGTATGGGTGAACTGGTCCGAACCGGCAGCAACCCACCTCTGGTGTTAGATGTTGATTGGAGAGATTTAGGTTCAAGTCTCCATCAGTGCCTATCCATGATAAAGAACTCTGTATTAAAACAAATGGCCTCAACTCTTCAGTCTCAAGGGAGAAGCAAGTTGCAGAAGCAGCCTTGTCCTGTCTGATTGGACACTGTTTTTTCTGACCCAACCCTGTTACCAGCAAGAAAATCTCAAACAAATGCAGCAACTCAAACCTTCACAGCTTTAATCTACAAATAAACTTCTCTGTAGATAAAAGATGGCTTGCAGCCAATTAGTTCTACCAGAAAAGCCTTGACAGAATTCTTCAGATAACTTAGAGTCTCTACACACAATGCTGGGTCCTTAGAGCGTTTTTGCCTTCTACAAGGGCAAAAACCTTTTGAAACCAGGCTTATATTCCCTGGAGGGAGGGGCCATTACATTGCATCCTTACTCCCGAGTTGCCTGTGCTGCTCCAGCTGTTCTCTTCTACAAATCATCATGCGCTCACATGCACTTGGCACAGGCTCCTCGGGAACCTCCTCATCACTGCTGCCAGCCCCCACAATCCCTGAAGGCAGCAATTCACTCCCTGATTGTCCCAGATCTCATCCGAGTCCTCGTTCTCCTCCACCATCTACACCTGCTGCCGGCTAACCACAACCCTGTTGTCTTCAAACCCTGGACGATGTCTCCAATGTGTGTCTCCAATGCTCGCTCCCCACTCCCCCAAGCTCAAAGTAGCATGGCTACTTGTCCAGAATAGCACCTACCTATTTTCTGGCTTTGTTGAACACTGCTGGAGAAGACAGAGACCTCCACCCTCAGGGCTCACCAAAACAAGAATGCTTGGTCTTCTTCTGGTTTTGGCAAGTAAGAGGTGGAAGAAGCTTCAAAACAATGTCAGATAGGACCTGGACCTCCACTGATCATTTCCCGAATTAAATTTTAGAGTATGAGCAAAGATAGAGAAAAGAATCCTTTCTTGTGTTCATCCTTCCTGTGTAGGCAACATCCCTGAAGTAAGTTGGTACATCATATGGGTCAGATTCAGTTTACACAGTCCGGAAAATCTTTCCTAGTTCCTTGTAGATGCATGTCCAGTTATTGCTGCTACTGCTACTACTATTACTATAACTATTTCTATTCGTATAGCTATTCTATTATTTACTGCATAAGGGTGAATTTTGGTGACTTTCTAAATTACCCCTTTTTAGGGCTGCTGCTTAATATTCCGGTGGTAATGCCCCTATCATGTGAATGATTGTGATTATAGGTCAGCAGTATTATTTCTTACTCTTAATTACAACCTTAGTCATTGAGTCTTTTTTTTGAAATCCCTATTGTCACAAGGTCCCTCTATAATAAAGACCCCTGCTAACCACTTTCTCAATCAGTCTTTTTTTGTGAAATGGCATCGCTTTCAGAGGCTTCACTAGGAGGTTCTCCAAGGCTCAGAAAGTCTTGACCTCAAGCTGCTTTTAGAAAGGCCACAAGATAATAAGCTGAAGGTTACCAGCCACACTATGTGTATAATTCTGTTTGTTCATCAGCATGCTGGGGTTAAAAAAAGTAGGGAATAAAAAGATTATAATTCTTGGCAGAGTGGTGGTAGTCTCCTGTGGATTCTCTTAAAATCTCTCTTTTTAAAATATTATGCTAGCATACAACTGTTAAATTATGAGATTTTATGGCAAAGGTATTAAATAGATATTTCCAAATGGTAATGTTCATTTTCCCTGTGGTTGTGCAGTATCTTTCAGTTAGAATGTTTGAATCAGTCTTAATTAGCTTTATCTCATCTTTTTAGGAATATGCTAATTATTCTATTCTATAATAACTATTTGAAATGATTTTTAAAAAGATTGGAAAATCATATTCCTACCATTCACTACTTTCCTTAATATACACAGTTTACTACCCAATACCCCTAAACATAGTTCTTTTTAATCCGAAGTGCTCCTAATAATATACTTTTGCTAAAAAGTTAACTACCTTAATACTTCCTTTTTTTAACATTGGTTTTCCAAATATATGCTCCATCTTGAAGCAGCTTTTCCATTAAAATCTTCTCTTAAGTTCTCTACTGCTGCCCATCTGTTATTCAGCAAAGTTCATTTTAGTGGAAGGTCCTCCTCCTCCTCCTCCTCCTCCTCCTCCTCCTCCTCCTCCTCCTCCTCCTCCTCCTCCTCCTCCTCCTCCTTGTCTTCTTTTTACCTTGTAATCCCTTGCATCAGGATAGAATCGGGGCAACTAAATGGAGCAGAGTGTTTACTGGCCGGATGCCCTTCCTGTTGCCAATGTGGAGTTTTATTCAGCAGATATATTCTCAGTGTGCCCAGAGAGAAATATCTACCGCTGCCTAGAATTGAACTCACAACCACCTGATTGTCTTCACCTCTAGACTGTTGCACCACTTGGTGGAAGATCCCACTTTGTACTCACTGAAATTTGAGACAGGTTCCTTTGAAGTCTTTACTTAACAATAAGAAACCAAATCAGAGATCCCACATAATAATTTTAGGATGCAGATTGTCCTGTGTGATAAGTCAGTATCATCAGCATCAAAGAACCCAAATGCAATTTAAAAAAAAAACAGTAAGACAAAGCAGAACATTAAAATGGATGGTTAGCATTGGTCAACATGGAAAATAATTTTGAGCAAAGCACATGACCCAGATGAAGACATAGCCTGACCCACTTTTTACCTACAAGGAACAGTTTCTACTTCATATTAAGTATAGAGCCATATATTTTGGACAATTTAGAGCCTCTTTACAGAACAGGATGACTAAGAGATATCAGTAATTAATAATAAATATCAAAGTGATTGTGCATAGATCAGCGAGAACTTTTATTTCCGAATAATTTAGTGCCTGGCTGAGTTTGTGGGCTCAGAGACTAAAATAGGTTTAGGCTGAATTAGTACTTGGATTAGAGAAGCTAAAGGAATACTCAGAATAAAAAAAAATATCAAGCTTGACCTGAGAGCATATTTGTCTGACAATTTAGCAATGATAAATAACCTGTACCAAGTAGAAAGAAAGGGCTACATTTTTCCATTCCTTCTGTGGATTCCTTCCTGATATCCTCACGTAAGATTGTGTTTTTAACAGAAATGGCATTGAAATGATGTGTGCCACTGACATTTCTGCAGTAATTGGAAGGAAGAATTTTTGAAGTTGAATCTCCCTTTTTTACCCTTGGATTAGAAAACTAAAACTTCCTATGGCTCTTAGGACATTTTCCAGCAATCATACAAACACAGCTTTACACCAATAGAAACATGCAAGGCAATAAAAAAATTAACTAATTAAAATAGGTGATAGGGGGAAGGAAAGCTGACTGGATACAAGCAAAAGTTTTACTTATTTAAAAAATAAACTCTGTAAGTAAAAAGAAATCAGCTAGACCAGTGATGGTGAACCTTTTTTTTGTAGTGTGCTGAAAGTGTGTACATGCTGGCACCCACAATGCAATGCGCCCTGCCCCCTGCACATGCACAACCCCCTCCTTACCTGCATTGTGCATGTGCTCACCTCCCAGCTGATTTTCGGCCGTTTTCGCCCTCCCAAGGGCTTGAGGGAAGCTCTGCAACCTTTGGAGGCCAAAAAACAGGTCTGTTTCAACACTTCTGGGAGGGTGAAAAAGGCCTCAAACAGGCCGAAAATCAGCTGGGAGGCATGCACATGCGCAGTGCAGGTAAGTTTAGCTGGGGCTCGCGTGCCTGTACAAATGGCTCTGCGTGCCACCTGTGGCACACGTGCCATAGATTCACCATCACAGAGTTAGACTCTACATTTCTTTTTTTAAAACATTAAAATGCATTTGCCCAAATGCAAATGCTTTGAAAATAAATTCTGCAATCAGACTAGTGCATTGTCATCTCCTGACATATTCTGCCCTTCAGTCTAGCAGCCATCACTATAAATCAAAGTGATATCTTTTATTTTGGAAATTGAAAGTTGAGAAGTATTAACACTCCTGGAAGCTTCAATAATCAGAACTGAGAAGAAGATAGAAAGAATTGGGGTTCTTTCCATTTTCGTTCAACGGGCTCCTGACTAAATCCTTCCCAATACAGACACGCAGAAGCATTTTCTGCCCTCAGAGAAAGCATGCCCATAGTAACATGCAACTGTATTACATATAACTTTAGTGAGTTGGCCAGTGCATGTACTGGATAATCCTTGATTTATGACCACAATTGTGCCCAAGACATTGTTAAGTGAGTTTTGCCCCATTGTACGACCTTTCTTGACACAGTTGTTAAGTGAATCACTGCTGTTGTTCAGTTAGTAACACAACTGTTAAGTGAATGTGGCTTCCCGATTGACTTTGCTTGTCAGAAGGTCGCAAAAGGGGGATCACATGATCCAAGAACACTGTGATTGGTCATAAATACAGCTGCCAGGTGCCAAGCTTCTGAATGTTGATCATGTGAACCTGAGGATTCTGCTACAGTCATAAGTGTGAAAAACAGAGATACGTTTTTCAGCGCCATGTGTAACTTTGAATGGTTGTAAGTGGGGGATTACCCATTGTAAGTAGAAAAATCCAAGCAGATTCTTAAAAAGTTCTTTGGACACTAGGTATTCACCATGGACTCTGCCTAGTTAAGAGGGATTCTTGCCTTTTGAATTAGTTCTCTAACCAACTGACTAACTACTGTTAGTCTTTTCTGACCCAAACCTTGTTCCAAGGAAACAAACACGAAACAGAGGTAACAGAAAAAACTTTTAATGATTCTTTACGAATTCTGTTCCTTCACGGTTAAAAGGCTATTTCAAACTAATTATCTCTGATAAGAATGAGCTTTGCCAAGGTGTTGCAAGACTGCCAAGAACACTAGGTAAAGTTACTAAGAAATAGTTCCAATACAAAGAGTCTCCAAACACCAACTAAGATATTCCGAACATCTGCAAGGCTTGAGTGCAAAAACTTCTTTGCTTCCTGCAAAGAACCCTGGTTTCTCAACTGGCTGTCAACTAAAAAGATACTCCTTTGGTCTTTTTAGCTGCCAGAAAAAGAGAGTGGGGGAAAACCAGACATTCCTTAAATGTCTAGATAATCATCCCCGGTAGCCCAAAGTTGTCAGAGCATAAGAAGGCTATTGGAGAGCATGATGGATGACTCTTGGAGATGGATGTGTCCCACTGGAGAAGTCACATCCAGAGGGGCAAGGGGAAGACCAGGGTCAAGGAGGAAATGTATGATGTGATGTGCACCCAGCCATGTACCAACATGGTAATTTCTAATAGACCAATTTACTTTTTCTGAGCTGCGGCTAGAGACTTTTATTTTGAATGAGGGGGATTTGTTGGAGCCCTGACACTGGCTTTTATCTCTTGAGTGAGGGGCCATTACCTTGCAGCCTTACTCCCATGTCGCCCGTGCTGCTGCAGCTACTCTTTCCTTCGAGCAGCCCTGTTAAGCCTGGGTTCCCCAACCAGGGTTAGGTAGACAAGCTAAACAGAATGTGCAGCGTTAGTCAGATAGGCACACAGATAAATGAGTGAGCTAAGCTTGTATGTTTATTAACATACAGTAAAAATAACAGATACGCTTGTGCTATCAAGAATATATTTTATTCCAGTATAAGTTTATGGCATAGTCAAAAACAGTCCAATATTCATTTACCATGTAGTCAGTCCATTCAGGGATATTCAGTTAGCAAAGTCCATGTAGAATATCCAAGGTCAGTTCACGTATAAATCAGTCCTTTGTTCTCTCTCCCGTTCGAGCAGTGCAGTCTTGATTCCAAGCAGTAATCAGGGATCATCAAAGCCAGAGAGAGAGAGAGAGCTGTAGCCTTGCTACTTTTATAGTATTTACATAACCACTCCCACAGTTGCTATTCCATAGTTAAAGCTGCATACACTAACTATGATTCATAGTTATTATTTCACCTAAACCAGTTAGGGTGAACAATGTTATCCCTAACAAGCCCTGCACATTCGCGTACAGGGCACAGGCTCTTCAGGAACCTCTTCATCGCTGCACTCAGCCTCCACAATCCCCAAAGGCAGCACTCCACTTCCTGATGGTCCTGGCCCCATCCCTGCATCACACGCAGGCCCCTCATCTGAGTCCTTGCTCTCCAAGTCCTCAGCCGTCCGCACCTGCTGCTGGCGAACCACAACATATTTGGAGCCTTGACACCTACTTTATTTTTTCATTTGTTTATTGGCACTCCTTGAGTTTTAATGTAAAAACCTTGGCGCTCCTTGAGTTTTAATTTAAAAACATTAAAAACAGAAATGCAATTATACAAGCATGAAAGTTCCAACATACCTTAAACTGAAATAAGTAACAATCTGCATATGCATATTGCAGTCAATAATGGGGTGCAGGGAAATGACTTGGGGATGACAAGGAGTGCATCTGGGGAGTTGGGAGTAAGTATGGGTCCCTGCTGCACTGATCAGCTGTTTGGCAGTCAGCAGCCTGGCACAGCAGCAATAGAAGCAATAGAAGAAGGGGGTATTAATAAACTATCTGCTTCAAGTATTGATTACAGTAGGTATATCATTGAATGTATCCATCTAGAGCAGTGGTGGGATTCAAAAAATTTTTACTCCTGGTTCCGTGGACGTGACTTGGTGGGCACGGCAGGGAAAGGATACTGTAAAATCTCCAGTCAGAGGTGGGATTTGCCAGTTCTCCGAACTGCTCAAAATTTCTGCTACCGGTTCTCCAGAACTGGTCAGAACCTGCTGAATACCACTTCTGATCGAGAGATCTTTTAAACGAAGCAGAGAAATAAAGAATATTATAATAATCCCTGTTCACACAAATACAATTAAGTTCTCTAAAAGTTGTGCGCAGTGGGAGAAAGGAGACGGCACTTCCACCACAGTCCTACCCGCATCCACCCCCAGCTCCACCTCCACAGAAAGGCAGAGAGCCAGACAGGAGGGGCAGAGCCACACTGTCCTGCTGGAGATCAGGGACACCATCCGGAACAGCATGGATCTCCTCTCTCAGCTGGTCCACACCGACTCCTCATCCTCCAACCGCAAGCCCTTCCTCACCTATGTGAACCAGACCCTCACGGACATGGCGGAATCCCAGTACCAGGTGGTGAAGGACTGGATCACTGAGCAGCTTCACAACCCTCCAGATCCAGAGGAACCTGCTCCCACCCAGTCCAGGTCTGCTCCTCCACCCCAGGTGATGTCCCTCCCATTCCAAGGCTTTCCACAGGCCCTCACCTACCAGGGCTATGGCTACCAGGAGGTCCAGCAGCACAGGCAGCAGCCCTTCCCAGTCCAGGCACAGTCTCATCGGATGCCACTGTTGCCACCGGTTCCACTGATGCCACCGATGCCACCCACACCACTGATACCACCCATGCCACCCATGCCACCCCTGCCACCCACGCCAGCCCTCACCCAGCTGCAGACCAGACAGCCCCACTACACTGCTCCTTCCTCCACCCCACAGCCAAGCCCGGCCTCAGTACGTCTGTCGTCGGTATTGGGATTGACACCTCATGGCATGGAGGAAGGAGATCTCAACATCACTGGGCTGAGCCAGCTGTCTGAGAGCTTCCTCAACACACCGTCACCTGTTGTCCTCCCGGGGCCAGGCACCCCAGTGGGGCTTCAGACCAGCACTCCAGCAGCAGCCACCTCCACAGCACCTGGACCCTTCACCCCTGAGACTGGGCACACCTCCGAGTGACCAAGAAGAGTGCCAGAGACTGGGTGGCTACCTGTAGACTTTTTTGGGACACTTGACTTGGGTGATTTTTCTTTTACAGCTTGTTATTAATAAAGATTATGTTTGCTTCACACACTTGCCTCATTTATTTTATTAAATAAAGTTTTGGTGGAAACTTTTAGAAATGGTTTAAGCCTTTGCATGCTTGTGGGATGGGTAAGGATAGCATTGGGGTGGGCAGGGATACCTTTGGGATGGGTAATAGCTGTGGGATGGGCAGGGATATCTGTGGGATGGGTTAAGATAGCTGTGGGATGGGCAGGGATACCTTTGGGATGGGTTAAGATAGCTGTGGGATGGGTTGAGATAGCTGTGGGATGGGTGGAGATAGCTGTGGGATGGGTTGAGATAGCTGTGGGGATAGATAAACCTCCAGTGCAAGCATAGTGGGACTGTATGGTCCACCCTCCCAGGTGCCACACCTATGGCCCTTCATTATCAATACTAATGTAATCATTGATCCACACATGTCAACATAAACACAACTCTTTATTAAATGTCCTGTTCATTGTAGGCCCACCCAACATACATGGCCCAATCTCATCTGTGTGATGAGACAGGCTGAAGGAAGCATCGATGAAACATCTACCATCCTGTCTTTTTTTTTTTTTTTAAAGTTTTTTATTAATTTTCTACAAACAGATAAACATACAAAACATTAAAAACATCTATTCTCATATATACTTCCGGTGTATCGGTTGGTTCATCAGTTTTGTGCATTCATTTTATAGTGTCAATTACAATTATATTGCATAACCACTCATATTGTCAATCCATATTCTAATATTACTAAAAAAAAATAAAAATAAAAAATTCTTTTTCTGACTATACCTTTAATCATTCATGCTTTGCGAGATAACAATACTTCAAACAGTTTATTCTATAATTTATCATATAATCATAACAAATCAATCCTAAAAACTCTTCATATATATAATATTAATGCTCTATTATTGTATTTTATCATCTAACCATTGATAAAAAAAACCCCAAATTGCATAAAATTGTTTATCTTCTTGTTCTCTAATTTCAAATGTCAATCTACTCATCTCAGCACATTCCAATATTTTCTCAATAATTTCTTCCTGCAATGGCATTTTCTCATTCTTCCAGTTTTTAGCAAATACAATCCTAGCCGCTGTTAATACATTTACAATCAAATATTTCAAGTCTTTATTATATATATCAGGTAAAATTCCCAATAAAAAGATCTCTGGTTTCAAGTCTATGTGTTTCTTTGTCATTTTTTCCAACCACATGTGAATTTTAGTCCAATATTTTCTAGCATTCTCACAAGTCCACCACATATGATAGTATGAGCCAGGTATCTGATGACATTTCCAACATTTTTCAGATTTATTCTTGAACATTCTTGCTATTCTTGTCGGGGGAAGGTGCCACCTGTAAAACATCTTATACAAGTTTTCTTTATATGCTATTGACATTGTCATTTTATAATTTTGAGACCACAATTTTTGCCATTGCTCTAAATCAATTCCATATCCAAAATTCTTCCCCCATGCAATCATAGTTTCTTTAACTTGTTCTTCCTCTAGCTTAATTCCCAATAAATAACCATATAACTTTTTAATCACTTTCTCATCAGTACCCATCAATATCTTATCTAAATCAGTCTGTTTATCATAGAATCCTTCCGTTTTAAAATCTTCAAGATATCTTGAGTGTATTTGCGCATATGAAAACCAATTCATCCTTATACCTTGTTCCTCTAAATTTTGGATCGTTTTAAGTCCACCCTTTTCATCCAACAGTTCCCCATATCTAACTGTTTGTTCCTTTTTATAGATCATAGGATAGGAAAATGCTTCAATAGTCGATAACCAAACTGGAATTTTCAAATAACATTGTTTTTTTATCTTCTCCCAATTTAACCACAAAGACTCCCGTATATAATGTCTTCTGAAATACCCCTGTGTTTTAGTTCCCTTGTACCATAAAAAAGCATGCCAGCACAACAGTAAATCATGTCCTTCTAATGTCAACAATCTATGTTTTCTTAATGTTATCCATTCTTTGACCCACATCAAACTTGCAGCTTGATAATACAGTTCCCAATTAGGCAGGCCAAAACCTCCTCTATTTCTAGCATCTTGCAAAAGTTTTAGCTTTATTCTCGCTTTTTTACCTTGCCATATAAACTTCAACATAGTTTTATTTAAATCTTCAAAATAGTCTTTTCCAAGTCTAATTGGTATTGTTTGAAAGAGAAATAAAATTCTAGGTAAAATATTCATCTTAATTGTTGAAATTCTCCCTATTAATGACAATTGTAAATTTTCCCATTTCTTCAAATCTGTAATTATCTGTTGTTTAAGTTTAATATAATTATTCTCTTTTAATGTGCTACATCTTGCTGTCAAATATATCCCCAGATACTTAACCTTGTTTGTAATTTGAATTTTCAAAAGATCTGTCAGTTCTTCTCTTTGTCTCAATAACATGTTTTTTGTCAAAATCTTTGTTTTATCTTTATTAAGCATCTACCATCCTGTCTTGCCACTCCACTGCTCCAGCTGGGGAGTTGCACCAGTGTTTCAGGAGGTTGCGCTGCTTCTTCCTTTCACGTGAGGCTCTGTTGGGGCCTTGCACATCCTGAGTGTCTATCAGGTTTTGCCCTTGCCTCCATTCCCCAGGCTCCATGTCCCCATTGCCTTGTTGGAGGTCCACGAGCCTGTTCTGCAAGACTGGGTAGCGGGTGCGCATGAGATTGTGCAGGATGCAGCAAGCTTCCACGATCCTCCTCACGGTCTGTGGGCGATGCTGCATGGTGGTGAGAAGTACCTGGAACCTGTTGGCCAGGATGCCAAAGGCATTCTCCACCACCCGCCTTGCCCTGGACAGCCTGTAGTTGAAAATCCACTCTTCACGGGTGAGGCATCTGGAGGTGTAGGGCTTCATGAGGTAGGTTCTGAGGGAGAAGGCGTCATCCCCCACGACGAAGTAGGGCACATCTTGCGTGTCGTTGGGCAGGGGGTCTGGATCTGGGAAGCCCATGATGAGGTTGCCTTCCAGCCCCTCCTTGAGATGACTGGCATTGTATACCTGGGCATCTGAAGCTGACCCGTTGCCTGAAGCATCGATGTACATGAACTTGTAGTCAGCATCGACCATGGCGAAGAGGATGATGCTGAAGAAGCCCTTGTAGTTGAAATAAGTGGGCCCTGACTTGGCTGGAGCTTTGCAGGCCACGTGCTTGCCATCTATGGCTCCAACGGTGTGGGGGAAGTTCCACTTCTGATACCACTGCTCTGCAACTTTCTTCCATCCTTCTTCAGTGGAAGGGCACTGGAGGAGCTCCTCCATGTATTCTTCGATGATGGCCTGCACCACTTCTCTGACCACAATGCTAATGGTGTTGGATGGCACCCTCCAGCCGTACTGCATGCTCCTGTAGGTGGTCCCTGAGGCCAGGTGGCACAGAGTCAGTGCCACCTTGAGCCCAGGGTCCAGGCTGGGCCGGAAGTTGGTGCTCTGCTTGGTCAACCTGGGTCTCAGCCGCTGCACAACTTCATCAAACATGGCTGGAGGCATCCTCATGAAGTTCTGGAATGCACGAGTGTCTTCATTCCTGAGCTCCACCATCAGCTTGTTGTACAGTCCGTACTCTGCTCTTCTCCAGATCCATCTTCGGACCCAGACACTTCTTGGCCGCCTCCTTTTCTTCCCGTAGAACAGTTGAAAGTGCCTGTAGATGGCTTCGCACTGTTGCAGAACAATGGTGGCTGCCGAAAGGACTTTGTTGCAATCCACGGTGGACATGACTGGATGCTGTGGTAGAGCAAGAGCCAGATGAAGGCTGCAGAGGTCTGCACAGCAGGGCTGCTGGTCTGAAAGTGAGATCCAGGTGAGTTGCTCCCCCTGTTTATAGGCAATATAGGTTTCCCCCTATGTGTCCTTCTGCATCCTCTAGGCATCCTCTAGACATCCTTAATATCCGAGATAGGTCCCCTCTGCAAACGTTTTTTCCATTTAATATGCTTTGTATGTGTGCTGCATCCGCTTTCATCCTTTCTCCGTCCGTGCTACTAACGTTGCGCGTCCGTTCCGCGTCCGTTCCGCTTCCTCCCTGTGTCCGCTTTCCTCTGGAGCGGATTTGAGTTGCGCGGATGCGCAGCGGATGCCTAGTGGATGTAGCGGTCGCGTAACGGATGCCGACGGATGCAGAACGGATTTCCCCTGTATGCCTAGCGGATGCAGAATGGATACGTTGGATACATTTTCCGTTCCAAAGTTTTGAGCAGCTCAAAACCTTTTGAGTGGATGAAATGTCAATAGACAGATGCTGGACGGATAGAGAGGAAGCAAAATGGAGGCAGTGAGTACAGAACGGAAGCATCGAGTTAACCAATGAATGGCAAGTGTTTTTCTCCGTTTTACGTCCTCTTTCCATCCGTTGGTGCAGGGAAGGATGTTGCAAAATCCCCATTCCCTCCCCAGCCCACTAACCTGCTTTCCAGCTCCGTTCTCCTGTGCAGGGCAACAAAAGAAGACCCAGCCAATCAGCTGGAACTTGGGAGGCAGATAAGAGATGGGGGCGGGGCTAGTCAGAGGTGGTATTTGCTGGTTTTCCGAACTACTCAAAATTTCCACTACCGGTTCTCCAGAACTGGTCAGAAACTTCTAAATACCACCTCTGCTCTGTTGTAATAGATATGGGTGCATATGTCCTTACCCAAAATAAAAACACTTTTATCCAATTTTGGATAAATTAACAGGTTTGGGAAGCCCTGGTCTAGAGGATAATAACCTAAATGAAACATAGCAATATTTTTCAACAGTAGACAGCTGACTAAGTTATGCTCAAGTTGCTTTAAAAGAAGGGAACGCTTATTTCCAAATTATTGCTCATATGATCTATGTATAAAACATGCAAAGTTTTAATAAAACATTTTAATTGCACTTAGGGGAATGAAATGGCTTGTCATATTAAAACTGTACATGTTTTGAGCTGTTAAACTTTATGCATTATATATGCCATCTTTAAAATAGAAGGGATAGTCGTGGGAGGATGCACACATGTAGAACTCTTTTTAATAGTAATCTTATTAAAAAGTACAACTATAAAAATAAAAACTAGTGCAAACAAAAACAAGAAAAAGAAAAATAGAAGGGGGAGGAAAAAAATGGAAATAAAAAATAGAAAAGAAAGAGCAATTAGACTATAGTAAAGAGAAGCAAAATATATAAATAAATGACATCCTCCTTCATCACAACAAGAATAAACAATTTTAATAACCTATCACCTTCTCTTAAAATACAACAAATGATTTAGTTTTCCCATATTCCCATGGTGTCGAACTTTTACCAAACGTGCCCGAAGTGGCACACAGAGGCATTGCTGCTGGCACATGAGCACTCGTCCAGAAAAGGTCTATTGCGCATGCACACGTGCCGACCGCCTGACAGCTGATTGTCAAGTATCTGGTGCGCATGTGTGGGGGCATAGCAGCCTGCAGGAGACACTCACACTTGCTCAGAAGTACGTGGGGCATGTGGTGAGCTTGTGCTCATGTGCAGAAGTGCTCAGCATGGGCCACTTGCGCAAAAGAGCACAGCGCAAGTTGCATGCGCATACGCAGGAGGCATGGGGGGGCCACATGCATTGCATTCTGGGTGATGGCACACAAGCACAAGCAGGCAAGCATATATGTAATTATCAGCACGGGAGCCCAAAAAGATTAGCCACCACTGCCATATACCATCTTTTATTTATAAAGAAATTCATAAACCTTTGTCTGTTCAGTTCTGATTTCAGAAAAAATCCATTAAGGGTTACCAAAGATATCTGTTTTAACTTTTATCAAATAAACCAATTTTATATTCCTTCCTTTTGTTTTCAACAATCTTGATCTTTCGTCCCTTCAAATAATGTAACAGAAGTTGATTTCTTTTCATTTTTTTCTTTGTCATTTCAAACAAAATTCTTCAAAGCTTTAACAAGCCTCTTTTGTACTGTAAAATAGGAAATTTATCCAGGTCACTGTCTTGGTTTATCATTTGTATATCTCTTTTAATTATTAAGAATTTAATTCTTAAGTAATTTAGGTAAAATAATTTAATAAGTTTAATTATTAAGTCTGTTATTTTTAAATCCACTTTCAAATCAGCCTCAAGTCTTGTCAGATAAAACAAATTCCTCCTCTGTAACATCTTTTAAACACAAGCTATATGCCAGACACTCTTAAAATTTACTACTGGGACTATTGTTCAAAGACATCCTTTGATACATCCAATGTTAAAATACTTTGCTTCATTTTATATTAGGAAGTCAAATTGATATGTTGTTCTTTTATGTAATCTTTCATTCTTTCTGGTTCCCTCCAGTGTCCAACATTCAATGTCTCAAACTATCATGCTTTTTTTTTCAAAATAATTAAAAACAAAAGTATTTTCTCATGGGAAGGCTTCTTAAATAAATTCTAAAATCTTATGTCAAATCCATCTGGACTTTTAGTCAATTTGTACCTTTCCAAAAGCAAAGTTCTAATCACTTGTTTTCTGCTTATTTAAAAAAAATATGTATGTATTTTTATGTCAAACCTGTTTTCACGAAAGATTGAAGGAAATTCAGCTGTTAGATTTGTTGATCCAAGATTTTTTTAAAAAAACTAGTTAATAGGCAATTTCCAAGAATCTCTCAGAACTCTAAACCCACTGGAGATTGCTGTGTTTTGGTCTCCTTACAAGGAGCAAATGGTCTGGAACAATTGTGAGTGATCTCAAGTCCTCTCCTTGTTTGGAGAGGAATAATGAAGAGCTGTTCAATCTTCTTCCACGTGAGTCATTATACAGCTGCAAGAGACTAGGGGTGATCCCTGTCCCCTTTGTTCCATGGAACCTTATTTGTTTATTCACAAAAGAAGGCAAGCAGTCCAGGGAGTTTCTTGTTTGACTGGTAGAATACAATAAAGTAGTCGTCTTGAACCCTTCACACATAAACCTGATGGTTTGCAACTGACAGTCACTCAACTAGCTTCATTCCTAAAACAAGACTAGAACTCCCAATCTCCTGGTTTCTTGTTTGATGCCGCAAACACTAGACTTTCTCTCATTCATTTATAATTCCCCATTCAATTCCATTTCTCTAAAAAGCCTTGAAGCTTTTAAGAAAAAGACTGTCACTCAATCATAGAGAAATATCTTTGCAATTAAATAAAGTAAGGGGTACTCCCCATATAAACCACTAAAGAGAAAGGCAGGATATGCATTTAAAATAGTAGTAAGAGCATCAGCAGCAGCAGTAGTTATGCAGAAAATTCCAGTTCAATCTCTAGCATTTCAAGAAATTATTGGAAAGACCTGTGATAGGCAAACCCTCCAATCATTGCAGACATTATTCAGTCAAATGTCTGGCTCAGAATAAGGAAACTTCAGATATACTTATTTCTAAAGCCCCTGTCATACTGCACCAACGGATGCAAAGAGGATGTAAAACGGACAAAAAAGCTTGCCATCCGTTGGTTAACGCGATGTACACACTGCCTCCGTTTTGCTTCCTCTCTATCCATCCAGCATCCGTCTATTGACGTTTCATCTGCTCAGAAAGTTTTGAATTGCCCAAAACTTTTGCGCAGAAAATGTATCCAATTCGTCTGTTCTGCATCCGCTAGGCATCCGCTAGGCATCCGTTCTGCATCCGTTACGCATCCGCTATATCCGCTAGGCATCCGCTGCGCATCCGCGCAACTCGCATCCGCTCGGACGCAGGGAGGAAGCGGAACGGACGTGGAATGGATGCAGAACGGATGCAGAACGGATGCAGCACGGAAACAAAGCGTTTAAAATGGAAAAAACGTTCGCAGAGGGGACCTATCTCGGATGTTAAGGATGTCTACAGGATGCCTAGAGGATGCCTAGAGGATGCAAAGGGACACCTATACTGCCTATAAAAAGGGGGAGCAACACATCTGGATCTCACTTTCAGAACAGCAGCCCTGTGGTGCGGACCTCTGCAGCCTTCATCTGCCTCTTCCTCTTCCACAGCATCCAGTCATGTCCACCGTGGATCGTAACATGGTCCTTTTGGCAGCCACCATCCTTCTGCAACAGTGCGAAGCCATCTACAGGCTCTGTGAACTCTACTAAGTGAAGAAAAAGGGGCGGCCAAGAAGCGTCTGGGTACGAAGATGGTTCGCCAGAAGAGCAGAGGATGGACTGTACAACAAGCTGATGGTGTAGCTCAGGAACGAAGACACTCAGGCATTCCAGAACTTCATGAGGATGCCTCCAGCCATGTTTGATGAAGTTGTGCAGCGGCTGACACCCAGGTTGACCAAAGCAAACACCAACTTCCGGCCCAGCCTGGACCCTGGGCTCGAGGTGGCACTCACTCTGTGCCACCTGGCCTCAGGGACCACCTACAGGAGCATGCAGTACGGCTGGAGGGTGCCACACAGCACCATCAGCATTGTGGTCAGAGAGGTGGTGCAGGCCATCAGCGAAGAATACAAGGAGGAGCTCCTCCAGTGCCCCTCCACTGAAGAAAGATGGAAGAAAGTTGCAGAGCAGTGGTATCAGAGGTGGAACTTCCCACACACCGTTGGAGCCATCGATGGCAAGCACATGGCCTGCAACGCGCCAGCCAAGTCGGGGTCCACTTATTTCAACTACAAGGGCTTCTTCAGCATCATCCTCTTCGCCATGTTCGATGCTGACTACAAGTTCATGTACATCGATGCTTCAGGCAACGGGTCAGCTTCAGATGCCCAGGTATACAATGCCAGTCACCTCAAGAAGGAGCTGGAAGGCAACCTCATCGTGGGCTTCCCAAATCCAGAACCCCTGCCCAACGACACACAAGATGTGCCCTACTTCATCATGGGGGGTGATGCCTTCTCCCTCACAACCTACCTCATGAAGCCCTACACTTCCAGATGCCTCACTCATGAAGAGAGGATCTTCAACTACAGGCTGTCCAGGGCAAGGCGGGTGGTGGAGAACGCCTTTGGGATCCTGGCCAACAGGTTCCAGGTACTTCTCACCACCATGCAGCATCACCCATAGACCATGAGGAGGATCATGGAAGCTTGCTGCATCCTGCACAATCTCATGAGCACCCCCTACCCAGTCTTGCAGAACAGGCTCGTGGACCTCCAACAACGCAATTGGGACATGGAACCTGGGGAATGGAGGCAAGGGCAAAATCTGATAGACACTGAGGATGTGCAAGGCCCCAACAGAGCCTCACGTGAAGGGAAGAAGCAGCGCAACCTCCTGAAACACTGATGCAACTCCCCAGCTGGAGCAGTGGAGTGGCAAGACAGAATGATAGATGCTTAATGGATGCTTCCTTCAGCCTGTCTCATCACATGGATGAGATTGGGCCATGTATGTTGAGTGGCCCTACAATGAACAGGGCATTTAATAAAGAGTTGTGTTTATGTTGACATGTGTGGATGATTGATTATATTGTTATTGATAATAAAGGGCCATAGGTGTGGCACCTGGGAGGGTGGACCATACAGTCCCACTATGCTTGCACTGGAGGTTTATCTATCCCACAGCTATTACCCATCCCAAAGGTATCCCTGCCCATTCCACAGCTATCTCAACCCATCCCACTGCTATCTTAACCCATCCCACAAGCATGCAAAGGCTTAAACCATTTCTAAAAGTTTCCAGCAAGACTTTATTAAAAAAAAGAAATGAAGCAAGTGTGTGAATCAAAAATAGACTTTATTTACAACAAGCTATAAGACAAAAATGAGTCTCTGGCACTCCTCTTGGTCGCTCAGTCTCAGGGGTGAAGGGTGCAGGTGCTGTGGAGGTGACTGGTGCTGGAGTGCTTGTCATCAGCTCCTCCAGAAGCAGAAGCAGCAGAAGCCCCAGCCCCAGAAGAGCGAGCCCGTGCTGCAGAAGCCCCAGCAGAACCAGAGTGAGGGCCAGGGAGCGGGATGGTAGCCCTGTCCCTCTTGCAAGGGCTGGCAGCAGATGGCTGAGGCTTGTTGTGCTTCAGCATGGTTGTGGGGTTTCTGGCTGGCAGGGAGGCTGGCAGGAACCAAGGCTGGCAGGAAGGCTGGCAGGGAGGCAGGCACCAAGGCTGGCAGGAAGGCTGGCAGGCAGGCAAGCACCAAGGCTGGCAGGTAGGCATGCACCAAGGTTGGCAGGCAGGCAAGCACCAAGGCTGTCAGGTAGGCATGCACCAAGGTTGGCAGGCAGGCAGACAGCAAGGCTGGCAGGGAGGCTGGCAGCAAGGCTGGCAGCAAGGCTGGCAGGCAGGCAGACAGCAAGGCTGGCAGGGAGGCTGGCAGGCAGGACAGGCAAGGCAGTTGATGTGTCTGGAAGCAGGTCTTTCCTCTGAATGGTGACCTGCTTCCGAGCTGCTTCCGTTATGTCCGCAGGGCTGATGCAATGCATCCTCTCCGCATGCGCAATTTACGCTTGGCATCCGCTTCATCCGCTCTGCATCCGCTCTGCATCCGCTGTATCCGTTCCGCATCCGCTTTGCTGAGGTCCCCCAGAAGCCATCCGCTCCCATCCGCTTCCATCTGCTGGGCTTCCGTTCCGCATCTGCTTTCCATCCGCCCTGCGTCCTCCCCCCATCCGCGTTATCCGCTCTGGTTATGCAAATTTTTGCCCCTTTTGAGAGCGGATAACAACGGATGGAACATTTTGCTCGTCCGTTGTGTCTGTTTTGCATCCATTGGGCAGTGTGACAGGGCCTTAAGTATAGGAATATATAGGAATACTTCCTAAGAATTCTACCTTTGAACGCCTCTTGCAAAAAGCCCCAAATCTTGGGTTGGGTTTTGAAATTAAATCCAATTCAATGGTTCTTTGGAGAGAGGCAATTTAAATCCAAGCATAAACTATGGCTTGCATATTTACAGCTATATTTAATCTGTATATATTTACTCTGTACCAAATGTACTATTTACTATATGCTATTTATTTTGACACATTTTCACCAGTGAAAAGGGCACTCATTGTATTGCAGTTATTGTAGTGTAAACAATAGATTACAATGGAACAGTTACTATGGTTAATTCTCTGGATTGACTTGAGCATTTTCTACAGCCTGCACAATGGCCGTAGATAATGCTCAAGGCACCAGAGAATCTCCCAAAGTGTGTATGTACCTTATGAAGCACTGTTATTGCATCTCCTGATTTAGTAGTTTCCTTCATCCCAGGATCATTTGGCAACTGATTTTTAAAGACAGCAAGTGAATGAGTGAGTCTATCAAACTTGCGTAGCTGCCCATATAGGTAGTCCTCGAATTACAATTGAGCCCAAAATTTTCATTGCTAAGCAAGACAGTTGCTAAGGAAGTTGCACTCCATTTTGCAACCTGTTTGCCACAGTTGTTAAGCAAATCACTGCAGTTGTTAAGTGAATCAGGTGATCATTCAACGAATCCAGCTTTCCCCATTGACTTTGCTTGACGGAAGCCAGCTGGAAAGGTTACAGTTGACGATCGCATGACCCCAGGCACTGGAACCATCATAACTACATGCCAGTTGCCAAGAACCTGGATTTTGATCACGTGACTGTGGATATGCTGCAATGGTCATAATTAAACTGTGTGAAATACAGTCACAATTTGGTTTTCAGCACTGTTGTAACTTCATTCACTCATTAAAAATGATTGTAAATCGAGGGTTATCTTGTATTCTGAACTGTAATCCTGGATGGCTCTCAAAACAATTAAAGCCAAAAAGAAGAAAAAACTCCAGCCACAATCAAAGCATTCAGCAACATTCTCCCCTATGTCAGTCTCATCCTACCCCAATGCTAGCTCTTCAAGATCTTCTGGAAAGCAGGGGAACTGGGTTTCTGCTCGGTCTCTGGAAAAGGGTGTTCCACAGAGCAGAGAAAATTATGGAGAAGGCACCCTTTCTAGATCCAAGCAAGGAAAAAGCAGGGAGAGGGACCCACAAAGGTCAGTGATGCAATGGGAGTTACTGCATCGTTGACTGGCAATCCATGAAGTAGGTGCTGCATTCTGGGCTAAAGATGTGCAACTCTCACGGTAGGCTTGGGTCTGATCATTTCTTTTATCTTTAAGGAATCTAAGGCATGCAGGCTTTGTACTGTGTGAAAGAAGCAAAACTCTGATAAATGAAAGACGTATGTATTTCTGTACCAGAGTAAAATTCAGTGTACTTAATGAGGTTCTTTTGTTGGTAAGTTATTTGTGAACTGCACGCTAAAGTGCACAGAGATTGCCTGAAGGGGTTCCTAAGAATTTAAATATTTTAAGTAGGCATCATGGGGACTCAGATTATTGGCGAAAATATGCTGACTCTGTAAACCGCTTAGAGAGGGCTGTAAAGCACTGTGAAGCGATATAGAAGTGTAAGTGCTATTGCTATTCTTCAAAAGACCCAGAAGGCACCCTTTGGTATGAGACCATACTTACAAATCAGGGATTCCCAACCGGGGGTGCAAGACAATATTCTAGGGGGTGCGAAAACCTGGGCTTAGAAGTTTCAAAATTATAGTGTCTATGTGTCAGCGTTCCAGCAACCCTCCGTTCCAGCCAATAACTCCAAGACAGACATCTCTCAAAGGTTCCTTTATTTGGATAGTAACTAGCATATCTGTGGAATCCTGAATCTGAAAATTTCGGGCTTTCTTGCAAAAGTCAAAACTACAAATCCATCCCCCCTTAGCCATCATCACCTCACATGGTCCAATCACCATCCGTCCTAAAGTTAGATTCCCATTTGGTTATGCGCCACACTCAGTGACCTTGAACCAGCAAAATAATTTTATTTTGTCTAACTAGACATACTCAAATGAATTCCTCCCTCCCACTTTCTCAGGCTCAGTTGTGGCAGCGTGGGAACATCAAATCTTAATATGGCTTCCAAAGCTGACAATATGCATATACATATAATTATTTACTTTTGTAAGGGGTGCGAGAATATATCAGAAGTGTTCTCAGGGTGCGGGTATAGAAAAGGTTGGGAACCCCTGTTATAAACAGACTGTTGTAATTTCACCTAAGCTGTTTTCCTTTGCATCTGAGCTGCCGCCTAATATGCACTGTGGTTTCTGTTTCTACAGACAACAACTCTCATTGGCCTTTTGAAGACAGCCCGTCTACTGCGTTTAGTGAGGGTTGCCCGCAAACTGGACAGATACTCGGAATATGGTGCAGCTGTCTTGATGCTACTGATGTGCATATTTGCTCTCATTGCTCACTGGCTGGCTTGCATTTGGTATGCCATTGGGAATGTTGAAAGGCATTACTTGTCTCGCAAAATCGGTTGGTTGGACTCCCTGGGACAGCAGCTGGGAAAACATTACAATCGGAGTGATGGCAGCTCAGGACCATCCATCAAAGACAAATATGTCACCGCACTTTATTTTACCTTCAGCAGCCTGACCAGTGTAGGATTTGGAAATGTGTCTCCAAATACCAACTCAGAGAAAATCTTTTCTATTTGCGTCATGCTGATTGGCTGTAAGTATGCAATGCTTTTTTTGTTGTTTGCATTTTTTACTTCCTCACTAATTTACTAATGAATTTCTGAACTGTTTGGTTATTCAAAACCTTCAAAAGATTAAAAGAATGTGCTTGCAAAGTGAAGACTGGGCAAAATTTCTGTAGGGCGTGCACTTTTAAATGTATTTTCACGCAAAAATTTTGCCAGTGTTCATTTTGAACTTCACCTTCTGAAATTCTCTGGTTCTGGAGAACGTCTCCATCCAAAATTCTGGATGTTTTTGGTATGGAGGTTTCACAGTTCATAAGAATTTTTAGGGGAAGTTACTTCTGCTCTTAAGTCAGTAGCTTATTCTTTTTTACAGAAATTTATGAAATTAATATTAGTTATTTATGGACTAATGAGCTTGAAGGTCCTATCTTGGTAGGGTTGGTTTACAACATATGAAAATGGAAGGTTTGCATCACAACCTATTAAATTGGTTTACTATTGCTCTAAAAAGGATTGCTACTTAAAGAATTAAACAATTCTTCATAAGAATTGTGTCAGCTCTGAGATTAGCTGCCAAGAATGTTATAAGGAATGAAAGTGGGGTGGAGGAGTTGGAAAGTTCAAGGTTATTTCATATGTCGCATTAAGAAATTCAGCTGCAGTTAATTGGTTCTCGTGATTAATGAAGTGTAAGAAGTGGGAGGAGAGTAGGTGGATTTTGTGAAACTTGCTGAAAATGACTTTCAGTTTTGGAAATTTTCATAGATGTACCAGAGCTGTTCCTAATAAATCAATTGGAGATTATGCTTGTCTCAGAGTGATTGATTACTATGGACAATTTCTGGATGCCTAACAAATTGATTGCAATCACTTTGCTATTAGAGATGCAGCTTTGGAATGTTCATTCATATAGTTTAGACTTGTTCTTTTATTGGTGGTTCATTCATGTTCTCTAAATTGATTGTATCATTATATATTGTATAGTTCTTCTTGGCTATTTGTAATCTACTGACATGAAGGATTTTGGATTTTTGAAAGGGAAAAAATAATACAGGATGCATTTGCCTAATTACAAAATAATCACAAACGTACGTACATTAAGCCAGGAATCAATGCCTCCAGCACAATTTGTATTCCAGAAAGGATTCAGTAGCACTTTTCTTTTTAAAAAAATTAGTCACTGTCTTCAGGTTATTTATAGTACCTCTTAAGGAACTATTCACACTTAGAATCCTTTTAAAGGTCAACTTGCAATCTTGTGGCACAATGTGAACAGTGGTGGAATTCAAAATTTTTTACTAACGGTTCTGTGGGCATGGCTTATTTGGTGGGTGTGGCTTGTGGCCATGTGACTGGGTAGGTGTGGCTTAGTGGTCATGTGACTGGGTGGGTGTGCTTGGTGGTCATGTGACTGGATGGGCATGGCCAACTCAATGTCACTCGCATCAAGGGGTGCCTCACCTAGTCCTTCCCCTCCCAGCCATTCCTTGTCACCCAGCCTCAACTTATCTATAGTTCTGCAAAAATGTTGTTCACCTTTTTTGACTTTATTATCTGCATACTATAGATCTGCATACTATATATAGTATCTGTATACTATATATACTTTCATGGACCACTGAAAGGAGGAAATGGCTCATATGCTTCACCCAAGAGTGTGATAGGCAATAGGCTTTTAAGGGGCTTCCACAAAGAAAGGGGGACAATGTATTTTCCAAAGAAGCAGAATGAAAACAAGAAGCAATGGATGAAAACTGAACAGAGAGAAGCAATCTAAAACTAAGGAGAAACTTCCAGACAGTGAGAACAATGAACCAGTGGAACTGCCTGCCTCCAGAAGTTCTGGGTGCTCAATCACTGGAAGTTTTTAAGAAAAGATTGGACAGCCATTTCTCTGAAATGGTATAGGGTTCACCCCAAGGTCCCTTCTAAGTATTATTCTGACACCTTTCCCAGGATTTCTACTCAGAGTTTGGCATCCTCAGTTTTCTTGCCTGAGCTGGGGGTTGGACTAGAAGACCTCCAAGGTCCCTTTCAACTCTTGTTAAACACATGTGTATTTTATGCTCTGGACTATTGACATTGAATGCATGTAAACCCTGAAAAATATGTGGTAGCCCTGAGCAAAAGAAAGGCAGAAAAACCACTCTTGGTGTAGGGACAGTGTAAAATATTAACACATGATAAATAACAGAACAATTAAAAATAACCAGACAGTTTTATCTCTCTCTCTCTTCCTATTTTTTTCTTTCTCTACCTTCCTCTTTCTTTGTCTCTTTGTCTCTCTGTCTCTGTCTCTGTCTCTGTCTCTCTCTCTCTCTCTCTCTCTTTCTCTCTCTCTCTCTCTCTCTCTCTCTCACACACACACACACACACACACACACAGACAGCACTTAACAGACAAGCATTTTGGAGGTAGCTCCTTTAAATTTCTCCAAGGCTGGAGTGGATTCCCCCACCCCCTCTGTCAGACCTCCCTCCTCACTCCAGCACTTTAACTCACAAGGGGAAAGCGATACTTGAGGTGTCCATGGGGAATCCTTGGAGAAGTTTTTAAAAGACCTGCTTCCAAAATGCATTTCTTTTATGTTGCAAAAGTGCTCCAAGGCTCGAATCACCCCCAACCCTCTGTCAGACCACACTCTTTCTCACTCCAGACACTTTAATTCACACGGGGAAAGTGATACTTGCAGCATCCATGCCTTTCTTTCTTTTCCCCGAGCAGAAAGAGGATGTGGGGAACGGAAAGCTAGGAAAGAGATCACAAGTGAGAGACCGGGCGACCGGGTTGGGGACATGACCAGCCAGGGATTGCTATCGGTTTGGCGACCCATGCCAAATAACCATTACTGGTTCACCTGAATAGGTGAGGACTGGTTGAATAGCACCTCTGAATGTGAGATATATGGACCCTATTGATCTTTGTAGCTCAATTTAATTTAGTCGCTATTTGGTTGGCTTTATGAGAGCGCCAATTTGGTGCAGTGGTGAAGGAATCAGGTTACAAAGCAGGAGACTGTGAATTATAGTCGCACATTGGGCACAAAGCCAGTTTGGTAATTTTAGGCCAGTCACTCTCTCTCTCTCAGCCTAGGAAAGAAGCAATGGCAAACCACTTCTGAAAACTCTTGCCAAGGAAACTGTAGGGCAATTGTGAAGGTAATCTCTGGGGATTAGACACAACTGAATAGAAGAAAATAAATTAGTTGTAATATTATCATCAACAATAACTATACAAAAGTGGTGTACAAAAAAAAACACAATTAAAATACATATACACATCTGTGCAGTAAAAAGGAAGAAGAGGAAGAAAACAAAACCTACGATTATTGTACATTTATTCATTGAAAGCCTGGGTGAGAAGATAGGCTTGGACAAGCATACTAAACATATAATAGAAGATGCTTCACAGGGAAAGTGCACTGCACAGGCAGATAGTGCCACAAAAAATAACACACTGATGAGCAGAAGTCTCATTCTTGACACACACTGTAGATGTGTATGTTGTGAGTTGGTAGCAAAACAATTATACTGGTGTGAGATAGACATGCATTGCATCTGGTAGCCTGTTCTGCTGTGGCATTCAGTTAACTTAACTCTGAGTCCTACTAAAGTCTCCCTAGTTTAAACATTTATTGATTATTAAATGTGTAAACAGCTTTCTCTTGGAATAGCCAGACTGCGGTAATCAAATTCTTGAGGCAATTTGATTGAAACCTTGATGACAGTCTGGAGTGGGCATATGATGAGGACCTTAGCTTATTATTGTTCCTAGGTGGCTGCACCTTCAGGTCCTCACTGGATTTCTGATGCACTTCAAAAGATGATAGGCTCGAAGAAATAGCTAGATTGCCATCGAAAGAAGTAAATCTAACCAAAAAACAGTAAAAACCCATATTAGGGATTACAAAGTAGCAATAACAGCAGTAAAAGGTAGGTATTTTTCTACTCTTATCACAAATAGCCAACAGCCCTTTTTTAAAGTGGCTTATTCCTTGCTAGGGAGTAAAAAGCCACGGAATGATCTGTATCATGGAATACTGCAGGGAATATTCCAAGCATCTGGTGCCTAAAATAACTCAAATCCACTCAAAGTTGGATTCCGCCTAGAAAATTTGTTGAGATAATTAAACCTTGTGTGGTTACTGTGGTGAATTTGAACCTGTAACTCATGAGGAAGCAGACAAGGTCATTGGGACTGCTGACCTGCCCACCTATTTACATGTCAGTCCTGGCTGATGAAGGCTATCGAGAAGTCTATGGGTAGTGAGGTCCACCATAGTATCTGCTTTGAAAAGACATTAGTATGCCTCCTCAAGAAGCTATCATTGGATCCAAACATTTTTCTTATACAATTTTCCCCCAATCTCCTTTTTGGGGGAAAGTTGTTGAGGAGGTAGTCAGGCTACAGCTTCAGAGGGCCCTGGAGGATATCTAGACCTTTTCCAATCATGTTTCAGACTGAAACATATAACTGAATCGGCATTGGTTGTACTTGCTGGTGATCTCTGGTGGGACTGCGATGATGATAGTGCATCCATTTTGACTCTCTTTGATCTTTCAGTACCATCAAGCATGACATCCTTCAGACCACCTAAAGCAAGGATATCAAACTCATGGTCCTCTGGCCAAATGTGTCACATGCTGGCCATGCCCATCCCCCGGTTAGCAAAGGGGGGAAAAGTCACAATACGTCATTTGACAACAACCTGATGCCGCAAGCTTGACACCCCTGGCTACAGGGCTTTAAGCCCATGTCACACTGAACCAACGGATGCAAACAGGATGTAAAACGGACAAAAAAGCTTGCCATCTGTTGGAAAATGCGATGTACTCACTGCCTCCATTTTGTTTCCTCTCTATCCGTCCAGCATCCGTCTATTGACGTTTCATCCGCTCAGAAAGTTTTGGGCTGCCCAAAACTTTTGCGCGGAAAATGTATCCAGTTCGTCCATTCTGCATCCACTACGCATCCTCTACACATCCGTTCAGCATCCGTTACGCATCCGCTATATCCGCTAGGCATCCGCTGTGCATCCGCGCAACTCGCATCTGCTCGGACGCAGGGTGGAAGCGGAATGGACGTGGAATGGATGCAGAACGGATGCAGAATGGATGCAGCACGGAAACAAAGCGTTCAAAATGGAAAAAACGTTCGCAGAGGGGACCTATCTCGGATATTAAGGATGCCTAGAGGATGCCTAGAGGATGCCTAGCGGAAAACCTATATTTCCTATAAAAAGGGGGAGCAACTCATCTGCATCTCACTTTCAGAACAGCAGCCCAGCGGTGCAGACCTCTGCAGCCTTCATCTGACTCTTGCTCTTCCACAGCATCCAGTCATGTCCACCGTGGATTGCAACAAAGTCCTTTCGGCAGCCACCATCGTTCTGCAACAGTGCGAAGCCATCTGCAGGCTCTGTGAATTCAACTGCGAGAAGAAAAAGAGGCAGCCAAAAAGAGTCTGGGTCCGAAGATGGTTCGCCAGAAGAGCAGAGGACGGACTGTACAGCAAGCTGATGGTGGAGTTCAGGAATGAAGACACTCGTGCATTCCAGAACTTCATGAGAATGCCTCCAGCCATGTTTGATGAAGTTCTGCAGCGGCTGACACCCAGGTTGACCAAGCAGAGCACCAGCTTCCGGCCCAGCCAGGAACCTGGGCTCAAGGTGGCACTCACTCTGCGCCACCTGGCCCCTGGGACCACCTACAGGAGCATGCAGTACGGCTGGAGGGTGCCATCCAACACCATCAGCATTGTGGTCAGAGAACTGGTGCAGGCCATCATTGAAGAGTACAAGGAGGAGCTCCTCCAGTACCCCTCCACTGAAGAAGGATGGAAGAAAGTTGCAGAGCAGGGGTATCAGAAGTGGAACTTCCCCCACACCGTTGGAGCCATAGATGGCAAGCACGTGGCCTGCAAATCTCCACCGAACTCGGGGTCCACTTATTTCAACTCCAAGGGCTTCTTCAGCATCATCCTCTTCGCCATGGTCGATGCTGACTACAAGTTCATGTACATCGATGCTTCAGGCAATGGCTCATCTTCAGATGCCCAGGTATACAACGCCAGTCATCTCAAGGAGGGGCTGGAATGCAACCTCATCATGGGCTTCCCAGATCCAGACCCGCTGCCCAACAACACGCAAGATGTGCCCTACTTCATCATGGGGGATGACGCCTTCTCCCTCACAACCTACCTCATGAAGCCCTACACCTCCAGACGCCTCACCCATAAAGAGAGGATCTTCAACTACAGGTTGTCCAGGGCAAGGCGGGTGGTGGACAACGCCTTTGGCATCCTGGCCAACAGGTTCCAGGTACTTCTCAACACCATGCAGCATAGCCCAGAGACCGTGAGGAGGATCATGGAAGCTTGCTGCATCCTGCACAATCTCATGTGCACCCGCTACCCAGTGTTGCAGGACAGGCTTGTGGACCATCAGCAAGGCAATGGGGACATGGAGCCTGGGGAATGGAGGCAAGGGCGAAACCTGATAGACACTGTGGATGTGCAAGGCCCCAACAGAGCCTCACGTGAAGGGAAGAAGCAGCGCAACCTCCTGAGACGCTGGTGCAACTCCCCAGCTGGAGCAGTGGAGTGGCAAGACAGGATGGTAGATGCTTCATGGATGCTTCCTTCAGCCTGTCTCATCACACGGATGAGATTGGGCCATGTATGTTGGGTGGGCCTACAATGAATAGGGCATTTAATAAAGAGTTGTGTTTATGTTGACATGTGTGGATGATTGATTATATTGTTATTGATAATAAAGGGCCATAGATGTTGCACCTGGGAGGGTGGATCATACAGTCCCACTATGCTTGCGCTGGAGGTTTATCTATCCCACAGCTATTACACATCCCAAGGGTATCCCTGCTCATTCCTCAGGTATCCCTGCCCACCCCACTGCTATCTTAACCCATCCCACAAGCATGCAAAGGCTTAAACCATTTCTAAAAGTTTCCACCAAGACTTTATTAAAAAAAAGAAATGAAGCAAGTGTGTGAAACATAAATAGACTTTATTAACAAGAAGCTATGAAACAAAAATGAGTCTCTGGCACTCCTCTTGGTCGGTCAGTCTCAGGGGTGAAGGGTCCAGGTGCTGTGGAGGTGGCCTGTGCTGGAGTGCTTGTCATCAGCTCCTCCAGAAGCAGAAGCAGCAGAAGCGCCCAGGAGAAGAGCGAGCCCGTGCTGCAGAAGCCCCAGGAGAACCAGAGTGAGGGTCAGGGGGCGGGATGGTAGCCCTGTCCCTCTTGCCAGAGCTGGCAGTGGATGGCTGAGGCTTGTTGTGCTTCAGCATGGTTGTGGGGTTTCTGGCTGGCAGGGAGGCTGGCAGGAACCAAGGCTGGCAGAAAGGCTGGCAGGCAGGCACCAAGGCTGGCAGGAAGGCTGGCAGGCAGGCAGGCACCAAGGCTTGCAGGCAGGCAGACAGCAAGGCTGGCAGGAAGGTTGGCAGGAAGGCTGGCAGGCAGGCAGGCACCAAGGCTGGCAGGCAGGCTGGCACCAAGGCAGGCACCAAGGCTGGCAGGGAGGCTGGCAGGCAGGAAGGCAGCAAGGCTGGCAGGCAGACATGAACCAAGGCTGGCAGGAAGGCAGGAAGCAAGGCTGGCAGGCAGACTGGCTGGCAGCAAGGCTTGCAGGCAGGCTGGCACCAAGGCTGGCAGGGAGGCTGGCAGCAAGGCTGGCCGGGAGGCTGGCAGCAAGGCTTGCAGGCAGGCTGGCACCAAGGCTGGCACCAAGGCTGGCAGGGAGGCTGGAAGCAAGGCTTGCAGGTAGACATGCAGGCAGGGCAGGCAAGGCAGCCAATCCGTCCGGCAGCAGGTCTTTCCTCTGAATGGTGACCTGCTTCCGAGCTGCTTCCGTTATATCCGCGGGGCTGACGCAATGCATCCCCCCCGCATGCGCAATTAACGGCAGGCATCCATTAGGCTTCCACTGTGCATCCGCTGTGCATCCGCTTCATCTGCTAGGCTTCCGCTCTGCATCCGCTGTATCCGTTCTGCGTCCGCTTTGCTGCGGCCCCCCAGAAGTCTAGCGGACATGCCATCCGCTCCCATCCGCTTCCATCCGCTGGGCTTCCGTTCTGCATCCACTTTGCATCCGCCCTGCGTCCTCCCTGCGTCCGTGTTATCCGCTCCGGTTGTGCAAATTTTTGCCCCTTTTGAGAGTGGATAACAACGGATGGAACATTTTGCTCGTCCACTGTGTCCTTTTTGCATCCGTTGGGCAGTGTGACATGGGCTTTAGGAGTAGGAGACATAGTATTGTGATGGTTCACTTCCTTCCTCTGTAGTGAAAAATTATTATTTATAATATGTAAGTGCAATGGTAATAACATTCAAGAGGAAATAATTATCCTTATAGAAGTATTAGCAGGGCAGATAATGAAACCTCCAATGACATAAATACAAGTCACCGATGTAAAATTAGTATAAAATATACCCCTTGTCTTTTTCTTAAACTTTTTAAGGTTTCAGCTTTAAACAATTTACCAAATGAATTTAGCCTTTGTTGGCGTTTTTTTTATAAGACATTATATAAGAAAATGAGACTACTCCTCTGCACTGACATTCCTGGGCCTTTAAGACGTTCTTTGAGAATGGCTCAAATATGTGCAGCATATTGAAAAATCCCTACTCTGCAAAAGTTTATGTTAACTAGGTCTATCTTGGGTGTGGCAAGGAGACCTACTTTATAGAGGATATCTTCCATCTGTGCCATCCTCCTTTTGAAGTGTTGTTCAAACGAAGTCCAGTTTCAAGAACATAAGAAAGAACAGGGAGCTTAAAGTTATCCATTAACTGTAAGAGTTACATAGCAATGCTTAGGTCACCTTGTCATAAGTCTTCCCAAGTGGGAAGTGTTTCATTTCTACTGAAACTCTTGTCATTATTTCTATTTTGGCTTTCATTCATGCAGTATCTACAGTAGGCTATAACTTCTAACCAACCTTGGCTGATCTCAATAAGCTAAGCTGGTTAGAATTGCATACGGGAACATCAGGAAATGACAGAGGAGTGGGGTGGAAGGTCTTTAAATATTTGTCAAAAACATCTCATGGATGGGTCTATATAGTCACCAGGAGGCAAATTTAAAATGAGAGAATTGATGTGGTATAGTGGTTAAGATGTAGGACTAGGATATGGGGCTTTTTCTGCACCACAACCTTCAATTTCTTACCTTCCATGTAAATTAGCTGAAAAATGATGTTAATAGAAAGTGTTTTCCGGATTTCAGTCCCTTCCACCCATTTGGCCACAGGGCTGGTCAGGTGTTCTGTCCAGACTATGGTTACCACCACTCCTGCTTCTCCTCCTCTCCCTCTTCCTTCCATGCAATGCAAATAGCATTACTTACTTTCCATTATGTGGGCAGGCATTTTGAATGCTGGTGAAGAAAGAAAATCAAACTTTTTTTTACAGTCCTTCCTGTCAATGGAGTTGAAGGAAAAATGTGGAAGAACTCTTACCAAATTTATCCACTTTTTAAACTGTTCCTCCCCTTGGACATAAAACCCCAAAGTTCCATCCTTTCATAGGAGATAAGCCACCAGCCCAGTGGGAAATGCCTGGCAAGGTGTTGAGGTAATTCCCCGCTAGGAGAATGAGTGCACACAGGGAGACGTAGTGAGAGCCGTGAGGAATAACACACAATCAGCACACAGATACACTGTATAGTAAAATGTAAGTTTTTACTTCCAGTAAACAGTTAAGCAAAGTCCAAACACAGTCCAAGTCATTCACCGTTAAAGCAGTCAGTTTTCAGTCCAGGGATAATCCAATAACAAAGTCCAGTATCATAAACAGTTCAGTAACAGACTTACATCAAATCCAAGAAGAACTATGATCAATAGGGAAATGCAGGAACACACTCTCAGCAACAGGAGAACAGCCCAGGTTTCTGGCTCCATCTTATGGCCATTTGAGGAACCACACCCAATTACAATTTTAGCATTCCCTTAAAGAGACAGTATTAAAATGTCCATCCTGGTTTATAAATTTTCCAATCCAACTGTGAGGTGACTTACATTCCTAACACAAGGCAGAAACAGAGAGTTGAAGGATACAATAGCCAATAGAAACAGAGGCATTTGTTGTAAAGTGGAAAGAAAGGCAAAATGGGCACCTGCGAAGCCATGTTTGCACCAGTGGAGAAAGAAAGGAGGCAGAGTAAGAAGACATAATGTTTGTCTTCCCAGCAAACTAGGAACAGGCTGAAGATGACATCATTCATCCTGCCCTTTCTAAATGGTAGATGGCTACCTTTGCTCTGAGGCAAGAAAGGAAGTGCAGCTCAATCCTGAAAAGAATCAGAGACTTATCGACTCTTTAACTATGAAAACTCTCTGGGTGTCTCTAAAATAGTCATGTCCTCTCAACCCAACCTACTTCAGACCACCATGCAGACATAAAATGAAGAGAGCTTCCCTATATCCTCCTAATGCAGTTATCTAGTTATTACTTCTTTGTTTCCCCATCTGATCCAATCCAACTCTGTGGACATGACTGAATGGATATCATCTCCTTTTTCTCCCCTTCCCCCCTCTCTCCTCTTCCTCCTCCTGCTTCTTCTTCTCTCTTTCCTCCTCCTTCTCTCAAAATCCAAACAAACTCATTCAGTGCTTGGAAATAGCAACCTTTTCTTTTTGGGTGGAGCCCTTCTTAAACTATGAAAAAAAGGGAAGTGAGAGGAAATAGGTGGACATTCTTGGCACTGCAGCCATCTATCAACAAGGATCCTATTAAGAAAGCAAGCACTCCTTAAATAAACTGTTTTCTTGGTAAAATGTCTTGTCATACCCATAAAGCATGAGGGAGAGAAATTCTAAAGCAGGATTTTCTTGCATTATTTCAAACCGTTTAAGCATCTATGTGAGAAAAAATGAACTTGTAAGATCTGACACCATCAGCTGGCTTTGTGATATCAATGTCACAGGAGCTAGGAAGCCATTTGATTTAAAATATATATATATATATATTAGGGGAAAAAATCTTAAAAGCAATGCTTTGGGGCAATAAGCAACTCCTGGTCACATTGTGCACTCCGGGGATGCAGACTACAAGACTTGCTTTGGGAAACCTGTTTAAAAAACATGCAAAATGTTTTTGCTTGAGGACAGTAGTTCATTCCTTTCAAGAATCCCTGAAAGTGGTACATAAAGACTGAAACCCTGGAATTTTTTAAGATGCAAGTTCGAGAATTCTTAGGACCTTCAGATTTATTTTTTAAGCCAAGTTAAAACTTTAATATTCTATCTGAATATTATTGTTGTTAGTAATAATATCAATAGTAAAATGTCATCTCCACTACACTTTTTAAAGGATGAAAGGCTATTTGTGTGGGAGAGGAGGATGAAGAATTTTATTTTCTGTAGCTTAGGTTTTAAAGTTGATGCTGAGGCTTATATCCATGGTATAAACAAGTGAGAAATTGGGTAGACTGAACAAATAACTTTTTTAAATGAGCATATTTAATTCAACCTTATCTGAGTCTCAAAAGCTTTAAAGAGGACACACTATTACAGTGCTATAGTGTCCTTTCATTCCTCTGTGTATCATCAACCCTGCTCTACTAGAAAGATGCAGGAAAAAGTAGGGCAGGCTTGGTCTACTTTACATGGAGCAGAAGACAGCTTGTGTCCTATCTTTGACTGCACTTTATTTTTCTGAATTCCAACCTCTATAGATATTGAAGGGAAAAATGTGTATCTGTGAATAGCTGATTAAAGCCCCTGTCCCACTGCACTAACGGATGCAAAGAGGATGTAAAACATTAAAAAAAAGCTTGCCATCCATTGGAAAACGCTATGCATCTGTTGTGTACTCACTGCATACGTGTTTCATACGCTTTATCCCTCGAGCATCCACCCACTGAGATTTCATCCGCGCAAGAAGTTTTGAGCTGCACAAAACTTTGTGAACGGATAAACTTTCCGCCGCGTACGATGTACATCAGTGGCATATACGGGCAACAAACGTTCTATGTCCATTATCATCCGTTAAACGTCCGCTGTATCCTCTCTGTCTCCTCTGGCCATCCCCTCAACTCACATCCGCTGCAGCTGAAAATGGAAAGAGGGAGGAAACAAAAGGTACACGGAACGTCTACATAGCGTTACTAGCACGGAAATAGAAAGGATGTAAGTGTATGCATCTCACATATAAAGTATTCAAAACAGACAAAATGTTTGTATCCGGGATGTATCTAGGATGTCTGTAGTATGTCTAGAGTATGTAGAAGGACAGCTAGTGGACTACCGATATTTCCTATAAAAAGAGGGAGAAAATAATCTGGATCTCAGTATGAGTCCAGCAGCCGTGGTGTACAGACCTCTTCACCCTTGGTCTTGGTCTTCCACATCATCAATTGTTCTCCACCATGGATCATGACACAGTCCATATAGTAGCTGCGATCATTCATCACCAGAACCAAAACCTGTTCAGACTGTTTCACCTTTTAAACAGAAGGAGTAGAAGGAGATGTCCAAGAGCTGTGTGGGTCCAAGGATGGATCGTGAGAAGAATGGAGTTTGGACTGTATGACCAATTGATGGTGGAGCTGAGGAATGAAAACCCTCGTGCATTCCATTACTTCATGAGGATGCCACCAGGCATGTTTGACGAACTTGTAGAGCGTCTGAGACCCAGGTTGACTACAAGTTCATCTACATCAATGCTTCAGGCAACGGGTCAGCTTCAGATAGCCAAGTATACAATGCAAGTGACCTCAAGGATGGGCTGGAACGCAATCTCATCATGGGTTTTCCAGATCCAGACCCCCTACCCAATGACACACAAGATGTGCCCTACTTCATTGTTGGTGATGACGCGTTCTCCCTCAGAAGCTACCTCATGAAGGCATACACTTCAAGATACCTCACCCATCAAGAGAGGATCTTCAACTACAGGCTGTCCAGGGCAAGACAGGTGGTGGAGAACGCCTTTGGCATCCTGGCCAACAGGTTCCAGGTACTTCTCACCATCATGCAGCATCGCCCACAGACTGTGAGGAGCATCGTGGAAGCTTGCTGCATCCTGCACAATCTCATGCACACCGGCTACCCAGTGTTGCAGAACAGACTTGTGGACCGTCAACAAGGCAATGGGGACATGGAGCCTGGTGAATGGAGGCAAGGACGAAACCTGATAGACACTGTGGATGTTCAAGGCTCCAACAGAGCTTCACGTGAAGGGAAGAAGTAACGCAACCTACTGAGACACTGGTGCAACTCCCCAGTTGGAGCAGTGGAGTGGCAAGACAGGATGATAGATGCTTAATGGATGCTTCCTTGAGGGTGTCGCATAACACTGATGAGATTGGGCCATGTATGTTGAGTGGTCCTACAATGAATAGAGCATTAATAAAGAGCTTTGTTTATGTTGAAATGTGTTGATCAATGAATAAATTATTATTGATAAAAAAGGTCCATATGTGTGGCAGCTGGGTTGGTAGACCATACAGTCCCACTATGCTTGCACTGGAGGTTTATCTATCCCACAACTATCCTTATCTGTCCCACAAGCATGCAAAGGCTTAACCATTTGTTAAAAGTTTTCACCAACACTTCACTAAGGTAAAAAAATGAACCAAGTGTCTTAAGCAAAGATAACCTTTGTTAACTTTCTTAGGTAACCTGTATGACTTTATTAAATAAGGAAAATGAACCAAGTAAAGTGTCTTAAGTAAAAATAAACTGAACAAGTAAACAACTCAGTCTCTGGCACTATTCTCAGTCACTCTGAGTCATGTCCATGGTCTCAGCTGTTAAGCGGGCAGGGACTGTGGAGGTGGCTGTGGCTTGAGTGCTGGTCTGAGGCGCCATTGGGGTGCTTGGCCCCGAGAGTACAACAGGGGATGGTGTGTTCAGGAAGCTCTCTGAGAGCTGACTCAGTCCCATGAGGTTGAGAGGCCCTTCATCAAGTACCTGAGATGTGAGGCACAAGACTGGTGACAGATTGTCCATTGATGGGCTTGGCTGTGGGTAGGAGGAAGGAGGAGTGTAGTGGGGCTGTCTGGTCTGCAGCTGGGTGAGGACTGGCGCCTGTGGCGTGTGATGAACCTGGGCCTGGACTGGGAAGGTATGTTTTTGCTGTGGGAAGTCCTGGTAGTCGTAGCTTTGGTAGGTGAGGGGCTGTTGAAAGCCGTGGAAGGGCTGTGACATCGCCTGGGGTGGAGGAGCAGACCTGGACTGGGTAGGAGCAGCTTCAACTGGGCCTTGAGGTTGTGCAGAAGTGCTGTTATCTTCTCCTTCATCACCTGGTACTGGACCTCGGGCAAGTCCCTGAGGGTGTGGCTCACGTAGGTGATGAAGGTGTGGTGGCCCGAGGATCCTCTGTCCAAGTGGACCAGCTGAGAGAGAAGTTCTGTGCTGGTCTTCATTGTGTCCCTGATCTCCAACAGGACACTGTGGTTCTGCCCCTCCAGTCTGCCTCTCTGCCTGCATCCTGTGGAGCTGGGGGTGGGGGTGGGTTGGTCTCTGGTGCTTCTTCCTCCATTTTTGACAGGAGATCCTCCAAGTCCGCCGGCATGGGGAGTGCAGCTGTCGGGGGGGGGGGGTCTCTGCCATGGGGCCCTCTGAAGACACCTGCCTGGACAGGCTCTCTGGCTCCTGGCTGGAAGAGGACTGGCTGTCTGTGGGCTGTCTGAGGGAGAGGGGTGTCAGAGGGGCTGCTCCTCGGTGGCGGATCTCACCCTCCAGGAAACTGCACTTGGCCATGACGTACATCTCCCAGTCAGTGAGCTTGACAGCGGCCTGCCCGGATTTTTTGAGGTGTAGCTTGCCATACCAGGTGTGCATGTGCTTCCACCATCCCAGGAGTACATCTGCAGTGTAGCCCAGGCTCTCTGCCTTGTCTCTCCAAGCTGCCTGCTTCTTCTTGGTATCGCGATAGAGTCTGTGACCCTTTCTCCAGAGGTACTCGTTCTCCCTCAGTCATTCTAGCACCTCATCCTCATGGTCCTCAGAAACGGTGTACTGTTTCCTCTCCCTTTTCCTTCCCTTGCCTCTTCCTCCCTCTGGCAAGGCGTTCAGCAGCAGGGCCTTCAGGGGCTTGAGCAGCAGGGCCTTCAGGGGCTTGAGCAGCAGGGTCTTCAGCAGCAGGGCTTTGAGGGCCTTGGGGCTGGTCCACCACAGCAGCACCAGCACCAGCACCAGCAGCTTCAGAGTCAGTGCCAGGGGATGGGATGCTGGTTCTGTCCTTCTTGCCAGAGCTAGAACGAGTAGGCACGGGCTTCCTCTTCTTGCCTGACTGACGAACCATGGTGTTCCTTCAAGATGTATGTGGCAGCACGTCTTTCCTCTGAATGCTGACTGCATCCTACTCCCTGCATGTGCAGTGAACGCTTTGCATCTGATATACATCCGCGCGGCATCCATTTTGCTTCCTATAGGCATCCGTGATGCATCCGCGTCATCCGCTACGCATCCACCCCTTCCACTATGCGTCCCCTTCACAATTCACACCCGGAACCCTTTCGGAGGTGTCATCCGCTTCCATCCGCTGTCATCTGCTAGGCTTCCTATGAACATCTGTTTAACATCCCCGCTACGTACATCCCCATCCGTTCTTTTCCATTCTGTTTATGCAAATTTTCACCACTTTTTGGAGCGGATGACAACGGATGGAGCCACCCCCAAAATTTTGCTCATCCGCTGTGTCCTTTATGCATACGTTTTGCATCCGTCGGCCAGTGGAACCGAGTCTTAAGAAACTGTTTTGTTTCTGTTCAATTTGTCCTTATTCATAAACCCTTTTAGTACCTCTAATCCATCAAGCACTATTAGATAAAGCCTTTTATGAATTTCCTTGTCAAGACAGGACAATTAATTGTGTGGTTATGTCTTACAAGTTAAAATACTCGTATGAATGAAAAATTACAACGGTTTCTTCTAAGTTACTATTTGCCTAGTGACAAAAAACAAAGTTTTTCCTTATTAAACCCATGCAAGACTTTTTCTGGAACACCTTCTCAAATGAGTTGAGCACCAAGGTACAGGTGACTGTACAAAAATAGGCAAAGTGAAAAACTCAGGCACAGATTTCTTTTGCCAATCCTAGTCTATACTGTGTGCAGAATAAGTTAATTGCCAGCCAACTTTATTAGTTAATTCCTTGTTTCCAGTTTATAATGAAGAAGAGAAGAGACATATGTACATAGTTGTGAGAGGCTGTCTTCATCACTGATAAAATTACACACAAGAATGAGATGCCCACCAATTACATAGAATTTGTATCAATTCTGTAATTCCGTAGAATAAATTACTTATGAGTGATCTCTGTTTATGCAAGGGAATGCTTTCTCTGGTGTGAGGATTGATTGATTCATTAATTGAGTCTCCACAATCACAGCACAAAACCCTGGATTTTTTTAAGATGCAAGTTCTAGAATTCTCAGGACCTTCAAATTTATTTTTTAAGCCAAGTTAAAACTTTAATATTCTATCTGAATATTATGGTTATTCATTTATTTTGTTAGTAATAATACCAATTGTAAAATGCCATCTCCACTACACTTTTTAAAGGATGAAAGGCTATTTGTGTGGGAGAAGAGGATGAAGAATTTTAGTTTCTGTTGCTTACGTTTTCAAGTTGTTACTGAGTCTTATATCCATGATATAAACAAATGAGAAACTGGGTAGACTGAACAGATAACTTTTTAAAATGAGCATATTTAAGTCAACCTTATTAGAAGCTGGTATGAACAGAAACTGTAATTTAGAAAGATCAACTTACTAAACGTATGGACTAAAACATTAATGATGCCATAGCCAGTGTAGGTGCTTCCAGATCAGGCACTTGTTCAATCACCTTATCTGATTCATGAATTTCTTCCTCTTATAGTCCTCTTTTTTCAACCACCATATTTGTATTTGCTCAGGAGGGGAAAAATGAATAACTACATTACAGTATGTATTTTGATTGGTGGCTTCAAAAGCCCTTGACTTTGATCAAAGGGAAGTTAGGAACCAACTCAAAATTGGAACTCTCAGTTGATCATTCTCCATACACAAGGTTCAAGTGTGGGTTTAAGTCGTGAAGTGCAATTATCGGGTGCAGAAGATAGATCCTATAAGGTGGTCCCTAATGTTCAGAGAGGCAATAAATTGGCAACAGGCTATTCTGAGTAATATAATAACTGTACCTCAAGATAAAGCTCAGGGGAAACAGGATCTCTTCTGGATCAGATCAAGGTCCATTTAATCTGATATCATGTTTCCAAAAGTGACTAGCTAAACTTGTAGGTACAGTTCATAGTCAGGATATGAAACAATTGGGTTTCATATCTGTATTGCCCCCTTTCCACAGCAAAAGGTATTCCAGTAAGACAGTATTTGAGTCAAAAACTGCAACGTGCATTTTATGTAGTTTAATGCAAATTTTATTTGCAATTTCATAAGATAGGGTTGAAGCTACATATTGCTTCAGTAAATACTTGTTTATATGTTTTTCACCGAATCTCCTGACAATCAGTTTGACACTCTGTCTCTCAAATGTTAGGAATATAACAAGAGAAAATCCTCTCACAATCCATTATTGTTACACCATTGTATTGGTCTTAATTCCATTTATGAACATACACATTTATGAGAATTGGCAAATGCACTCTGTTATGTCACATGTCACGTCAGTCATAGCAATAAATTTCACCTCTCCAGAAACTCAGTCCTTCATTCAATAACTAGCTAACAACAGAAGCTTCATGGGTGAAATACAGCTAATTAAGCTGTTGTATTGCAGACAAGAAAAAATAGTCAGAACACTGATTGCAATAGTGGCAAATATCTGTAGCTCAGGTGTAGGATGAGGGCGAAGGTTTGTTCTCCAAGCTTGTGGGTTGGTTTCCAAATGTTTCATTATGAGACTAGGTAACATCTTCAATAGAGTTTAGGGAATATCAGTGTCCTTCTGTTTATAAGGGCTTCAGGTGTGAGTGGGTCACGTGAGGGACTTGTGATGGGTCAAGGTCAAAACCAACCCACACCACCTCCCTTCCCAACCAGCAGTTCACCTCCCAATGACCCTGACCTGATGTAACCTCCTTATCCGAAGACCCATCACAAGATTCACTGAGGACTCACGCCTCACCGATCAGAAGACCCTACTTGACACATCCATACCCAAAGCCCTTATAAGCAGAACACGGACAATGACATCCCCTAAACTCTGCTAGCCTGGTTGATATCATATTATCTGGTAATGAAATGTTCGGAAACCAATCCACAGGCTTGGAGAACGAATCTTCACCCTCCTCAGAAAACCATCTCTGGAGCTGTTGTGGATTTCAATTCAGTTACAGTCCTTTTTTGAGAATGTGCTCTTCAGTGTATGCAAGCCACTAAGCAAAAGAAGGCCTGATTAAGAAAAGTTCCCAGAGAGAGCCTGTTTGATATAGTGGTGAAAACACCAGACTAACAACTTGTGACCTCTAGTCCTTAAGCACAAACCAGTTGACCAGACCTTGGACCAGTCGATCTCTGCTAAGGAAAGAGGCAAGGACAAAGCACTTCTGAAATCTTCCCAAGAAAACTACAGGGACTAACTAGTCCAGGTATTCACCAGGAATCAAAACTGACTCCAAAAAAAAAAAGTTGCTATTCTTGCCACTAACCTTGCTGCTGGTTCCAATCAGTTATAGAAATAGCAATAGCACTTAGACTTATATACCGCTTTATAGTGCTTTACAGCCCTCTTTAAGCAGTTTACAGAGTCAGCCTATTGCCCCCAACAAGCTGGGTCCTCATTTTATCCACCTCGGAAGGATGGAAGCAGAGATGGTATTCAGCACGTTCTGACCAGTTCTTCAGAACCGATAGTGGAAATTTTGAACAGTTCAGAGAACCAGAAAATACCACCTCTGACTGGCCCCTCCCCCATCTATTCTCTGCCTCCCGAGTCCCAGCTGATTGGTTGGGTCTTCTTTTGTTGCCCCACACAGGAGAACAGAGATGGAAAGCAGGTTAGTGGGGTGGGGAGGGAATTCCTCCAAGATTGGGGTGGGAATGGAGATTTTACAGTATCCTTCCCCTACCATGCCCACCAAGCCATGCCCACAGAAACAGTAGAAAAAAAAATTGAATCCCACCACTGGATGGAAGGCTGAGTCAACTTTGATCCCCATCTCCCTGGGGAGTGGGGGCTCCCTCTCCAGGATGTGCAGAGACTTTGCTAGAGGAAAAAAAGAACTTCACTGCTTTTCCCTTCTCAAGTAGCAAGATATTGCTCTCCTAGGCACACTTATTGAATATAAGAAAGAAAGAAAGAAAAAACCTAGGGAAATTGGAATCCTTCACCCTTTCTGCTCTTCTCCAATTCATTGCACCTGCTATTACTTTTACTTCCTCCAAGATCAGCCTTCCTGTGGGGACCAAACCTCGCTGGACTCTTTTTGGCTACTGAGATAGCCGTTTTCAAAGCTTCATGGCTTTCCTCTTCAGGACATGGCCGAGTGCAAAGAACTCTTTGGCAACTTACTGACCTTATTCCCCATCAAGGTTGAAGGATTAGATGAGCTTAATGGAAAATCTCTTTATATCCCTGCAGTTAATTACTCTGCTTCAAGCATCCCTCCTCTGATTAGTGAAAGGTAGATAAAACTTTAGACCTTCTGCTATTTTGGCAGTAGGGAAGCTACTGAAACACAAGTTAATGTCAGAAGCACCAAGCCATAGGTAAGAGACCTCTCTCTCTCTCTCTTTCTCCCTCTCTCCCCCTCTCTCTCTCTCTCTCTCTCTCTCTCTCTCTCTCTCTCTCTCTCTCTCTCTGTCTCATTTCTAGGGAGAACAATGAGACCACCCAATGTAATTTAGGGCCTTGTTCATTATGATTGTTATGTCTCAGCCTGCATCAACCTTTTGAACTAGGCCAAAGCCGGAAACAGATTGTAGAGGTCTCGCTGAAGATTTTATTTTATTGAACTAGGCTACAGTGACAGAGCCTGTTTGAGTGAGTGGGTTGGATTTTTCTCCATGATCTTTGAGAAATCCTGGAGAACAAACAATGCTCCAGGGGATTTGAGGTGCCAAATCTTGTCCCCATCTTAAAAAAAAGAGAAAAGGAAGATCCAAAGAAACAGGTCAGTTACTCTGACATTGATACCTTAAAAATTTGCAGTGAATTATAAAAATAATCTTATAAACACTCTGAAAACAATGTATTAACTTCCCAGGTGACAGCATAAATTTATCAAAAAATAAAGCAACTATCGACATTAATTTTTTGATTAACTTCCTTAATTAATTGTTGGGAGTGCTGTAAATGCCACATAGCTTGATTTATCACAGCATTTAATAAAATGATCATGTCGTCGAGTTAGCATCGATGCTTAATTATCACATTTTTTTCTCCAGGATGATCTATCCTCTAAACTAGTTTTTCAGATCTTCTAATAGACATGCAATATTGCTGTAATTGAGTCCATCCACCTTGCTAGTTGTCCTCTTCTGTTCTTTTCTTTCACCTTTCCCAGTAGTATGGACTTCTTGAGAGAGCTAGTTCTGTGTGTGATGTGTCCGAAGTATAATAATTGAGTCTGGCCATCTGTACCTTGAGTGAGAACCCTGATTGGTTAGTTCAATTATTGTTTTCTTGGCTATCCATGACCTTCTCAGAAGTCTTCTGTAGCACTTACAATCCAAAAGCATCAAGACTTTTTTTATCCTATTTCTTAACACTTTCTGCTTTCACTTCCATACCGCCTCACAAGAAAACTGTTGTCTGCACATTTGATAAAATACCCTGACCTATAAACAAACCATTTAAATGTGGGCTGGATGGTATGATAATAAAATGGACAAATACATGGCTTAATGTTTATTCAAAGAGTACTCATTAAATGGAGATATATATCAACTGGGATATCGTACCATTAATTTCTGGGAGTGTAAAACACATTTTCCCTAGCTTAGAGAAAAGGGCTGAAAATGCTAAATAACTTTAACAGGAACAAATATAAAAATCTTCTTAGGAAAGAGATCAAATACACAGACTGAAAGAATGAATACGTAGCTTTGCAATATTACAAATGAAAAGCATCTTGGAGCAATAGTTTATTGCAAACAATATAAATCAACAATGTGGTACGGCTTCAAAAATGAATTTCCCTGCTAATCATGAGAAGTAATAGTTACAATTTATTTTGAGATGGTAAGGCCCCCATGAATATTATGTCCAATTTTTGATTCCATACTAATAGACTGGCCACAAGAATCACTTGGGATAGAAATTAATCATAAGAAGGAAGATTGTAGGATCTGGTCATGGTTAGCCAAGAGAAGAGAAGAATGAAGGGTGATGTAATAGCAGTGTGCAAATACCAAAAATGATATCACACAGAAATGAAATCAAGATATTCTGTATGTATAACATAGACTAAAGACAGGTTTCAATTTAATATTTGTAAAAATTTTCAATACTGATGTCCACTGATGAAATTTTCTTCAGTAGATATATCCATGTAAAATCTAGATGACCATCTGTTCGGTAGATGCTTTAATTTGAATATCTACAGTGAAGTTGATCTCAATGGCCTAAATAGATACGAGGTGGCAAATGAATTTAATAAATAAATAAACCTATTTTTTCCAGTCCCTCAAGAATAACTGCCAGTGGCATCTCTAAACTTGACACAGAATCAACTTTCTGCGTTCTTCTGTCTTTTTCAAACATGCCAGTCAGTAAAAATTGCACACCTTCATTTTGTTCTGTTAGATACCATAGATTACAAATGATCATTACATAAAATACACCACATTTTATAGCTGACCAATAGTACAGTTACATCAATCTCCATTTTATGTTTTAGGGAACTAACATTAAGTAATGTTATAAAAAGTGTGGTTACACAGCAACTGTCCTTGATCAGAGCAGGCAAGCCAAAAATAAATTGCTTAGACTGATCTAAAAAAAATGGCAAACAATTCTAAATATCAATGAAACTGGAATGTATTTCAAAAAGATGAGACAAATGGTTCAGTCCTAAAATTTGTTGCCTCAGTGGTGGCACATCATAGAACTGTTGTAATATTGCAAAATGGTATGCTGTTTCATCTATACTTGTCACCTTTTTTCCATTACCTTTATCCAAACCAATTGTGGAGAAGTCTACAGGAGACTTAAAAAAAGAAGTTTCCACAAACCCAGCATCAAATACTTTCTTTGTGATTTCATGTCCCCTTTATGTCCTTTTCTGCTTAATTTTTGGGGCATTTTAAGGACATGTATAATCCAAGCATCATTAAATGCTTTCAAGGTGAAGTTAGATGTCAGTCTGGTGAAACTAAACTCAGTGCAAATGGCTACATGTTCCAAGTATGTGTTCAAAGCCGCAAAGTCAAATGGTTTGCAGAACTGAAACTGAATCATAAATGAGGTCATCTATATTTTAGCCAGGCATATTATTCTTACTGCTTGTGATCATGCAGACTTGGGCAACTAGATGATTGGAATAAATAGTGGTTGCATTTACTAATTATCATGAAAGGATCTCCGGGGTATCAGGTATATTTGATGGCAAGAACTGAACCCAAAATATTTTGTAGGCAAACTGAATATCCTGAGACTAGACTTTGCTCCGATATTCTAATATTTCAGCAGCTTGAATTGGAATCCGCACTGTATATCGGACATTAAAGGCCCTGTCACACTGCCCAACGGATGCAAAACGTTTGTAAAAAGGACACAGCAGACGAGCAAAATGTTCCATCCGTTGTTATCCGCTCTCAAAAAGGGGGAAAATTTGCATAACCAGAGCGGA
>BLBF01000011.1:10574184-10586249 GCA_015471245.1 Laticauda colubrina | reverse complement strand
GAGGAGGACGCAGAGCAGATGGAAAACGGATGCAGAGTGGAAGCCTATTGGATGGGAGCAGATGGGAGCGGATGGCACATCCGCTAGGCTTCCGGGGGACCTCAGCAAAGCGGACGCGGAACGGATACAGCGGATGCAGAGCGAATGCCAAGCGGATGAAGCGGATGCACAGCAGATGCACAGCGGATGAAGCGGATGCACAGTGGAAGCCGAGCGGATGCACAGCGGAAGCCTAGCGGATGCCTTGCGTTCAATGCACATGCGGGGGGGATGTATTGCGTCAGCCCCGCAGATATAAAGGGAAGCAGCTCGGAAGCAGGTCAACATTCAGAGGAAAGACCTGCATCCAGACATATCGAGTGCCTTGCCAGCCTGCCCAGCCTGTATGCCTTGCTGCCTGCCTTGCTGCCTGCCATCATGCCATCCTCCCTGCCATCCTTGCTATCTGCCTGCCTGCCAGCCTCCCTGCCAGCCTTGCTGTCTGCCAGCCTTGGTGCCTGCCTGCCAGCCTTGGTGCCTGCCTGCCTGCCAGCCTTGGTGCCTGCCTGCCTGCCAGACTCCCTGCCACACTCCCTGCAAGCCAGCAACCCTACAACCATGGGGAAGAAGAGGAAGCCTCAGCCATCTGCTGCCAGCCCTGGCAAGAGGGACAGGGCCACCCTCCCGCCCCTGGCCCTCACTCTGCTTCTGCTGGGGCTTCTGTAGCATGGGCTCGCTTTTCTGCGGCTGGGGCTTCTGCTCCTTCTGCTTCTGGAGGAGCTGATGATGCTGCTTCTGGCGATGGTGCTTCTGCTCGTGCTTACTCTGCTGATGCTGCTTCTGGTGGTGGTGTTTCTGGTGGTGCTTACTCTGCTGCTGCTGATCCTGCTCCTGCTGGTGCTGCTGCTGCTGCTGCTGCTGCTGATGATGATGATGATGATGATGATCCTGCTGGTGCTGCTGCTGCTACTGATGATGATTATTATTATTATGATCCTGCTGGTGATGCTGCTGCTGCTGCTGCTGATGATGATGATGATGATGATGATGATCCTGCTGTTGCTGCTGCTGGTGTGGAGGAGCAGCCCCTACAACCTCGAAGTCCCTCTGATGAGGGCCCATATGGCCCTGCCAGAGGGAGGAAATGGCAGACCCGTGATAGGGAGAGGAGGCAATACTCCATTGAGGAGGAACATGAGGATGAGGTGCTGGAGTGGCTGAGAGAGAATGACTATCTGTGGCGGAAGGGACACCAGCTCTACAGGGACACCAAAAGGAAGCAGGCTGCTTGGAGAGAGAAGGCGGAGATCCTGGGCTACACATCGGATGTGCACCTTGGCTGGTGGAAGCACATGCACACCTGGTACGGGAAGCTGCACCTCAAGAAATCTGGCCAGGCCACGGTTAAGCTGACGGACAGAGAGACCTATGTCATGGCCAGGTGCAGCTTCCTGGAGGGTGAGATCCACCACCGAGGAGCAGCAGCAGACCCTCTCACGACCCTCTCTCTCCGGCAGCCTGCTGAGAGCCAGTCCTCTTCCAGCCGAGAGTCAGCTCCTGTCTCCAGGCAGGTTTCTGTGGAGCGTCCCACGGCAGAGAACCTGCGGACAGCTGTTTTAACCATGGTGGAGCACGTGGAGGACTTCCTGGTGCAGTGGGAGAAAGGAGACAGCACGTCCACCACAGCCCTACCTGCATCCACCCCCAGCTCCACCTCCACAGAAAGGCAGAGAGCCAGACAGGAGGGGCAGAGCCACACTGTCCTGCTGAAGATCAGGGACACCATCTGGAGCAGCATAGATCTCCTCTCTCAGCTGGTCCACACCGACTCATCCTCCAACCGCAAGCCCTTCCTCACCTATGTGAACCAGACCCTCACGGACATGGCAGAACCCCAGTACCAGGTGGTGAAGGACCGGATCACCGAGCTGCTTCACAACCCTCCAGATCCAGAGGAACCTGCTCCCACCCAGTCCAGGTCTGCTCCTCCACCCCAGGTGATGTCCCTCCCATTCCAAGGCTCCCTACCAGGGCTACGGCTACCAGGAGGTCCAGCAGCACAGGCAGCAGCCCTTCCCAGGTGATGTCCCTCCCATTCCAAGGCTCCCTACCAGGGCTACGGCTACCAGGAGGTCCAGCAGCACAGGCAGCAGCCCTTCCCAGTCCAGGCACCAGGTCATCGGGTGACACCGTTGCCACCGGTTCCACTGATGCCACCGATGCCACCCACAACACTGATGCCACCGATGCCACCCACGACACTGATGCCACCGATACCACCGATGCCACCCACGACACTGATGCCACCCACGCCAGTCCTCACCCAGCTGCAGACCAGACAGCCCCACTACACTGCTCCTTCCTCCACGCCACAGCCAAGCCCAGCCTCAGTACATCTGTCCTTGGTACCAGGGCTGACACCCCATGGCATGGAGGAAGGAGCTCTCAACATCACGGGGCTGAGCCAGCTGTCCGAGAGCTTCCTCAACACACCGTCCCCTGTTGTCCTCTCGGGGCCAGGCACCCCAGTGGGGCTTCAGACTAGCACTCCAGCACCAGCCACCTCCACAGCACCTGGACCCTTCACCCCTGAGACTGAGCACATCTCCGAATGACCAAGAAGAGTGCCAGAGACTAGGTGGCTACCTGTAGACTTTATTTGGACACTTGACTTGGGTCATTTTTTTTTTTACAGATTGTTATTAATAAAGTTTATCTTTGCTTCACACACTTGCTTCATTTATTTTTTTTAATAAAGTCTTGGTGGAAACTTTTAGAAATGGTTTAAGCCTTTGCATGCTTGTGGGATGGGTAAGGATAGCAGTGGGGTGGGCAGGGATACCTTTGGGATGGGTAATAGCTGTAGGATGGGCAGGGATACCTTTGGGATGGGTTAAGATAGCTGTGGGATGGGTTGAGATAGCTGTGGGGTAGATAAACCTCCGGTGCAAGCATAGTGGGACTGTATGGTCCACCCTCCCAGGTACCACACCTATGGCCCTTCATTATCAATACTAATGTAAGCATTGATCCACACATTTGAACATAAACACAACTCTTTATTAAATGCCCTGTTCATTGTAGGCCCACCCAACATACATGGCACAATCTCATCAGTGTGATGAGACAGGCTGAAGGAAGCATCCATTAATCATCTACCATCCTGTCTTGCCACTCCACTGCTCCAGCTGGGGAGTTGCACCAGTGTTTCAGGAGGTTGCGCTGCTTCTACCCTTCATGTGAGGCTCTGTTGGGGCCTTGCACATCCTCAGTGTCTATCAGGTTTTGTCCTTGCCTCCATTCCCCAGGCTCCATGTCCCCATTGCCTTGTTGGAGGTCCACAAGCCTGTTCTGCAAGACTGGGTAGCAGGTGCGCATGAGATTGTGCAGGATGCAGCAAGCTTCCATGATCCTCCTCACGGTCTGTGGGCGATGCTGCATGGTGGTGAGAAGTACCTGGAACCTGTTGGCCAGGATGCCAAAGGCATTCTCCACCACCTGCCTTGCCCTGGACAGCCTGTAGTTGAAGATCCTCTCTTCACGGGTGAGGAGTCTGGAAGTGTAGGGCTTCATGAGGTAGGTCCTCAGGTAGGTTCTGAGGGAGAAGGTGTCATCCCCCACGATGAAGTAGGGCACATCTTGCGTGTCGTTGGGCAGGGAGTCTGGATCTGGGAAGCCCATGATGAGGTTGCAATCCATCCCCTCCTTGAGGTCACTGGCGTTGTATACCTGGGCATCTGAAGCTGACCCGTTGCCTGAAGTATCGATGTACATGAACTTGTAGTCAACATTGACCATGGCAAAGAGGACGATGCTGAAGAAGCCCTTGTAGTTGAAATAAGTGGACCCCGACTTGGGTGGTGCTTTGCAGGCCACGTGCTTGCCATCTATGGCTCCAACAGTGTGTGGGAAGTTCCACCTCTGATACCACTGCTCTGCAACTTTCTTCCATCCTTCTTCAGTGGAGGGGCACTGGAGGAGCTCCTCCATGTATTCTTCGATGATGGCCTGCACCACTTCTCTGACCACAATGCTGATGGTGTTGTGTGGCACCCTCCAGCCGTACTGCATGCTCCTGTAGGTGGTCCCTGAGGCCAGGTGGCGCAGAGTGAGTGCCACCTTGAGCCCAGGTTCCAGGCTGGGCCGGAAGTTGGTGTTTGCCTTGGTCAACCTGGATGTCAGCCGCTGCACAACTTCGTCAAACATGGCTGGCAGCATCCTCATGAAGTTCTGGAATGCCCGAGTGTCTTCGTTCCTGAGCTCCACCATCAGCTTGTTGTACAGTCCGTATTCTGCTCTTTTCCCGATCCATCTTCGGACCCAGACACTTCTTGGCCGTCTCCTTTTCTTCCCGTAGTAGAGTTTATAGAGCCTGTAGATGGCTTCACACTGTTGCAGAACGATGGTGGCTACCAAAAGCAGTTTGTTACGATCCATGGTGGACATGACTGGATGCTGTGGAAGAGGAAGAGGCAGATGAAGGCTGCAGAGGTCTGCACAGCTGGGCTGCTGGTCTGAAAGTGAGATCCAGGTGAGTTGCTCCCCCTTTTTATAGGCAATATAGGTTTTCCACTATGTGTCCCTTTGCATCCTCTAGGCATCCTCTAGGCATCCTTAATATCCGAGATAGGTCCCCTCTGCGAACGTTTTTCCGTTTTAAATGCTTTCTTTGCGAGCTGCATCCGCTTTCATCCTTTCTCCGTCCGTGCTACTAATGCTGCGCGTCCGTTCCGCTTCCTCCCTGCGTCTGAGTGGATTTGAGTTGCGCGGATGCACAGCGGATGCCTAGCGGATATAGCGGATGCGTAACGGATGCAGAACGGATGTCCCCCATATGCGTAGCGGATGCAGAACGGATGCATTGGATACATTTTCCGCTAAAAAGTTTTGAGCAGCTCAAAACCTTCTGAGCGGATGGAACCTCAGTCAATGGATGCTGGACGGATAGAGAGGAAGCAAAACGGAGGCAGTGAGTACAGAACGGAAGCATCGCGTTAACCAACAGATGGCAAGTGTTTTTCTCCGTTTTATATCCTCTTTCCATCCGTTGGTGCAGTGTGATAGGGGCTTAATACAATTGAGCGAGTCCAGAAGTATTTCATGAGAAGAGTATTACACTCCACTCCTCACAACAGAATACCCTATATCACCAGGCTTGAAATTTTAGGCTTGGACAACCTTGAACTACACCGCCTACAGTTGGACTTAAGTGTAGTAAACAAAATTATCTGCTACAATGTCCTACCAGTCAATGACTACTTCAGCTTCAACTGCAACAATACAAGAGCACACAACAGATACAAACTCAATGTAAACCGCTCCAAACTTGTTTGCAGAAAGTACAACTTCAGCAACAGAATGATCAATGCCTGGAATGCACTACCTGACTTTGTTGTTACATCCTCAAACCCCCACTCCTTTAACCTTAAATTATCCACTATTGACCTCACTCCATTCCTAAGAGGTCTCTAAGGGGCATGCATAATGCACAATCATGCCTTCCGTCCCTGTCCTACTGTCCCCATTTATTCGTACCTATTTCCTGTATTCTTACTGATGTTTATACTTATACCTATTATCTTGTAAGAGATTGACAAATCAAATAAATAAATAAATCTATTGGGGATCAATTATACTGGGTTCATCTTGCCCTGTCTACTCCCAAATCCATTCCATTTAGGAGATTCCTCAGAAGCAGAGTTGAGGGCAACTCAAGCAAAGTCCAGAACTCTGTTCTCGTGATGTTGGATGCAGTCCAACGAAAAGCAAAAGTTCTCTTCCGACCAACTGCTTTAAATACTTAATGTTGTTTGGCCTCTCATATGACTTATGTCAACATTAAACTTTTAAAAACTAAACCAGGGTAATATTATAGTTTGTCATTGTTGACTCTGAGAGAGGTTAGCCAGTCTGTATTCGAGTAGTTGGCATAATCGAGCAAGACCATAATTGAGCAGCATTCTTGACATAAGACAGCCAAATAAAGATACTCTTTGGCAGATATTTGGAGGAAAATTCTTTTTTTTTTTCTCACAGTGTTGCTGAAAAAATAACTTGACCCAATATCTAATAGCACATCTGAATTTTTGTTACTGATACATGTTGGAACACATTAGAAGTAGTATAAATTACAACTTTGTAGGAATTGTCCCATTGGCTTTAGGCAGAGTGATTCATCCAGTAATTGTAAACAACTTTGGGTACTTCTCATACCTGGCATATTTTTAGAAATATTAGTAAATATTGGAGCATTAAATTTTCATTCCATGATGTATGATCCTGTGCCTCTGTGTGGCCCCTGGACCAAGTAGCCAAGGCTATGTACTTAAGTGAGACAATCATTGTTTCCCAGTTTTTGCAATTTATGGCAAGAGGTACGTGTCCCTTTTAGTTCCCTCCTCTGTAAAATGTGGGGTTTTCGAAAACTATTCTATAACACATATTTAAGCTAAATCAGTAATTTTGTATGGGTACAATAATATTAGCCAACCACTTGTTTTCTTGTTTTATTTTAACCCCAGCATTAATGTATGCAAGCATTTTTGGAAACGTATCTGCAATAATCCAAAGACTATATTCTGGAACAGCACGGTATCATATGCAGATGCTTCGTGTGAAAGAGTTCATTCGCTTTCATCAGATTCCCAACCCACTGAGGCAGAGGCTCGAAGAATATTTCCAGCATGCCTGGACATACACCAATGGCATCGATATGAACATGGTATGTACGTTTGCTTATCGCAACAATTGCACACAAACATGTCCAAACCCAAACAGAAAAAAAAAGAAAACCAAGCTTCATGCTAGCAAAAGGTTTTATTTCTAACCCTAACCACACTTCACTCTTTGTTAATATTGTTTTCTGTGGTTTTATGTTTTCTTAGCCCCTGCCCCTGAATTGTATTGGAAGTTGGGCAGCCATGTACATTATTTTAATAAATAAATATCAAGACACCGTACGAGTATAACACTTTGGAAAACAGCCAATTTTGAATGGAGGAAGTAACCTGTAGATCTTTAAATGTCAGTTGTATACAAAATATCATGACAAAGATTGCATGAGCAATTATTCTAAATTGCTTACAAATCAAACCTTGCTCCATAAAAATGATAGCTGCAGGGTTTTTTTTGCTGAAAGTAACATAACTTCATACATAGTAGGTGCCAAAATATATTATTCCATGGATGATGGAAATACCATTCTACATGCCTTAAGAAAGATGCTTAAAAGACAAATTATACCATATAATTTGTAATTACGTATTTCCTTTTCTTTCTTTTCAATGGAAAGCCAACTCAAAAGCAGCAATTGAAAGAAGAATCCTAAAGTGAGGAATTAATTCTTCCTTTTTGCTCATTCCAGGTCATGATATAATATGCACTTAGTTGTGTTTTTTTTTTTCAGAATAGCTGCTAGGTGTATATAATACACAAAAATATGCACATGCAATTTTTTCAATTAAAAAAAAAGGCCAAACAGAAAAATGTATATCATGCTCCGATGTTCTTCTGCTTTTAACCGTCACATCCAAGGGTGCATTTCAATAAAATCAAATCTTCCACAGAGGAGAGGAATCTGCAAATTCCTAAACTTTACAGTTTAATCCCAAATTAGCCTGCTTTAAGTGTGATCCAAATGCCACCAATACTAAAGGACTTTACTGTGGTAAAATTGATCCATCTGGTCAAGATTTGGATCCAACAAAGTAATAAAATATTTACCAGTAAAAGATAATATGTGTAGCTCAGGGTTGAAATGAGGTGTTCTTGATGATTTCTGAGCTTGGTAGTCTAGTATTGATGATGTTACCAAGTTTGGATAGTGAAATGTCTGCAAGAAAATAATGATGCTCAGGGAGCAGCAAGGACCCATGATAAAATAATTGCATTCTAGTTTAAATAAAAAGCAAATTAACAGAGTTGGAAGGGACCTTGTAGATCATCTAGTCCATGGGTGAATTAATGGATGAGGGAAGGCGTGTCCATTTTTTTTCCAAAATAGAGCCATTTGTATTCTTTTTTTAAACAACCATCCATTTCTGAAATTGAAGCAAATCTCCAAAGCTGTTTGGCATACAGCATATGAGACTTCCAAAACCCACCAGGCAAATCTACCTAAATCCTTGGCTGTGTTGAAAATCGCCTTTTAAACTACAATTAAAACATTGATGTTGATATAAAGCACTGGCTCAAATGTGTTTTAATGGCCCTGTTCTCACAGTCGATCTAATCATCTATGGCTCTAATCAGAGCCACTGTTTCCATCATTGAGGGAATGCAGGCTCACAGCTCCCTTTCTTCAAGAAAAACCTCATCTATCCCATGAAGCCTTACACGTAAGAGTGGAGTGCAGACTCTTGCCTTTGAAGCTATAAATACTGCAACAAATAATCGGTTTAAACAAGATCACCATGGAAGATATTGCAGTTGTAAGTTATTGTGAGCCATAAACAGAAATAGCTTTGTGGAACTCGTGCAGTGTTTCATATCTGATTCCAAAAGGTTCTTTAGAACAGTGGTTGCCAACCAGTGGGCTGGGGACCCACAGGTGGGCCAGGGACCACAGGTGAGAAAATTTGGTGGTCCGCAGAAAAATGTCACTTCAAAGCAATTAATCCAGGCTGTGCAGGAACACAAGGCTGTACCGCCCACATAGCCCATGGGAACACAAGGTTTGCATCATTTACATTGCGAACAACACGAGGTAATGAGGGGAGGGCCCCACACGCCTCACCTGGCCACCAAACTGCTTCTTTCCACTTGTTTCTTCTTCTGCTTTTGGCTGCACACAAGGAAAACAGCCAAAGTCTTTCTTTCTCTCCTCTAAACTCTGCCAAAAATGAGTCTTTGGGACCCTGCAAGGCATCCCGCTCCAAGAGGCTGCGCCGGTGCGACAAGTTTCACAAAGGCTCATGTTTCTGGCGGAGTTTGGGGGAGAGAAAGAAAGTCTTCTGCTGCTTTCCTTGCATGAAGCCAAAAGTCTCAGTCTCTCTCCCTCTCCCTCTCCCTCTCTCTCTCTCTCTCTCTCTCCCTCCTTCCCTCCCTCCCTCCCCCTGAGAACGGAGTGGAGATGTTATCCTGCGATCCCAAATAAAGAATGATCGATCGGTAGGAAAACAGGGTGGGGAATTTTCCTGCAGACTTTTTTTGGGATTTTCCCAGAGTCTCTGATCCGCGAGATTTAAAATTATGAGTTTGGTGGTCTCTGAGGTCCAAAAAGTTGGCAACCCCTGCTTTAGAAGGCCCAGGAGCATACAATAAGAGTTAACCATTGGCTGCAATCCTTCAAAGCAGCTGCACTATTTCTTGGGACTGCACAGGAAGCACCAAAGGCTGATGTGCAATCCTGAGTCTTGCAGGCGCTGCTTTTCAGCAGCCCCTTCTAGGAATCAGAACTGAAAAACTGCACAACCAACATCTTCCTCCTAAAGTTACCACCTAAAAAGAAGCAGGCATGGTTGTCTGCAGGTACCATTCAAGGAAATAAAATATTTTAAAAGGTGGACCAGTAAATTGAAAGAAAAAAAAGTTGCATTCAGCAGCAGGTATACAAATTACTTCCAGGGAGGTGTTGTGTTTCATTCCCTGTGCTTGATTTTTGACTCCCTAAGGCAGCTAATGGAATGACTGATTTAGTGTGATAGACTTAAAACTTGAAAAGGGAAGAATAATATCAAAAGGATTTTTTTTTCTTGAAGTGTCTTTTTTAAGTTGTGCTGTCAATATGAAAGCAACGATAAATATGCCAAATCAGGAAAACTCAACATCAAAAACACCCTTTGTCAGAAAAACATTCTATTTCAGTCTAGTTTCTGCAACAATTAATATACCTAGTTTACATTGAGAGAAAGTATATTGAAAACAGTGAAATTTACTTCTACGTCAACGTCTAAAATGGCAGAATTAGTGCCAATATTCATGTGATCAGAATTACTAAAAGAATATAGCTGGTCCTCAACTTATGACCACAATTGAGCCCAAAATTTCTGTTGCTAAGCAAGACAGTTGTTAAATGGATTTTGCCTCATTTTAGGACCTTTCTTGCTTCAGTTGTGAAGTGAATCACTGCAGTTAAGTTAGTAACAAGGTTGTTAAGTGAATCTGGCTTCCCCATTGACTTTGCTTGTCAGAAAGTCATAAAAGCTGATCACATGACCTTGGGACACAACGGTCATAAGTAAGAATCAGTTACCAAGCATCCAAATTTTGATCACATGGCCATGGGGATGCTGCAATGATCATAAGTGTAAAAAATGGTCATCAGTCACTTTTTTCAGTGCCTTTTGTAACTTCAAACAGTCACTAATCGAATTGTTGTAAGTTGAGGACTATCATATCAAATGAACTATTAAAGCTCTCAAAAGTTGCAATATGTTATTTGGCTTGGTCTGAAACCAATCTATTATTTCTGAGGTTCTATCAAAAGCCATATTTAGTATACATTAACTAGTTACTCCAATTAATATCGCAAAATCACTTAATATTTGTTCAATTGAATAGTACAAGGTATAAGATTTGGTGTATCAAAAAGCAATCTTAAATGGCTTCTCATTTCATACTCATCAATATGCTGGGTGGGATGCCAGTTAACCACTCTAGTTGCTATTGCATGTATATGAACAGGTATAAGATTCCTGCTTCAAATCCAAATGCAGCAGTAAACATAATTCAGCAGCATTTTGTAACATAGTAGTTCTTATGTACTATATAGAAGTATTATAGTTCTAATTCCATATATTTAGGAAAATAATCAAATGAATTTTAATGCAAGATTGTTGTACCAACTGTCTTTTATATGTTGTACTTATGAAAGATTTATCTTTTTCTTGTCTGCTTCATACCTTAATACATGGAATAACACCACCCACTGGTAAGAGCAGGAGGTATTTATATCCAATTTAATTCCAGTGTAAAATTGAATATCCCGTGTTAACTGTTGAGATTAAATTTATTTTAATGATTTCTCTTTCAAATGGTTTTTTTTTCCTTATTTACCAATGTGATTGATAAATTGAAGGGCAAAATCAGGTTTGGGCAACCAAAAACTAAAAAAACCACCTGAAATCTAAATTGAAAAATATTATGAAGGTGCTATATTAATGATCTATGGTTTAGCCCCACATTTCTGAATAAAGCCATTGTGCCTATCGCTTTATGCTTTCAGTTATGTTAGTGTTTTTTCATTCCCACTCTGTGCATGTTAGTAGCAAACATTTAAAGAATTTTCTTTCTCTTAGATCCATATGCAGATGAGTTAAACTCACATATTCTTTCAATCATTTAAGCATGTGTTGTGATTAATCATGAAAAATCTCCCACCTGTCATCAGAAGCAATTAGCAGACTTTCTGAGATTCAAAAGAGATCATTTGACTAGCCTGAGATGTTTGTGGCCAGGATCATCATCATCAGCTTTTAATGACCCTATAATCCCTTGCGGGGTGGAGTCTGGGTAGAGCTAGCAGAGTATTTTAATGGCCGGATGCTCTTCCGATCGCCAGTGCAGATATATTCTCAGTGTGCCCAGAGAGAGAAATATCTGCTTCTACCTAGAATTGAACTCACAGCCTCCTGATTGTGAGGCAAGAGCTCCACCTCTAGTATGTTTGTGGCCAGAATGAATTGTGAAAACTGAGTCTAGTCTGGTCTAAAGAAAGAATAGTTCTTGCTGTGATATGTTAATGCATACTTTGTGCAATTATATTCACTGTGAATATTATGAAGAGCTATTTAAAACGCTTTTAAAAATGTTTTAAAATGTTTTTAAAAGTGTTGATGTTATTACATTGGAACGAAAAAAACTTAAAAAGGAATAAAATACTGGGTTGGTTACAACAGGTTTATGAAAATAAAGCTTTATGATATATTTATTGTAAATAGAGAACTTAATATTTTTTCTTTACTGTATTCCAAATGACTGGTTGATCCAAAGAATAGTATCTTCAGACAAATATAGGCTTAGAATATAATTCATTATTTTTAAATGCTTTTTATTTTACTTCATCATATATACATATACATATACATATACATATAGTATATAGATAGATAGATAGATAGATAGATAGATAGATAGATAGATAGATA
>BLBF01000011.1:10520739-10566998 GCA_015471245.1 Laticauda colubrina | reverse complement strand
GCACTACACCTGGAATTGAGCAGCAAAATCCACCCTCTACTTTGGGATAAGATCAAACAACTTACAACTTGGAGAGCTGAAACTGAAACCACTTACAAAAATGAAAAACTCTTGAAGAAACTAATGAAATTAGAACATGACAACAAAACACCTGAAACAATTAGTATATAATGTTTCCAACAGAGAACTCACCAAAACAGAAACAGATGTCCTAACCAAAGGATTCAATTATGCCATTGCACCCAAAAAAATCCCCACAGAATCCATCATATGTGCAGAAGAATCCAGCCTAACCAAATTAAATACAGATGAAGCTGACAGAATAAGACACCAGGTGACAAACATCTTATGCACAAGCAAACCACCCAAAAGCAACTTGCACAAAGATGAATTCAAAGTGCTACAAGCCCTGAAAAATGATAACAGCATAATCATACTCCCAGCAGATAAAGGGAATGCCACAGTAATAATGGACAGAAAAGACTACAAAACAAAATTGACAGACATACTCCAAGACTCCACATACAAACCTATAAACACAGACCCAACCACATATCTGGAAAAATTAACCAAGAAGAAAATTATAACCAGCCACATAAGCAAAGAAATCCAACAGACGATCATCCCAAGAGAAAAATCTTCTAGATGCCCCAAACTATACGGCCTCCTAAAAATACACAAAGAAGGCATACCTCTCAGACCCATAGTCAGCTCCAAAGGAGCACCACTACAAAACCTAGCTAAATACTTAGCAAAACAACTACAGCCTCATGCTGAAACAGCAGCTTCACATGTACAAAACTCATACCACTTCTTGGAAATGATCAAAGATCTACATGTGGAACAAGAAGATCTGCTTGTAAGTTTCAACGTGGTTTCACTATTCACTCAAGTCCCAAAAAAAGAAACTCTTGAAATCATCAAAACTAAATACCAACCAGCTAAAGACCTCATGGAACTAACAGAACACTGCCTAACCAACACTTATTTCATATACAAAGGACAAAGATACAAGCAAATTGAAGGAGCCCCTATGGGATCACCACTGTCACCCGTCATTGCAAAACTGTTCATGGAAGAATTCGAATCCAGAGCCCTGGCTAATGCCACCCACAAACCCAAACTATGGGTAAGATACATCGATGACATATTTGTGATTTGGCCCCATGGAAAAGAAAACCTAAACAATTTCCAAACACACCTAAACAGCATACACCCCAAAATCAAGTTCACCATGGAAACGGAAATAAACAAACAACTACCATTCCTAGATGTACTAATCTACAAAAGAACAGATGGCCCACTAGGACACATCGTATACCAGAAGAAAACTCACACCAACCGCTACCTCAACGCCCAATCCCACCACCACCCAGCACAGATAAATTCCGTGGCCAAAACACTAATCACCAGAACCAAACACCTGGCAGACAAGACACATATAAAGACTGAACTATGCACCCTGACTAAAGTACTGACAGCCAATGGCTTCCACAAAAACAAAATCACCAGCTTGATCCACAAAAACACACGAAGACATAATAGAGACCTGGAAGATCAACAGACCTATGGAACAGCTGTCCTGCCCTACATAAGAGGTACGACAGACAAAATCAGTAAGATACTACACAGGCATCACATCAAGACTGCCTTCCAAACAGACAAAAAAATAGCAGCCATCCTTAGAAACCCCAAAGACAAAATTGACCTGGAAAACCAAGGCATATACGAAGTTCCCTGTGCATCATGCCTGGCCACATACATTGGACAGACTAATAGAAGAATAAGTACCCGCCTGGATGAACACAAAAATGCAGTAAAAAAGCTGGAACACACCTCCTCACTTGTCCAACACATGAAAACCACAGGTCACAACATCAACTTCAATGGCACCAAAACCCTAGCCACTATAGAAAACCCCAGCCACAGAATCATCAGAGAAGCCATAGAGATTGAAAAAAGACCTGAAAGCATGAATAGAAAAGATGATTCCACCAGACTGTCAATCATTTGGAAGCCTGCACTCTCAAATAGAAAGATCTCCACACCACAAGCCAGGCAAACACCTGGCACAAACAGACTCTCTCTGATACCTCCAGCTCAAACACACCCCAACCAGGCACCCAGATGAAACCTAGCTTCCTAATAGATAATAGCTGTCCTTTCACACGAAGCCAAGCTGCACTGAAAGCCTCCAATACAGGAACACAGTGTTGCCAGCCAATCAAAGCCACAAAACAGACAGATGAAACCAGAAACACCAATCAAACAAACTCCAAGTCCAATAAACACAGACCAAGACTCCCAACCAATCAGGATGTTGAAAAAAAAACATCCTTGCACAGCAATACACTAGCCTCAAATTTAAAACCAATGGCTGTGGTAGCCTGACCCACATACAAACTCAATATAGAAGCCTGATGATGGCAGATGAGATTCTGCTGTTCGCGAGTACTTACATGTCTGCTCTTCAGCTTTTTTTGGGTATTTTCCCACGTCATTATAGTTGTGCTTTTAAAGTTGTAGCAACATTTCGGCAGAATCTCATCTGCCATCATCAGGCTTCTGTATTGTGTTCGTCTTTATATGTACAGGATTTGGGATTTGGTTTAATCATAGTCCAAATTGTGAAAAGGAACACATTTTAGGTTTTCTCTTAGAGGACCACTACTGAGTAAATGAACTACCAGATGACCAATGGAAAAGAAGTGTCCCCATCTTCAAAATGAAGAGAGAATGCAGGGAACTAGACTTATTCAGTCTACCAGAATACCTGAGAAACTCAAGAGCAGATCATAAAAAATTGATTTGTTCATAGAAAAACAAGGCAAACTTATTAAAAATCATCACACAAAATTTTCTCAAGGGAAAGCCTTGGCAGACTGGCCTTATTTAACAGACCGTGGGAATGCTGAATACATACCTTAATTTCACCAAAACATTTGATAAATTAACAAGCTATTTAATCATGACTTGAATGGCATGCCAATTAAAGTGAATAAATAGCTGGCATAAAAGTCATTCTTAATAGGTTTTCATCAGTAATTTCTTATAAAAGTAATGTGAGACATTTAATGAGATTCAATTTTTTCAATCTCATATTCTGCACTATTCAGTATTTTAATGAAAAATGCTTCTCAGATGACATAAAATTATCAAGTACTCTGGAAGACAAGTGAAATTTGGAATAGATTAGAGACATGATCTGGGGAAAAAAATAACAGGCAATAATATAGTTAGGAAATAGAACTAAGACACACAAATATAAACTGAAGAATGCCTGTCTGATGACAGCACCTGTAAAATTCATTTTGGAATAGTGATTGCCTGCAAACTGAAGGTGAATCAATAGCATTAAGAATGTAAAATTGTAGAAATAGACTTTCCAAAACACCAGAAGAAATACTTCCACTTTGTTCAACACTGATTAGACCTCATCTATGTATCATATTTTGAAAAAGAATTAAAGAAGGATTCTGACAAACCAAAACAAGTTCTGAGAAGGGCAGTGGGCCTGATCAGACAACTACAAGTTAATTCCCATGAAGAAAGACTGAGGAAACTAAAGGAGGAAATGATAGCATTCTTCAAATACTTAAAAACGTGCTGTACATTTCATTACTAAACTAGATTGCATCATCAGTGCCTGATGATTTTAATCTATTTGGATAATGAAACATCTACAAGAAAATAACCAATCTCAGAGAACATCAAGGACCTCACAATGGGAACTATTCTCCCACACTGATAACTTTCCAGAGGACTTGAAGATCTACTTTTCTCCCAGGCTTTAAGGTAAAGTGGTTGGAGCCTCTTATAAGTACTGTGTTGGCTGGATGCACCATCTTGCTTTTTATCTGCTGTTACTTATTTTGGGTATTTTAACTGTTGTACCATTTTTGAATGGCATTGTTTTTTATTTTCTTGGTTAAATTGTGAGATGCATTTTGGAGTCAGGTGGGCCTAAATCAAAGAAATGCAAATATGTTTGCACTTCTTCTAATTCTCTGTCGATATATCAGATTGAGTTTATTATAATTCCAATTCACTTTGGTTCATCTTGTCAACTTTGCTGTATCCATTCAGCATTGATTAGTTTGCATGCACAATTTGGGGGAGAGTCATATGTGTGTTTCCTTTCCTGATTTTCATGTTTCCGTGGTCTTCCATACATCGAATCAACCAAACTGATATTACAACTTTAGAAAGATTAAAATGTAAAATACACTTTAGCAGATTCTGAACATATTTTAGTTTTTTAAAATGTTAGGCATTTAAAATGTTAGGCATTTAAAGTGGAATGCCTTAGTCATGCTGGTTTGTGAATTCTTTTATATAACAGGTAGAGCAATAGCCATTATAATTCATACTTTTGACCCATCTTTATTGCTTAGAAATCCCTTTATACATTTACCTACATACTGAATGATATAAAAGAATAGCACAATTTTATATAACCCAATTTAGACCTGTTTGATTTTCTGAGTATATTCCTATAAAATGCTATTTATGTTTCAAAAGGCTCAGATAACCATATTTGATGCCAAAAAGCTCTCTAGTATGGTATAATGCAAACATAATAAAGAATAATAAGATATTATAAAGTTTAATGTGGTCAAACCAGTGAAACCTCACAAATATCGAACAGAAAAACCACATTGGGTGACAATTGAAATGATAAATGGAGAAAAAATGGTGGTCATTGGAAAGCTTGTATTTATACCTTTATGAGTGTGCCACATCATGTCAGGCAAATAGCAGTTACTGAGATGACTCTTTATCAGTAACTAAAGTACCTTCTCTGTTAAAAGAAAAACTGATAAACTTGTTGAATTTCACAACTAAACATTCCAGTAAATAGATGAAAATGTTCACCTTGCTGCTTAAGGCTGCACTCCGAAGCATTCTATTCTGAGTGTAAGCCCTTGGAAATTGGATAGGGCTTATTAATAAGTAAATATGAGTGTTTACTACAAATACCACAATCAAATAAACGTTAATTTGGAAAACAGATCATTTGATTTTTGGAAAAGTTTATGAAGAAGACTTATTAAAAAACTCAAGATTTATTTTATGATCAAAATGCAAATATTTTGTGACAGTTCTGGTAGATAGTACACTGTTTAAATTCAAGCCCTTTCTTCCAGATTCCAGTTCTATGGATGTCACTACAGGAAGGCAATAGAAGAACACTGAAATAAAATTCAAAATAAGTGTAATTCCTTATGAGAGTTTCCTTTTAACAATTCTTCCTTTCTTTTTATTAGCTTATAAAGTAAGCCATATTTCTATCTCAGTGTATAATTGAAATTTTCATCTTTTAAGTCTGTCTTTACCTCCATTATCACCTTCTATACGCTGTCTTCCAACTTTACAGAATCAGATATACATGGAATGAAGGGTCAGATATTATTACCTCTGGTACTTTCAATTTATTCACTGAATTAGCCTTCTAAATTCTGGCAGACAGACAGACAGATAAAAAAAATCAATTTCCTCTGCAATGTAGTGTTGTTGCAATTGAGAAATAAGGTTGCATTGAACTTAATAACAGTGATACAATCCTTATTTGAAGTATAAAAAACAATAAACTGTTCTAAAGAGTGCTAAAATATAGCGCAAAGGTTCTGTTTTCTTCTCTCCAAATCACATATATTGATCCTTGCAATCTGTTTCTCATAAAATCAATGTATATACAGTTTCAATGGCAAGAGAAAGGAGGCTGCTCTCTGCAGAGCCCGAAAGAAAGAACTCTCTACCCCAAGAGGTTAGGATTTCTTCTTCTATTTCTGTCTTCCTCTGTGAAGTCACCTTCTAAAAACATTTCCACTTAAATACATTTTTTTAATGTTAGAGTCGCTTTAATCTAAATTGTCTTTTCCTTCCTGAATCTGCACTCCTTTTCATCTGACAATCTTGTGCTAATTACAATAGTTTTGCATCCTATATAGCATACACAATTTCTGAGCCACTTTGAGCAACTTATTTTGATTGGGAAGGGCAGGAAGATACACTGTTGTGTACATCGAACATAAACAATCAGGAATGACCACTTATAGTGAGGTGCATCTGAGTAGTTACCCATGGAATGAGGTAGGCTGGGTTCCTTTGGGCTCCTATGAAGGGACTCCCAACTCTTCTCCACAGCCCTACTATTTATCTACCCACAACTCAGAGGAAGATGCTATTGCCAATCCTTTCACAATAAAAAACTCTCTCAGCCCTGTTTACTTAGAAAGAGACAATTGGCAATTCTCTTTCCAACAGTAGCTTGGAAAATATACTGTAACTGGGAGGGAATAAATGTGCGCTAAAAGCTATCCTTCCTTTCTCCTTCCCAAGTGAAAGCCACTGATTCATTAAGCATTCAAGCCTTGATCATATTCATCAAGATTAAAATACCATAGAAGGAAGTTGAGAGGCAGAAAAGAAATTGTAGTGTTCACAAAGAATGAGACCGGAGACCAGTGTAACTTCAGCTCTTTTAGTTCTGAAAATCCGTCTGTACCAGGAGCCGCAGCAGCTCTTTTTATAGAGAGGCTGCTCGCGGCTAGTAGCCAATGATGGCTTCTTGATTTTCCCGCTGCTGAGCTGGCCAATCATTGGTTAGTTATTATTGGCCAATCAGCACCGAGTAGGGAACCAATCAGCTTCCAGTATTTATTAACCAATAGGAATAGACTATTTGGAATATGTTAACATGGAACACTCCTCCCCTCTTGGTATGGTCCTACCTTATGTAGTCATGTAAGTAGGTGGGGCTTTTTGGTTGCCTAGTTGACCTGCGCAGTTTAGTTGTGTTGTCGTCTTCGGTGGGTTCGGACAGGATCGCTGTTCCTCCTGTCCTTCTCTGTGGAACCTCCTGGAAGGTGGAGTCAGCCATGCCGCTCCCACCCGGCCTACCCGGGCTGGTAGAGTCGGCTCAGCTGCTCCCTTCCAGAGTGGCTTCTAGATCTTCTTGTGCCTCCTGTTCCTCTTCACCAAAGTCTTCTGCAGGTAAGTCGTTGTTTCTATCTGAATTTATTTGCGAATTTTGTTTATTGTTTATATTTTGATTTTGCGGGGTTTCTTGTTCTGCCAGAGGGTTCCCCCTTCCCCCTTATTTGTGTTTGAAGGGTCTCCCCCCTCTCTGTTTGGTCTATTAATATTTTTGTTTAATGTTTGCTCTGGTTCTGGTGTGTGTGTGTGTGTTGTTCTTCGTGTCTGGGTGTGTCAGTGGTGCGTTCCAGTGTTCGTGATCGTAACTGATCATTGTATCTCCTCCAGCTTCGGAGGAGAGACAAACTGCCATCGTCCGTCTCTAGTCTATCAGACCGGGATCCCATTTTTTGTGTTATTTTTGCCGGTACCCACAGTGGGTGTCCGGTGAGATTTTTTGCATATAGTAGGTTTCCTGGTTCGAATGTACGGTGTCTGCTGTGGGAGTCCATTGGTTTTTCAGAGCTGTATGTTGGGTATAACCTATCCAATTGTGATCTTAATTTTCTGCCCATTAGTAATTCTGCTGGGCTTTTATTTGTAGTAGAGCTCGGAGTTATGTGTTGTATGGTGAGCATTTTTTCAATTTTTTCTTGTATGTCCCCTGAGTCTAATTTTTCTAAAGTTTCTTTGGTATACCGGACCATGCGTTTTGCCTTCCCGTTCGTAGCCGGTCAGCCCGGTGCTGTCAAAGTATGTCTTATGCCATGTTCAGCGAGGAATTTTTCAAATGTTAGTGCAATAAACTGCGGGCCGTTATCTGAGACGAGCAAGTCTGGTAACCCATGTGTGGTGAACAATTTCCGTAGTTGTTTAATAACTGCTTCTGTGGTGGTAGAGTTCATGATGCTTACTTCTAGACAATTGGAGTAAGCGTCTACTATGATTAAAAATGTATGCCCTTTTGTTGGCCCCGCAAAATCTATGTGGATTCTTGACCAGGGGCCCCTCGGTGTTTCCCAGTCTAGTATAGGCATTGAAGGGGGTGCAGGTTGGGATCTTTGGCATTTCCCGCAAGTTTCTACCCATTTCCCAATATCCTCATCCATCCCTGGCCACCATACATAGCTCCTGGACAGGGATTTCATTCATACAATGCCCGGGTGTCCTTCATGCAATATTCTCAGTACTTGTTCTTGTAATGGTTCCGGTATTACCACCCGATCTCCCCATAAGATGCAACCTTTTAACAATGACAGATCAGTTTGTCTATGCTTAAATGGTTTAAATTTAACGTCTGTCTCGTTTTCCGGCCACCCTTTTCCTACCCAGTTTAAAACTTGTGACAAGGTTTTGTGTCTTGTCGTTATTCTCGCAATGTCCACTGCGGTTATGAGTAGGTTTGACAGTGTCTCAATCTGTAGGGTGGATGTGGTTGGTGCTGGGTCAGTTCCTAGTTCCGGTAGGGAAGTACGGCTCAACGCATCGGCGTGGGAAATGCCTTTGCCCAGTCAGTGAATCAGTTTATAATTGTAGGCTGCAAGGAACTCGGACCACCTTGTCATTTGTGGGGATAGTATATTTGGGGTGGCCCTGTTCCCTGCTAGTATTCCCAATAGAGGTTTGTGGTCTGTAATAAGAGTAAAAGTCCTACCGTAAAGGTATTCATGGAACCGTTTGACATCGGATATTACAGCTAATGCCTCTCTGTCCAATTGACTGTAGTTACGTTCAGTTTTTGATAGTGTTTTGGAGTAGAATGCGATCGGTGCTTCTTTCCCATCAGGCAGAATGTGGCTCAGTACGGCTCCAACGCCGAATGGTGACGCGTTGCAGGTGACTGTCAATGGTAGTGTCTCGCTGTATTGCATTAATACAAAGTCTGATGTGATTAAGTCTTTTACCCTCTGAAACGCTGTCTCTTCACATCATCCCCAGGTCCAGGTGGCTGCCTTGTCCAGTAGCCTATGTAGTGGTTCCGCTGTCATTGCCTTCTGTGGCAGAAAAACATTATAAAAATTTATAAATCCCAAGAATGGTTGCAACTCTACTTTGTTTTTTAGTCTAGGTGCTTCTTTGATTGCCTTCATTTTTTTCTCTGTGGGGTGGATGCCCTCTTTATTGATTTGATACCCCAGGAACTCGACTTTTGAGGTGGCTAATTGGCACTTTTCTTTTTTGACCTTGAGTCCCACCTTCTGGAACCTTTGTAAGACTACTCTGAGACGGGTTTCTAGTTGTCTCACGTCGCTGGCTGACACCAGCACATCATCAAAGTATGGGACTACTCCCTTTATCCCCTGTAATAACCGCTCCATTAGGCTTTGGAACACCCCTGGGGCCACGCTGACTCCAAATTGCAGTCTTTTGCATTTGAAGGCTCCCCTATAAGTCACGATCGTTTGTGTCACTGCTGTCTCGGGGTTGACTGGTAATTGTTGGTATGCTTGGGCAAGGTCAAGCTTTGTGAAGACCTTGCCTCTCCCCAATGAGTGTAGTAGGTGTTGCACTACCGGAACAAGATACGTGCTTTGCTGTAGTGCATGGTTTAGAATGGCCTTGTAGTCACCACAGATTCTCACGGACCCATCCGGCTTAACTGCAGTCACGATTGGGGTTTCCCATTTGGTGTGGTCAATGGGTTCCAAGATGCCTTGTGCTGTGAGTTTGTTAAGCTCCTCATCAATCTTCGGTTTTAGTGCGAAGGGGAAGGGGACTCACCTCACTTTTAGCCTAATAGGAGCTATTGTTGGATCTAAATTAAATGATATAGGGGACTTGCCCTCGGTACTTGCCTAATTTCCCATCGAAGACGTCCTGGAACTCCCTCATTAGGTTCTCCTCCCAGTCTGTCTCGGCGATGCTGTTAATGCCAGTCACACCGATTCCTAAAGTTCTGAACCACTCGAGTCCCAACAGGCTTGGCCGGTTTTGGTCTATGATGGTTAGAGGCAAGATTTTCTTATGTTCTTTTAAAGTTATTTGGAAATGTCCGAGTCCAACTACCAGTATTCTGTTTCCTTGGTAGTTCTTTAGTACTAGCGATTGGTGTTCTAGTTCAGTTCTGCCAAGGTGTGGTACCAATCTTTTAATGGTATCCCATGATACCATTGATAGATATGATCTGGAATCCACCTCCATTTTACATTCTTGGCCCTCGATCCTGACTGCCACATCTACTTTTCAGCCATTTGTTGCATTAGAATGACCGATGGTGATGGTTTGGTGTGTTTCTTCTTTTCTGAAGTTCTCGTTTAGCCGCTTGCCCTTGCTTTCGCGACTCTCACGGCTCCACGTTTGTCTATCTTTGGTTCTTGGTGGTGTGTTGTCCCTACGTCAGGGGCTGTAGCTCTTACGGTTTCGGCATACTCTGGCGATGTGACCCCGTCTCTCACAGTACCGGCACAAAGCGTCTAGGAACTGGCAACTGGAACGGGGGTGGTCTCCTCCGCACCCGGTGCACTGAAACCCCGACTTACGACCTTTCTTCAGCCATCGATCTCATTCAGCCTGGAGTCTGTGGATGTCCTCATCATCATCGTCATTGATTTCGGACGATCCACTATCCGCGTAGTGTGTGATGGTCTTGTGCGCGCTCTCTGCCTTTTTTTTCTGTGCCTTGGCTTGTTTCAGCTGGTGTTTTGGATGTCGTTGCATTCATCTGCTGCATTTTGGCCGCTGATTTTTTAGTTGCTTCCGCAGCTGTGGCTTCAGCGATAGCCTCAGTGACTGTAATCTTTGGTTGGGTTAACAGTCGGCTTTGTAGGGTGGGTCTCTCAGTCCGAGGACCACATGATCCCTCATGGCTTCATCCATGTTGAGGAATTCACATGCCTCTCCAATGTCCCTGAGAGCCGCTACGAAGTCTGCGATGCTCTCACCTTCTCTCTGGTCCCGTTTGTAAAATTCATGTCTCCGAATAAGGCTGGAGACGGTCGGTGCATAGTGAGCCTTCAGCAATTTTTCTAGATCTGGCCAGGCCATCTGTTTCACATTTTCTGCTTTTGCTAGTGCCTTGGCCATCTTGAACACTGGGCCCACAGTGTGTCAGGAACACGGCTCTTTTTTGGTTGTCGGAGATTCCTTGCAAGTCGTTGCTTTCCAGGAACATGAGGAATCTATCGATATAGGATTCCCAGTCCTCTGTTGTTGGGTTGAATGGTGTGGGTGGTGAGTTGGTTCCGGCCATTTCGTCTGCTTGGTTCTTGATGCCACATGCTCGACTGGTCTCCTCTCTCAGAATCCCACTTTCGTTGCCAGTGTAGTGTTCGCGAAGAATGAGACCGGAGACCAGCATAACTTCAGCTCTTTTATTTAGTTTTGAAAATCTGTCTGCACCAGGAGCTGCGGCAGCTCTTTTTATAGAGAGGCTGCTCGCGGCTAGTGGCCAATGACGGCTTCTTAATTTTCCTGCCGCTGAGCTGGCCAATCATAGGTTAGCTATTATTGGCCAATCAGCGCCGAGTAGGGAACCAATCAGCTTCCAGTATTTATTAACCAATAGGAATAGACTATTTGGAGTATGTTAATATGGAACAGAAATGATTTTGGAAGAGGGTGATTTTTCCTCCACACCCACAGCCAGAATGTTTCATAAACAGCCCCCAAACCAGTGGTTGGATTCAAATTTTTTTTACTGCCGGTTCTGTGGGCATGGCTTGGTGGGCATGGCAGAGGAAGAATACTGTAAAATCTCCAGTCAGAGGTGGCATCTGCCAGTTTTCTGAACTCCTCAAAATTTCCGCTACTGGTTCTCCAAAACTGGTCAGAACCTGCAGAACCACCTCTGCCCCAAACGAAATTCCCCAACTCCAATAATAGTCCATAAAATAAGTTACTACTCAGAGCCCCTCGCTGAGGGAAAAATATGAATAAATAAATATTTTTTTTCCTTTTAATGACACTGCAATCCCTTGCATTGGGGTGAAGTGAATGGAACTGAGCATTATTTTCTCTTTGTGCCCAGACAGAGAAAATTCTGCCACTACCTTGAAGTTTTTTTCAGGGATTTATTCTTGATGGATTTCTCTATGGCTTTATTTGGATTGACAGATGTAGATTTTTTTCCTATCCCTATTCCCAACATCACTACAGCAGTTAATTATGAACACAGGTCTGATCTGATAGAGCAATTTTCTTTTAGATATATTGTACAGCATGGTTTTTGGTAACGGCAGAAACGTTACAATCAACGCAATTTATAAAAGTGCTTAAGACGACAACCTTCATCACTCATCTTTTGCCATTTAAAATTTGCAAATACACACTCCCTGAAAGAGTAGGCCATCCCTATCCTGAGTGAGAGGATGTGGAAGCTGTAACTCATGCCCCCATCAACATCAGAATAAACTACTGCATTATTCTCGGCATGGGAGTCCCCCTGAAGACCACTCAGAAAGTGAAATTGGTCAGAATGCAGCTGTCTATGCTGGCAAGTGAGGCCTTCTGCAGCCATATATCATCCAAACTCCAGGCATTGCATTGGCTTTCCTGCAATTTTTCTGCATACTGTAAAAGTGATGGCTTTTACCTTGAAAGCTTTCATGATTTGGCTCCCAGGTACCTGTATGACTTCTTTCTCCAGGTAGTCTGGATCCAGTCAATATGCTGCTCCTCGTTTGGAATGCTGTGTATCCCTTGTGTAAAAAAAAAAAATTAGATCATTAGTGATCCTTAGCCAGTGTTTCTCGATGATCAAGTCCTACTTGATAAAACAGCCTTTGCCTGACCCTTGTGCTTATTTGAAAATCAGTGAAAAGAGAACTGTTCCAGACAGCTTCTGAGGCATGATGTCATCTGGCATTGAGTAGGATTATCATTTTAGCTGCAATAATTTAATAGGTTTTTGTAATTATATTGTGCCTTGTGTTCTATCACAAAAAAGTGATGACGTGTTCCAATACAAAAAAGTGATAAAGCACAAGATTTAGTGATATACCAATGTGATAAATAAATCCAAATACTCTGTAAGAAAAGAGGTCTTTTAATGGGAAATATAACTATACAAAATGTCCAGTATTTTATGCTATTTGTGGGATCAATTCTAAACGTTCATACATTCAGTTGAAATGGATGACAACTCAGCAAAGGTTAAAAAAACATTATGCTGCTAGAATTGGTCCGGTTGTCTACAACTGAATAAAGAATAAATAAGGTTATATTGCTAGAGAAGTTTATGATCCCAAATACTGAGCCTTTATTATCATTTTTTATGATCGGGCTATTTTTTTTTAAAGTGCAGATTAATTGCTTAGAGAAGCAGAACCAAATTAATTACATCTGTTGTTTATTAGATATAGCTGACTCCTAGCTGTCTAAGAAGACTCTTCTAGTTTGAAGTTACTTTTCCCTTTATTCAAATTTGGTGTGTGGTGATAATGTTCTGAGCAGGAATGCCATTTCAGGGTAGATGAGGTGAGAAGAAAAAAAGATGGGGGTGGGAAATCAAATTCGTTTCCTTTGAATTTTAAACTGAGATTACTTAATGTTGCCTTCAAGAAAGTTGCACTTCCCTAAATTTTGCAATGCAATTCTCTATTCGAAGAGCAATGTGTAAAATGATTATAAGAATCATAACAAGTCTAGCATCCAGGATAAAATACACAGAAAAAAGTGTATATATTAGTTAAACAAATACAAAGATTTTGTATTTAAAAAAACCATTAGAAAAATAATTACATATGTAATAGTTTCACATTCATTTATTCCAAATGTCTAGAAAAAAGTTCAGGAAAATTAAGTGAATTTTCAAGTCAAGGAGCATATCTAAAATTTAAGGAAAGGTAAAATGAACCAGTTTTTGCAAAGACAAGAAATTGAAAGAAACTGCTTCGGGCCCCATTTTATTACTTCATTGCAGTGCTCATGCTCTGAATTATTTCACTGGTTCTTTATCCTTTGGATATAAAAAGATTTAAAACATTCTTAGGAACTTGTCATAAACAGTTGAATGGATTCAACATGCAAGGCCCATTTTTGTTAGGGTGTTTGAACTCTACAAATATGAAACTCATTGAGTTGGATCCAAATTTCTCTGGACTGGACTCCGCAATCATGCACGGTTTCTGCCTGGGCTCACCGCTGGAGCGCCCCGAGCCAGCTGGCTTCGGGGCTAAGCCACCCCGTAGAGGTGGCGAAGATGGGGGAGACCCCAGCAGGGTCGAGGAAAGCCACATCTTTCCTCCCCAGCTGGCTAAACTCCCTTTCCCGAAGGCAGTAGAGCAGCAGTCAGAAATGGCCGCCTCAAAGAAGCCCTCATCCGGAAAAGAAAGTGCAGGAGGAAGAAAGTGCTGAAGTGAAAGAAAGTGCTGAAGTGAAAGCTGACCGGGATAAGAAGCAACAACTAAGGTATTTTCAACTGTTTTTTGAAAATGCTTTATAGCCCTTACCAGAGGTGGTATTCAGCCAGTTCTACCAATCCTGGCATACCAGTATCGAAAATTTTGACTGATTCAGAGAACTGGTAAATACCACCTCTGGCTCACCCCAGTCATTTTTTTTTTTAATAAAGTTTCATTTGGGTTTTCACACATACAAAATACAAGTAAAGCATCTTTTTTGAAAATAGCATGGTCCCGGGTTGAACTTCTTCATACAGACACAAAATTCAATTTCATGCTCCTTTTTGTATTCTATTCCATATCTTATACTTTTCTACATTTTCTATATAGTTTTTCCCCTCTTCTAATTTTCTCAATTTTATTTTGATTATCTCATCTCAATTCAAATCATTATATTTACACTTTTGTCTGTTCTGTTTCAATTTCATATTATCTTTTCTCATTAAACAATTTTTTTCCTGCAGTTACTAATTGGAGTATGACACCTTTATATCTTTTAATTACATCCATTCAACTCTTATTTAAACTTCAATACATACCTGAAGATTATGACCTTCAATATAATACATAATATATAACTTCCAATTGAATTCTGCTTGGAACATTCTTATAATACACACTATATTCTTTTTTAAAAAAGATTATAAATATATGTAATTATAAACCCTCATTCCATTCCAATTCAGTTCTATCATTAATAATCATTAAAATCTTAACATCTTTAACACTTCTTTTCAATTAAATATCATACTTCCTTAAAAACACATATAATCTCCAAAATTAATTTTTCCCTTATTTCTCTTCACATGTTTTGTAAGTCATTAAATATTCATTTTGTTACATTTATTTATTGACAAGCATTCCACTGAATTACGATAGCTATTTTATCAAACATTTTAATCATACATTGTTTCATATTTTCTAAAATTATTTCTGTTTCTAGTATAACAATACTATCTTATGTACCTTTGCAGAATCCCTTTTTCCGTTAAATTTTCACCCATTATATCTAAATAGGCCCTGTTTCTCTATATTTTGTCTCTGTCTTTTATAACTTCTTTTCCTTTCTTTATTCCCTCTCATCTTCTCCCTCCCCTTTTTACCCCCTTGTCTCTCTACTACTAATTCTCTCTTCTGCATTTCTCTCTTCTGTTGCTCTCTGGTTTTATACTTATTTTTCACTCTATTTTTTTGGGGGGGGAATTGTTTTTCCCAATCTTAAACTTTCCATTCTCTTTCCCCCTTTCCTTTTCTCCTCCACCTAAGATTACTTGTTCATTAAAGATGGCTTCTTCTTTGTCGCAATCTTCTTGTTCTGCTGGCATTTCTTGTTGTTTCTCATAATTCAAATCTCCATTTCTAAAAACTGAAATATGAAGCCAAAACAACCTCTCCCTTCTTGTGCATCTTCTTTGTACTTTTTAAATTCCATTTTCAGTTCTTCTAAAAGTAGAGCCATTTTAAACAGTTTTAAACAACCATCCAATTGATTTTAGTCATTCAAATACAATAATCAAAAATCCAGAAATCATCAAGTAATCCAAATAGTCCCAAGTTATTTCTTCTTATTTCTTTTTCCACTTTCTCTTCCTAGGGTTTTTGTTGCGATATTTCAGTTAAAATGTATCTTTTGGAAGTCTTGTTGAGATTTTGCTGTAAATTCTTTTTAATTCCAGGCAGTCTCCTCCCTTCCAGATCCTGCTCTTTTATTCTTTTTCTCTCCTTTCCTGTTTTCAAAAGCTTTTGATTATCCAGAAATCTTTATTATCCCTTTGACTTTTTATTTTCAGCATTAAATGCCTATTAATGTCAAAGTGGATTGTTTTCCAATTTCTTGCTTAAGTCTCTTAGCTGTCAGCATAGGAAAAGGAGAAAAAAAAAACCAAATCTTTTTCCTTTTCTCTCTCCTTTGCAGCTTAAAAATCTTCTTAGGGAACAATGTTATTGTTTTTTTTTAATAGTTTCAATTCCAGGGTACCTTATTTGTTGCTTTTGCTGTTTGACCTAGTCAACCAAAACTTTCTCTTCTTATCTTCCTCCTGCACTTTCTTTTCCGGTCAAGTTCTTCTTTGTGGTGGCCATTTCTGACCACCGCTACAACCGTCTTTGGGAAAGGGAGTAATGGCCAGCTGGGGAGGAGAGATATGGCTCTCCTCAACCCTGCAGGTAGTCTCCCCCCTCTTCACCACCTCTACGGGGTGGCTTAGCCCTGAAACCAGCTGGCTTGGGGCGCTCCAGCGGCAATCACGGATCAAAGCCTCACAGAGACAAGGTTTCGATCTGTTACTGAAGAGGCTCAAACCGGAAGAGATGGTGCTGGAGACTTAAGGAGGAAAGAGTTATTGGGGAAAGCATCAGAGTCCATCCTTCAGCAGAAATGGTGAATTGCGGGGAGGGGAGAGAGAAGGGGTTTTTGTAATTAGAGCAGTCCTTTGGGTTCCAGAGTCAGAACTCAGTTATCACAACACAAACATGTAGTCCTCATCTTATAACCACAATTGAGACTGGGATCTCTGTTTCTGAGGGATGCAGTCATTAAGTTGGGTTAATTGAGTTGGGACCAATTTGATGAACTTTTGGACACCATCATGAGGTGAATAGTGCAGCTGTTCAGGGAATCTCACTTTCTCCATTGACTTTGCCAGCCAAAAGCCCCCTGAGGTACTGCAAATAATAAATAAATTTATTTATTTTGTAAATAAATGCCAGTTGCTAAGCCTCCCCAATTCTGATGACTTGATCCATGGCCATTGCAAAATAATAATAAGTAAGTCATTTTTCATCATAAGTCACTTTCTTCAGCACCGTCATAACTGTGAATTGTTGTTAAATGAATGGTTGTAAGTTGAGGACTATCTGTATACGAAAACAGTGCTTTTTTAAAAAAAAATGTAACCTTGACTGTACTAAACCTATAGAAATCTTGCAGTGTCATGTTTTTTATTTCCTGAATTTTGAAATAGCACTCCTGGCCATAAGACTGTAAATTGTGCAACTTTCACATGATTTTTTGTTATTGTTGTTCTTTTGCAGCACAAGTCTAATTTACGGAAAGTCATTTCTTACTTCATAGCTTTGCTTCGATGAAATGACATTCTTCTGTGAAAAGTAACAACCAGCCACATCTTGCTTGTTAAAACTGGAGGAATAGGATCAATGTTTTGGTTATAAATGTATATTTGTATAGATTTATAATCCAACCTCAAAAGGAAACTTTTCTTGGACCTGACCTGAATCAGTGCTACCTGGGGAAGCTTCCTCAGAAGCCAATGCAAAAGAAAGACACACTTTTTGAAGAATTGCATCAGTATCATCATTAGTTGGTTTCCTTTGATAGGACTACAGGATTCTTTCTTCCAACACAAGCTGGCTCCATGTCTTTGAGTCACTGAAACATACGTCTTTTTCATCCTACTCCCTTCACATCCCACTTCTCTCACATCCTGTCCCCTAAGGTTCAGTCTCTTCTCTTTCCAATGTCCTTGGGGAGCACAGGCTTTCCATTTCAGCATGACCAGAATTCATGCCCTACCTTCCAAAAGGTAGGCTTATCACCAGTGACATATCAAATTAGGAATCCAATTCCGGACATAATAGCAATAGCACTTAGACTAATATACTGCTTTACAGTGCTTTACAGCCCTTTCTCAGCAGTTTATAGAGTCAGCATTTTACCTCCAATAATTTGGGTCTTCATTTTACTGACCTGGAAGGATGGAAGTCAACCTTGAGTCTAGTGACTTTCTAGCGAGCTATAGTATGTAGTTAGAGATCTAATTCTGATTATTTTGATCCAGCTAGCTAAATAAAAGAACATCCTGTGACTGCAACCTATATTAAACATGAATGCCTTTACCCATATCAGTGCTGCCAATCAAATTTCTGATTATATTTTGATCTCTGTTGTATTACACATCTTGTGCCAGTTTATTTGGCACCTGATTGAACAAGGAAATAATATTCCCAAACTATAGGTCAAGCAGCTTGGTTGTACTTAAACTTTTACATTATCTTCATTAGGTCCTAAAGGGATTTCCAGAATGTTTGCAAGCTGATATCTGTCTCCATCTCAACCAAAGTTTACTTCAAAACTGCAAAGCTTTCCAGGGGGCGAGTAAAGGGTGTCTCCGGGCTCTGGCTATGAAGTTTAAGACTACTCATGCACCTCCTGGGGACACACTAGTCCATTGTGGTGATGTTCTGACTGCACTTTACTTCCTTTCCCGAGGCTCCATTGAAATCCTCAAGAATGACATGGTTGTAGCAATTCTTGGTAAGCATTCAGAAATACCATTAATTTAATTAATACCATTCATTTAATACCACCTGGAAATGTTTAACAATTTGATCAGCAATTGTTCCTTTTTAAGAGCAGAATCGGTATTGCATATTAGAATGAATAAAAAAAGAATATGCATAAATGTCAAACTGAATCTAACATGAACCCCTTTTCTTTTCATAAAGTGTAAATTCTGCAAAATTTAGAGAAAAGGAATATGTCACCAGTGCAAAAAAACAGGCAAAGCTGAGGGGTGCAGTTAAACATGCCATCAGTTTAGAGTCCTTACATTGCCACAAACAATCTGAGTCCAACTTCTCTTGAATTCAATTTATCCTTATTAGGCATGAGATGAGAGCCAATAGAATTCAAATGAGGTTGGATTTGGATTGTGGCAATGTAAGGACTCTAAGCTTATGACACATTTAACTTCCCTGCCCAAGCTCTGCCTGCTTTTCTCCTACATCAAGCAGTTAAAGCAACCCTAGGTGCTGGCTCTTAGAAAAGCAATTACTGTAATTTGGCAAAACAAAATTAAGCTTAATTTATATTAGGATCAGATGTGCACTACTACTATGCTAGTGGAAAAATACATCTCCACTGTCTAGATATTCTGAATTACAAAATAGAGAAAAGGCATAATAGTGATGAAACTTCAGTGCTCATCCTTTAGGGATTGCCAACAATTATTGCCATAATTTCCCACAAGAACCTGATAGTAGGAACATGTTTGCAGCAACACCTCAAAGTCAGAACTCAACCATCCTTACTTTCAAGGGTTTGAATCATCAGAGTTTTACAGGGATCTTTTATGAGAATCATAAATAATTGTAGTTTTTTATCTCTAGAGGTAAAAGCCCGATGAATTATGTTTAGGCACTAACAACCTTCCACAAAAAAATGGCATCCATTAGATAAATATGGGAAAGACTATAATGACCGTGGGTTGTGTTATTCTCTTTTGTTAGTGAGATTTCCAGAGAGGAAGATTTTTTTTTTTTTACAGGAAAAATAAATAACTGCAGGTTAAACAATCATTTGTAGACATTTCTGTCTTCTTTTTTGAGAAGAGAGAAACAAATGTGAATTTCTTGTAATTATCATGCTTTTCTGTACCATTATTGTCACAGGCAAAAATGATATTTTTGGAGAGATGGTCCACCTTTATGCAAAACCAGGAAAGTCAAATGCAGATGTGAGAGCACTAACCTACTGTGACTTACATAAAATCCAGCGAGAAGACTTATTAGAAGTTTTGGATATGTATCCTGAATTTTCAGACCTGTTTCTCACCAATTTAGAACTCACTTTCAACTTGAGACATGAAAATGCAAAAGTATGTTAATTACAGTGTTTGGATACCCTTTCATTTCCCAATAAAAATGAAGTTTTTCTTTTTATTCTGTTCAGTCCTGTCCAAACCCAGAGACTGCCCAGGCAAGTCCCTGCAGTTTTCTTGACAAGGTTTTCAGAAGTGGTTTGCTTCCTTCCGAGCTTGATGAAATTAAGGCAAAAACAACATTTACAAATTGTCTAGAAAAGGGGTGTCAAACTCGATTTCATTGAAGGCTGCTGTTATGTTTGACCACGGGGAAGGCATGGCTGGGGGGGGGCATGGCCAGCTCAACATCATTTGTGTTGGAGACACCTGTGGCGGCCCAGGCAGGGCTGGAAGGATCCTCCTGCAACCCGAACCCTAACCCGCCCAAACTCCATTTTTGCTGGCAGAAGCATCACAGGACGGTTCGCTGTTTCCAGAGTGGCTCCGTGGGCCAGATCTAAGCACCCTCTGGGCCTTGAGTTTGATACCCCTGGTCCAGAAAGATAAAGAAAGAAAGAAAGAAAAATATGTTTTGTCACCATAATAAAAATTGATGATGAAAGATAAATATTAGCACAGAAAAAAACTAGTAAAATAATTTCCTTTTGCATTGCTAATTTATTTTCATGATAAGGGACGAGAGCATGAAGAACATGCTGCTTGATCACAGATATATTGATCATAGATACATACATAGATACCTAGAAACAGGTAGGAAAAGGAAGTTATGCAGTATATTAATATCCAGCAGAGAAACGAACAGCAATTCTATTACATGACATATTTAGAAACTAAGCCCATCATAAATAAGATTATCCATGCCTCAATTTTTTGAAGTAATGTACCCACAATCTGGAAATCAATCTCAGTAAAGACAGTGACTCTCTCTATCTCTCCCTCTTCCTCTCTCTCCCTCTCTATTTATCTATAATGTAACATAACTACCTCAATTATTTTAGTTGGTAGCCATATAATTCCCATTGCTTGTAGTCTCTGTTTCAGTTTGCATATAGTACATTTCTTTTTCTTTTCTGTTTCCATAATCTCAATTTCTAGTCCCAATACAGGCTAGATCAGTGGTGGCAAACCTTTTTCAGCTCCTGTGCCGATAATTGCGTGCACATTCGTGCGCTCACGCTCACCTGCCAGCACCCAGAAGGCAATATGTGCTGGCCCTCCACTCCCTGCACATGCATGCGCTATCCCCCTGCCATGCACCATGCACCTCTGCGCATGTGCGAACGATCCTCTTGCCACACACCACTCATCTGCACATGCACATACAATCCCCTCGCCATGCGTTGCTTGTCTGCGGATGTGCACATGATTCCTCTGCCATGCGCCATGTGCCTCTGGGCATGCGCGTGCGATCCCCTTGCTGTGCGTCACTTGTCTGTGCATGTGCGTGCGATCACCCCCCCTGTGCCCCATGAATCTCTGCACATGCACACACGATCACCCCCTGTGCACCATCCATCTGCGCATGTGTGCGCGATCCCTTCATGTGCCACGCATCTCTGCACATGAATGTGTGACCCCAGCATATGCCTCGCATCTCTGTACATGCGCACATGTCTTACATGCACTCTCCACCCTCCCCGTGCATGCACACCAGATACCCGACAATCAGCTGTTGGGTGTTGTCATGCATGCATGCGCAGTGGAGCTATTCCGGGTGAGCTCTTGCGTGCCAGGGGAAATGGCTCTGCATGCCACTTGTGGCATGTGTGCCATAGGTTCGCCATCATGGGGCGAGATGTTTCCGCACTGCCTATCCATGCAACATAGTACCTTAGATGTTGCAGGCGGTCAAATTAGGATTCCAATAAGTAGCAAAACGTTAAGCACTCATTGGCTGTTTTTCCTTAAACACCCACAATTTAAATAGCTTCTGCTCATATATAATGGTTTTTTTTTTTCATTCCTTGCTCCCTGACATCTTTACTTTTATCAACCCTTGGGACTCAGTTGGATAGAACCTCTTGAGTTGTTCCCAGGGATGGGATCCAACAGGGTTAACTATCAGTTCGGTCATTTACGAGGTTCGGTGATTTACGATGTGCTTCTCTGCATGCTGCCAGGGGCTCGCCTGTAAATCATCATCAGCATGCTGTGTGCAGAGAAGCAGCCTTTCAAAAAGCCCTTTTTTCCTGCTTTTTTAACTGCAGCTGTGCCTTGTTCAGCAGCTGAAGTTGAAAAATCAGGAAATAAAGATCAGGTAAGAGCCCAGGTGGGCGAGTGGGCAAAAACATCAGCAGGCATAGAACCGGTTCTATGTTTGCTGTTCTTCAGAGCTACCAGTTCTACAGAGGTGGACAGAACTGGTAGAAACCTTCCCCTGGTTGTTCCTCTCCTGAATGAGGTTGTTCTTCATTTGAACATCCTGCGGCAGCCCCGCCTTTCAACTTTTCCCCTTGCTTCTTGAAATCAGAAAGAAAGAAAAAGACTGTCAGATACATTTTTAATGCCCAACGTTAATCAATTAAGGGAGAATGCAAAAGAAAAGCTGCTTATGGATCCCACTTCCATCTGTGACCAGCTGAAGAAAACCCCATTGTAGGCCCTGTAACCAGTTCTTGGCATCACACATTTAACCAGAATTCAGTGGAATTGGAATTGAAGAAAGGTACCGGAGGCAATTAGAGGAGTAGAAATTATGAAGAGCAATTTGAGCAATTTGCCGTGTTTAGCTGTGAGAAAAGCTAATTGAGAAGAGGTATGATAGTACTCTTCTAATGTGATGTCACATAGAAGATCAAGGCCTTTCTTTTTATCCCAGCATGCAGGATACAAAAATGTTTAATTTGCATTACAGAAAAAGCATATTCCAGAAGACTGTTACAAAATGGTACCTAGCAGTAAAAGCAGGCTGACAGTGGAACCAATGACCTAGAAATAGGTAATCTCCACTTCATTAAATTCATTCAGGCAAATATTAGTCAGCCATGTACTGAGGATGAGTCCTGTATACTACAGTATATTCTTGAGAATCTAACAGGCCCCTTCTAATTCTACAAATCACAGAAAGATTCTAGGGAGGAAGAAAATGCTTTTCTTTTAATCTCCAAACAAGGGGAAGAATATAAAGAATTGTAAGGTTCATGTCAATCAAAAAAAAAAAAAAGTAGAGTGAGTTTACAATATAAATGCAAATGACGTGATGAATGAAGGTCTCATAAAGTGAGTGTTCAATTATATATCTTTTTTAAAAACCCATTATTGAGGAGCACTTAACTAGACCTAGTAAAATCTGTAGAGTAACGAGAACATTACAATTTTGTCAGACCAAAAAGTTAGGTTAAACAGAAGCTCAATAACCATTTTGTACATCAGTTTTCTCCAATGTGGATTCTGTCCATATCTTTAAACAAAAGTTTCTAAAATTCTCAGCATTTCCTAGTTGGCTAGGATGTAGATGTAGAAATGTTGTTTGAGTTTGAGAAGTGCTGATCTAGAGGATATCTACATGAGGCAAAACTGCTATAAATTGTAATCTGTGTTTTACTGAGCAGTGGGTTTACTAAATACATGGGGATGACTTATTCTCCAAAGTACCTGAGGGTAGGACAAGCAGCAATAAGTGGAAGCTCACTAAAGAGAGATCCAATCTGGACTAAGGAGAAATTTCCTGTCAAGGAGATTATAAATATTTTAAGATATATAAGACACTTAATCGATGGATGTTTTCAAGAAAAGATTGGACAACCATCTGTCAAGCATGGTATAAGGCAGGGGTCTTCAAACTTGACAGCTTTAAGACTTGTGAACTTCAACTCCCAGAATTCCTCCTCCAGTCATGTTAGCTCAGGAATTCTGGGAGTTGAAGTTCACAAGTCTTAAAGCTGTCAAGTTTGAAGATCTGTGATATAAGGGCTCCTATCTTGGACAGAATGTTAGACTAGAATACCTCCAAAGTCCTTTTCAGCCCTACGATTCTATGATTTATCAAGATAATGGCATCTACAGAGCTAGAATAATGTAGTGGTTAGAAACTGGGAGAGTTAACTTGCACAAAAGGCAGCTAGTGACCTTGGGCCAGTCATTCTATCTCAGCCCTAGAAAGGAGGCAAGAGCAAACCACACCAAACTTTTCTAAGAACTTTTGCCTACATCTTTCCTGTATTAAAAAGACAGATGTGATCAGTCTTGCTTTCTATCTTCTATTCTCTTTTGTTTTCTTGTTTTATTCTGTTTCTGTTTAGTGAAAAATGACATGTACATCTCAGAAATTATTGACAAAGAACAGAAATAATTATAAGAAATGACACTTACCAAGATAAAAGCTGCTTTTTCAGCTTTGAAAGTCATATCTCTGTCATTGGCTCAATGATAGAAGGAAAAATTGACAGAGACAAAGACCATATAAAGCCCATGTCACACTGCACCAACGGATGGAAAGAGGATGTAAAACGGAGAAAAACACTTGCCATCCGTTGGTTAACGCGATGCTTCCGTTCTGTACTCACTGCCTCCATTTTGCTTCCTCTCTATCCGTCCAGCATCCGTCTATTGACATTTCATCTGCTCAGAAGGTTTTGAGCTGCTCAAAACTTTTGAGCGGAAAATGTATCCAATGCATCTGTTCTGCATCCTCTAGGCATACGGGGGACATCCGTTCTGCATCCATTACGCATCTGCTATATCCTCTAGGCATCCGCTGCGCATCCACACAATTCAAATCCGTTCCAGTGGTAAACGGACGCAGGGAGGAAGCAGAATGGACGCGCAGCGTTAGTAGCACGGACGGAGAAAAGATGAAAGTGGATGCAGCTACACATCCGCGTCATCCGCTACGCATCCGCTCTGCATCCGCTCTGCATCCGCTCTGCATCCTCTATGCATCTGTGCTCTGCATCCTCTACGCATCTGCTCTGCATCCGCTCTGCGTTCTCTACGCATCCGCTCTGCATCCGCTTCCATCCGCTTCCATCCGCCAGGCTTCCGTTTTGCATCCGCTTTCCATCCGCTCTGCGTCCTCCCCCCGTCCGTTCCTTTCCGTGTTATCTGCTTTGCTTATGCAAATTTTTGCCCCTTTTGAAAGCGGATAACAACGGATGGAGCATTTTTCTCGTCCGCTGTGTCCTTTTTACAAACGTTTTGCATCCGTTGGGCAGTGTGACAGGGCCTTTATGTATCTGCTTTATTATTATGTAGACTGTTACTTTTATTGTTATTGTTGTTGTTATTGTTATTGTGTAATTAAACATAGCTAATTATAATTTACTACTGCATTACTCTCTGAAGTAATAAACAATCTATAAGAGGTTGTTTTCAATTTTTTCTTCACTGGCTTATTTCTGAGAACATTCTGTTTTAAAAAGAAAAAACAACTTTAAATAGTAATTCAGAGAACAAGATGTGAAGGGGGCTTTAATTAACATTCTAGTGCTTATATCAACATTCTTTTTTTAAAAGAATTTTTAAACCTCCTCTTCAGTATCACCCAAACATCTAATATAAATTGTGAGTCTTACTCAGAAAAGGAATTCCTACTATTAGTTGTTGTTGTTTTTTTGCATATAGACAAAATATTGGACATTGGAATGTTCTATTCTTCCTAGGAGAAATAGGAGACAAACCATCCCTCAAAATTCTCCGTACCCTATTATTTGTGGAGGCTGGGAAAACCTGACCCTCCAATGTGTAGAACCATACCTGGTGCCAAGGTTATTTTCCTTCCCCACTTTCTAGGATCAATAGCTCTCCATGGTTCTAAAGCTTTCTATCTATAGAAGGAAGTTTTCCACCTATGGACAGTAAAGATCTGGATTCATCTAAGAGTAAACTAATGAAGAGTTGTAAATAAATAAAGTCAAATGTCTCTAATCTATCATATACTGTATGGACATCTTCTTTTTCAAGGCTGATCTTGCAATAAGGCAACAGACCACAAGTGATTCGGATGGAGACAATGGTAAACTCCGAAGAAGGAACTTGTCTTTTGAAAGTGACATGGATAAAGGTAAGGATGTCTTTATATACTAAATAATATTTTTTGAAAAGATAATCACATAAACCTATACTAAATTTGTCTTAAGACTCAGAGATCTTTATAGTGCGCTCAAACATCTTAGTACACAGATAGAACCAATATCTTTTCAGCTGGCAAAAAATGCCTATTTGACTTACATTTCTTTTACTGCATTTCCATATACATTTACTTAGGAATAACTCCCATTGGATTCAGTGGTGATTATTGCTAAGTAGACATGTGCAATTTCAAGGTTAATGAAATTAAACAGTTAGAGCTTTTTCTTTATTGCCCTATAAATCCTAATTTGATGTATTTCTGAAAGATTGATACAGTATAAAACATGTTTTCCAAGTTGCCTGTATCCTATACAAAAAACTTTTATCTCAGTATCTTAATGTTGATAAGTACTGTGTTATCTGTTTCATCAAAGGGCCTCTCTAAAGCATGAAGCCAAAATAAAACAGGCAACAAAACATGTCAAAAAAATACCTTCATAAACTATTTAAAATCCTCTTCCCTTCCCTCCCCCATTGAGAAATTGTTGACCAAGATTATGTCCCTGGGTGACCTTCAGTAACTAATAAATATTAAATCATGCGGAAAAAGAGAAAGTAACTTTCTGGCCTTTATCCATTATGAATTTTTAATAGAATTTTTTTCAGGATGCCACATAAATTACTGCTATGACTTCACTTCTCCAAGGGTTATACTGCTGATCTACTAAGAACACTAGAAGTCAGCAAAAATTAACTTGACTCCTGACTTTCCCATCTGTAAAGGAAAAGACACGTTTCATTTGTAAAACAAACAAATAAATAATACGAAACTATGAAGACTCTGTTGGAATAAGAGCTATATCACCACTATTTTATGGGAAGCAATCCTTCACTTCCCTTTCAGAGAACACATAAATACCAAAAATGCTTTTGCTGTCTCTGCCTCCAGGAAATTCAGTCTATTCTTATGGTGGTTTTTTCCTACTAAGCCATGTCCGGTACAAACAGAAGTACATCTAGACCAGTTTTAATCATTTTAATCGTACATTGTTTCATATGTTCTAAAATTATTTCTGTTTCTAATATAACAATACTATCCTATGTACCTTTGCAGAACCCCCTTTCCATTAAGTTTTCACCCATTATCTATAAATAGGCCCTGTTTCTCTATATTTTGTTTCTGTCTTTTATAACTTCTTTTCCTTTCTTTATTCCCTCTCATCTTCTCCCTCCCCCTTTTACCCCCTTGCCTCTCTACTTCTAATTCTCTCTTCTGCATTTCCCTCTTCTGTTGCTTTCTGGTCTTATACTTATTTTTCACTCTATTTTGGGGGGGAGTTGTTTTTCCCAATCTTAAACTTTCCATTCTCTTCCCCCCCCCCTTTCCTTTTTTTCTCCCACCTAAGATTACTTGTTCATTAAAGGCCCGGTCCCACTGGCCGACGGATGCAAAACGTATGCATAAAGGACACAGCGGATGAGCACAATTTCGGGGGTGGCTCCATCCGTTGTCATCCGCTCCAAAAAGTGGCGAAAATTTGCATAAACAGAATGGAAAAGAACGGATGTGGGTAGTATGTAGCAGGGATATGAAATGGATGTTCATCGGAAGCCTAGTGGATGAAAGCGGATGGAAGGGGATGACACCTCCGAAGGGGTTACGGGGGATAATTGTGAAGCAGATGCATAGCAGATGAAGCAGATGCATCACGTACGCCTAAAGGAAAGAAAGGGGATGCTGGGCAGATGTATATCAGATGCAAACCGTTCACTGCGCATCCTTTCTATTTCCATGCTACTAAAGATGTATAGACATTCCATGAACCTTTTCTTTCCTCCCTCTTTCCGTTTTAGCTGCAGCGGATGTAAGTTGCGAGGATGCCCAGAGGATGTAGAGAGGATATAGTGGACGTTTAACAGATGATAAACGGACATAGAACGTTTGTTGCTCGTATGTCGCGGATTTACATCGTACACGGCGGAAAGTTCATCCATTCACAAAGTTTTGTGCAGCTGAAAACTTTTTGCGCGGATGAAATCGCAGTGGATGGATGCTCAACGGATAGAGCATATGAAACACGTATGCAATGAGTACACAACGGATGCATAGCGTTTTCCAACGGATGGCAAGCTTTTTTTAACGTTTTACATCCTCTTTGCATCCCTAAGTGCAGTGGGACCAGGCCTTTAAATGGCTTCTTCTTTGTTGCAATCTTCTTGTTCTGCAGGCATTTCTTGTTGTTTCTCATAATTCCAAATCTCCATTTCTAAAAACTGAAATACAAAGCCAAAACAACCTCTCCCTTCTTGTGCATCTTCTTTGTACTTTTTAAGTTCCATTTTCAATTTTTCTAAAAGTGGAGCCATTTTAAACAGTTTTAAACAACCACCCAATTGATTTTAGTCATTCAAATACAATAACCAGAAATCATCAAGTAATCCAAATAGTCCCAAGTTATTTCTTCTTATTTCTTTTTCCACTTTCTCTTCCTAGGGTTTTTGTTGCGATATTTCAGTTAAAATGTATCTTTTGGAAGTCTTGTTGAGATTTTGCTGTAAGTGCTTTTTAATTCCAGGCAGTCTCCTCCCTTCCAGATCTTGCCCTTTTATTCTTTTTCTCTCCTTTCCTGTTTTTAAAAGCTTTTGATTATCCAGAAATCTTTATTATCCCTTTGACTTTTTATTTTCAGCATTAAATGCCTATTAATGTCAAAGTGGATTGTTTTCCAATTTCTTGCTTAAGTCTCTTAGCTGTCAGCATAGGAAAAGGAGAAAAAAAAAAACCAAATCTTTTTCCTTTTCTCTCTCCTTTGCAGCTTAAAAATCTTCTTAGGGAACAATGTTATTGTTTTATTTTAATAGTTTCAATTCCAGGGTACCTTATTTGTTGCTTTTGCTGTTTGACCTAGTCAACCAAAACTTTCTCTTCTTATCTTCCTCCTGCACATTCTTTTCTGGTCGAGTTCTTCTTTGTGGTGGCCATTTCTGACCACCGCTGCAACCGCCTTCGGGAAAGGGAGTAATGGCCAGCTGATGAGGAGAGATGCGGCTCTCCTCCACCCTGCAAGCAGTCTCCCCCTTCTTCACCACCTCTACGGGGTGGCTTTTTTCATTATTTTAGATTCTATCAGAATGGGGTATCGCATAATATAACCAGGTTGTTTTTTATGATGTGTTTTTTTTAATACCATCCATAATCATATAGTGTAAGATGGACAGCTGAATGAATGAATGAATGAATATGTATTGATGATCTCAGGTGTTGGTTTTAATCTATAAAATCCTTTATAGTTTGGTGCTCAGATACATGCAGGACTTTCTGCTCCATTCAATGTTGGCCAGACTGATTTGATCAACCAGGAAAGACCAAAGCATTTGGGACTTTCAGAAGGTTTTGGGGCAGTGGTAGGATTCATTTTTTTTAACTTCCGGTTCTGTGGGTGTGGCATGGTGGGCGTGGCAGAGGAATGATACTGTGAAATCTCCAGTCAGAGGGGGTATTTGCCAGTTCTCCAAACTACTCAAAATTTCCACTACTGGTTCTCCAGAACTGGTCAGAACCTGCTGAATTCCACCTCTGTTTTGGGGGCTGAGACAAGGCAGCATGGTGAAATAGCCATTTTGTAGAAGGCAAACTCGCTCCCTCTTTGTTGTAAACTGTTGAAGACTGAGTTGTTCCATAGAGCTGACTTGATATTGCCATTACACCTCTTTTTTATCTTTATTCCTGTCTTATTTTATATGCTTTTACCTTTGCATGATCGTATTATAATTCTGTTTATCTTTCCACTGTGGATGATTTAATTTTTAACTTTTCTGCATAAGCCACCAAGAGTCTTTTTGATTGAAGCATGGAATCAGTCGAATCAATCAATCAATCAAATCCACAGGAACAAGCAAACCGCATATTAAAACTAAAATGTGCTCGGTTAAATAAAATGTTTGTTCCTTGAAAGAGAGCAATGTTGACTTAAGAGAAAGCTCTTTGTCCAGGGGCATTCCCCCCTTTAAGTGATCTTTGTAAACCTGAGAGAAATTATTTATTTGTTCAATTCATGTAGCTATCATGTAGCTGATGTATGCTGCTGCCCATATTAAGGTAAAATGATCCAAGGTAGTGAACCATCAGATATGGGAATAATAAAATATACAAGGTTATAAAATAAATTATCTCATGCATCACCAACCTTATACACTATCCTCCCAAATCACAATGCTGGCTGTACCTCTCATCCTGGCTCAAGGCCTGAGGGAAAAACCAGGTGTTAACACCTTCCAGAGTATAGGGAACATCTGGATCTCAGATATCATGTAATGTTATTCAGCCAGTCAGTCATTTTTAATTTTATAATGGATCAGATCCTTGACCCAAGAGGGTTTTAAATCTTTTTTAAAAATGACACAAAGGGGACCGTAAAAATACAGAATTACCCAGAAGGGAAGACTTTGTGATTGTGTCAATAAACAATATTTAGATTTAATTGGTTAAAACAGATATATGCATTTTCCTTCTATTCCTGTGATACCCTTGTTATGAGGTCTTTTTTTTTCTTTTTAAATATCAGAAGTTGAACAGGGATAGTATCTCTTTGAAATCTTAGCTTTTTTTCTCACTGCAGTAGTTTCTATAGCAACTGTTTCTACATTGGCTTCATACAAAACATTGATAATGCATATTTCCTTTTATCCTTTACCTCGAGTACCTTGGCCACTTAATTTTCCAAGGATAAGACAATTAATTCAGCATTGCAGATTTTCTTCATAAGAAATGTTTGTTCAGCATTAAAAGAAGGGTATAAAAAATCTTAATCAAATGTCTTTCACAAAAGAAATATTGTTTCCAATATTAGCAATAGTATAGTTTCTCATATTTCATGTACCCTTCAGCTTGTTCTTAATTAAATTATACTAACTTTTCATTAAAGGGATTTTATTTACTTTGGGTGTTTTATCTTGTAGAGTATCTCAAATAGCATCATTTTTTAAAAATAAGTAACTTTCTATTTCTTGATACAGAACTTGAAGGACCAGGTTAGAGATTGAGGTTCCTAAAGAATATTTATAAGGTTACTAAAAGTCAACACCAGCTTGACTGGTACATAATCAGCCAATCAGTTCCTTTATATATGGTTCTAGGGGGAGTACTGAGTATTGAAGAACAGAAAATAAACAAAGATTTCAGGGAAATAGTGAATTAGTAAAAATGCTATAATATTTTTTCGTATAATAATACTTTCTCTGCTACTTAGTAGCAGTAATCCCAATTGGTGCTCTTCTTCATAGAATTGTATTATTGGTTGGTTTTTATGATGTGTTTTTTTTAATACCATCCATAATCATATAGTGTAAGATGGACAGCTGAATGAATGAATGAATGAATGAATATGTATTGATGATCTCTAATATATTTCATATTCAGTCTCCTTTGAATGGGAGGAATCAGGACTTATAAGTATGAAGATAAACACGAGTCTGCCCTAAAATATTTTCTCCTAAACATATTGTAGATCTGTTGCTTAAAAGTTGGGTAGATAAGTAGACAACCAATGGAAGTATTCTAAGTTACCAGTGATATCTACATGCTTTAACAGCAATGATAAAGTGGAAACATGTTATTTAAACCTGCCCATAGGAAACTAATTCAAAGCAGAGAATGCAATAATTTGTTATTGCATACCTACTGACCATGATTAAGGAGGAAAATGTAGGTTAGGTATTGTCTTGATCACAAAATGACTGTGATAATCCTTTTCCAGCAGGGTTGGCCATACTGTTAGGCAGAATGAGGTTGATAGCTGGAGAAGTAAAATTGGGGGATAATGAAATGGTTATTTTTTAATGAATTAATAACAATGTTTTTAGTATCAGGGATGATAGAGGTTCTTCTAGCAACTACAATTTGAAACAAATTATCCTGGATCATCCAGTTGCAATATTAGACAAAGATTTTCTATTAAACATAGGAACAAGCCTTGTGAGATCACAAATTTAAAGTATAACTATTCAGCTGGATTATTTGTTTCAGTCCTCAGCTGCACAGAAATTGACAAAATTAGTTATTGATAATAGACATCAATAGACATAATAGACAAAATAGACATTTTCGTAAATAAGGGAGAAATTATTTGTTTATGTTTGGGGATAAAAAAACTGATTATAAATTGAAGAATTTTAAGGCTGACATTCTATTCATATTTGCAGGGTTATCTATTTGTGTTTAAAAATTACCATATGTATAGAGCATAAAGCTGGTTCAAATCATGTTATTTTAATTAGAGGAAAAGGATATACTATGAATTGGGAATATTATCCATATTTGCATTAAATATTCCCTCTAAGCTCTAAATACCATAATTCCTAGACTCTCACAAATGTATTTAAAAAAATATCTTCACTTTCAACAACAGAGTTGATTTGAAACTTTACATTATTATGTATGAGGAGGTAAACAAAGTTTCTAAACCCAAGGAAGCCAAAAGAAAAAAATTCAGCCCAATATATTAGTGTTCCAATTTCAATCTAGATCCTGCATATTTTTTGCTAATTAAAATGGATATGGTACCATTATAAAGCTGCAATAGACATTCAAAATAAGCCATTTTCGCTCTCTTTTTTTAAAGTCATATGTTTCTTTCCTAGGAATATTTAGAAATGTTTTTTTAATCAGAATGTATTAAGTGCTGTGGAAGAAGATGACTAATCCTGTATGCAAATAAAATTTATTCTCATTTAATGTATTTATTTGTACTCACCATTATTTTTTTTAAAAAGTCAGCCATGCCCCTTGGGACTAGAGAGGAATCTCAGGATCTGCTTCAGGAAATAGATGTAAATCCTACAGGCATGTTCTATAAAAAGACACTGAAGTAACAGAACAAACTTGCTAAATGTACTTATTGTACAGTACTCCCCACTTCCCCATGGACAAGAATAAATAGCATCAATCTGATAATTTCTTTTCCAACAGATTATGACAAAGAAGATGAGAATTCTATGGACAACAACCAGCTTTGTCAGGCCATTGAGAAACATTATGTGGAAAAGAGAAGCAGGTCATCATCTTTTGTGTCATCTACAGATGATGAGCAGAAACCTTTGTTTTCTGAGATCCTAGGCTACCCAGCTGGATTAGGCAAGGCTGCAGTGTTGAATTTTGAGGAAATAGTGAATGCAACAGAAAGAATCCAAAGTGATCGACGAAGTCACTCCTGTAAAGGTAAACCCAGCAAAGTCTTTTGCCAAATCTGCATTCAGTCACAGGATATGGTTATAGCAGTAAAACTTTTAACCCTGTAATCAAACATCTCCTTGAAAATAGCCTGTGAAATTAAGTTTATCACATTTTAGTAGTTAATTTCTTCAAGCCTTAGAGGCTTGAAGAAGGTTTCAAACTGACATCATCATGGGATCATCACATGACATATTGGGACTTTTTCCCGTTTTGCTAAATCAGGCCTAGGCGTGGCCAGTACATGACTCATCTGGCCTGTGGACCAGGAGTTTGACAGCCCTGCCTTTCTGTGTTTCAACAGACATGGTATTCTCTTCAATAGAGCAAAGCAGAATGGTCATCCTTAAGTTGACCATATAACTCCCAACAGCAAAAGGTTGGGGTTTTTATCTTTTTGGTATATACAAAAGATGAGCAGCATAGAGGTGAAAACACTTGCCTCCCAGTTGAAAGGTTGAGAGTTCAATTCTAATTGGTGATTGATATTTTTCTCCAAGGGCACAAAGAAAAAAATAATCTGCTGTGAACTCTGTATAGGCATAAGGAAGGGCATCCAGCCAGTAAACGCTCAGCTTCAGCCAGTTCCCCCAACTCTACCCCAAATTAAAGGATTACAGGAAGAGTTATTTATATATACAAAAGATTCAAAAATTGCCTAAATGAAAAAAAGAGAAGAAAACTATCCTAACAAATCTGCCACATTAAAAAAGCTTATTTGAACCAAGCATCATATTTAATATTCTGAATCCTTCCAAGGTGGGTAAAATGAGAACCCAGATTGTTAGGGATAATATGCTGATTCTGTAAACCACTTAGGAGAGGGCTGTAAAGCACTGTGAAATGATATATAAGTCTGGATGCTATGCTATTCAAAGCCAGCTTTTCGGTCAGTGGGTTATAGCTGAACCACATGAGATAAGAAACCATAGGAAACCATCTGGCCATTAAGTGTAATATAGTACAAAGATTGGAACTTCCCATATAATGCAGCTTCTCAAACATTTCTGGTATTACCTTGGTGAGTTTTGTTCAAGAAGCTAAGATTAGACTAATCTGACTGCAGAAGTCTCATGTCTTGTTTCATTTGGTGCTGAGTCTTCGGTTTCTGAAATTATCCTGTTCCTGTGAAGCTTGAAATCTTGCTAACTCTGACCCAAATTAATGACAGCTGTATTGCTCCACCTGTTGGGAAGGAATCATGATGCCATCTCATTGTATAAACTAGCCATTGTGTTGCTGTTGTTTTAAAAAATGATAGAATTGAGTCATAGTCATGGGTTGTTGTTTTTCACTCTAAATTAAGTGGGAGATGCTCAAATATTGCAATTTAGGTTTCAGATGCCATTCCAAATTTCAATGTGTAGCAAACATTTACCACGTAAGATCAGCACCGAATAAATTTAGACTTATTATTAATCAGACATATAAATTATCTCCCAGCTATCTCACCATGGCATTTTATTGCCAGAACTTTAAGACTGCTGATTAGGAATAACTGAAATGCATGAAGATATGCAACACATCAAGGGTTCTGTCATTGCAATATTTCTACACATTACAATTGATTTGTTGATTTCTCTCCTTGCATGAATATTTCTGCATAAAAAACTTCAGTTTTTAATCCCATATCAAAATTTGTCAAATATCAGGTTACATCAGACCTGGGCATTTTATGGCCTGCTGGGGCCATGTCCGGACCTTTGACTATCTCTTTCCAGCCTGCATGGATTGCTTTTATTTTGAAGGCATCTACTATTTCCCCCCCCCCCAATTTTTGTATGTACGTGTGTGTGTGTGTGTGTGTGTGTGTGTGTGTGTGTGTGTGTGTGTGCCTAAGTACCTTCACAACCCTATTGGTTCGGCCCTCCACAGCAGTCTCAGTTTCTCTTGGGAAAATTAATTGCCGACCTCTGAGCTACACAGAGAGAGAGAAAGAGCCAATAATGTCATTGTCTACCCATAAATTCCCGGTGACTCAGACCTTTGTAAATACAGCTAATTTATATTTGCAATTTGGAAGCTCACCTTTTCCCTTTTGGTTGCTAGAAATATATCTCGTAGCTATGGCAACACTTTCCAAGGCAACCTAGCAAAACAATCTTAACTGGGCTATATTTAGCTAATTTCAGGAGTGTTTTTACTATGGTCACACACAAACCCATATAAAATTTCCTTATTCTTTGTTTGGGATACTTAAGAAGTAATTGTCTTTTCTCATTCTTTTTGTGTGTGTCTGCCTGCTTTTAATAATGTTCCATCTAATCAGCAGCATTCTTATTTGTTCTTGTGAATTGAATTAATTAACAAAATGTGGATGTTTTCTAACCATATGGGTATACAGTATAATGATATATGTGTATGCTGATAAATATTTTGCTGATAGGTTTCTCAGTTTTAGTGATTGGGGGGGGGGGAAGCCTAATGATGTGACACCTCATTGTTAATATCCAGTGTAAGGAGTGATATTGGCATTACAGTGGATATTTTCTCCTCAGGATGGAAAACTGTGTCTGCACTTGCCTGAACTCTCCAAACAGTGTCAGAGGTCTTTGCAAAAAAAAAAAAAAAGCTTGCCAGAAAAATGAATCGAACTGGTGAACTCCTGCCATAGTGCCAGCTCTATTATTATAAAAGTACCTGCTTTTGATTTGTGTACCTGAGACTCCATAATTGCTTTTAAAAAACTCCAAAAGACCTGGTTGTTTATAGTTACTTCACTTGTTTTAGAACAGTCCATGAAGCTAACTGGTTTTTCGATGACATGGCTCTCACTTCTTGACCATAGATGGTAGCAATATGGTAGATGGTAGATAGGATCAGCTCTTGCTGATGTTTGATCTTGTTGAGAATTTTTTATTATTATTAGTCTTGTTTTTCATTTGTTTTCTGATGATATTTTTAAGGTGTGAAGATAACAGAAGGAAGAGGCTATGCACCTTGAGAGCTCATATGTAAATATTTATATAAAGAAACCAGTTTTTTTAAAGTATAAATAAAGTACTTTTATTGAATAAAAGCAAAAGCAACCCTAAGAAATTACAGTGTGTAGAAAGGAGTGCAACTAAAGAGTATGGTTGGGTTTTGTTTGGGAAATTTCAAAATTTCTTTCCTTGTACTTCTACTTTTCTTCCTGAAAATGAAAATAATTCAAAGGAATTGATTATGAGCAAAAAAGAAAAATAGAGCAAAAGTTATTATTTTCCATCTGTTTTTTGAGGCTGAAAATTTCATTGTTTGGGCAACTGCTGTTTATCGATCACTAACCTAGGAAGACATATCAGTGAGTATCTGACTATTTTCCAGATTTCCCCCAATGAACACACAATGTGCCCTGCTTCCAGTTGGGTCTATAGGTGCTTCTTCTGTAGTACTGTCACCCTACAAGGTAGACCAGACCAGGGGTTGGATTCTACCAGTTTGCATTTATTCGCTAGAACCGGTTGTTAACATTCTAAGCAGTTTGGAGAACTGGTTGTTAGAAGAAATTACTGGCCTAATCCTGTAAGGAAGGCAGGAAGGAAACATTCTGGTGTTGCTTACAGAAACTGCCTCTCCGTTAACCCTTATTACATTCTTGGCAGGACTAGACTTCCTGTCTCTGGAACTTCTCTGGAGTTGTTTTCCCCTCCTTTGCTGATACTTTGCTTGTGTGGAGTGACCATTCAAAGTTACAATGGCACTGAAAAAAGTGACTTATGACCATTTTTCACACTTATGACTGTTGTAGCATCTCCACAGTCATGAGAGGCCAGGCGAGGAGATGCGTGGCTTGATGTGAGTGATATTGAGTTGGCCATACCCAGCCAATAACATGACAACCAAGCCATGTCCACCCAGTCATATGACCACCAAGCCACGTCTACCACCTAAGCCACACCCATTAGAACCAGTTGTTAAAAATTTGAATCCCACCCCTGGACCAGACTAGGAAACACATGACATATAAGTTAGGACTATTTTTACTGGAATTAAATTTGGCAAGTCTGAATGTGTTTCTCCCTCACTCACTTTACCTTCATATAAACTAAGGTGCTTGTCTGACACATTTTCTCAAATTAATTTTTTTTTAAACCAGCTCAATTCCTGTTCATCTAATTATTGTCTTGGTAGCAATAATTGTCCTTCACAGTCATTCCTTATTACCTTTGCTTGCAAATGTATTCAAAAGTCCTAGTAGCAGCTTTGCTCAAGATCAGAAGTCAAACTCAAGGCTCACAGGTGGATCCGGGCTGCAGGGTACTTAGATCTGGCCCGCAGTGCCACCCTGAAAACGGTGAAGGACTGGCCCACAGTGCCTCTGCCAACAGAGCCTGGGAGCCTCCTGGGTTCCTTTTCACTGGCAGAGGGTTACAGGAGGCCATCACAGCTGGAAACAGTGCTCAGGAGCCCATTTTCGCTGGCAGAGTGTTTGGGTGCAGAGTGTTTGGCATCACAGGTGCCTCTGACAGGAGTGACATTGAACTGGCCACGCCTACCTTGGACCCCACTAGGTCAAAATGATGTGGCCCTCAATGAAATCGAGTTTGACATCCCTGGTCAAGATTATGTGGCTATTCAGGCACTTTTGGCTCAGGTGCTTTTATCATCAGCTGCTTTTTTTGCAGAGCCCTCTATACAGCAACACTGTAGAATAATCTGATCCAGACTTCCACTTCAATTAGCCACTAATATCTGTATATTTATTCCCAAACCAGTTATTCTGGCTGTCACTGTCTGTCTTCCTTAACTAGCTCCAGCATCTCTATCAATAAAGTTGCTCAGACTCACTGAAAATGTCTTATGCTCAGAGAGCATGAAAACAAATATTCTCCTGGAACTATAGTTACAGTGGTAGTCTGTGCATTCACACAATCCATCCACTTTCCCTGCATCAAATGCCTACCATGGCAAGGAATCTGAGATGCTGTGAGAATCTGCGTCATTCAGAGGGAACAAGGCAGGAAATAAGCCCAGGAGTATATGAATAAGGGATTGCGTTTTCCTTTTCAAAACTTGCTTTAGTGCTACAAAATTCTAAGAGTGGCTTCTGCACAGATAAATTAGCCTTATGTGTGAGTTTGTTGGTGGCAAATGAAAGACTACAGGAAGCAGCCCCTTCATATTGCAAGGATTGGAAATATAAGAAACAGACATAAAATAGTATCTGCATTAGGCTAACCTTCACTCTCATTCACCGTTTTGACTGGCAGATATCAGGGACAGAAGAACCTGGGAGGAAGAGCAGAGCAGAAGTCACCACGAATCATCCTGTCCATCTGCATTACCTCATGTCACTTGGGGAATCTCTGAAACAGAAAGTGACATCAACTATGGTGAAGTGGAGCAGAGGCTGGATCTACTTCAGGACCAACTCAGCAGGTAACTCAAGAGCATGAAGAAAAAAAAGCGAAGCTAGATTTTCAACAGCTTTGATTTTGACAGCAATGTTGACATTTCTCTTTTTTATAAACTTAATTCATGCCACTGAATAACACTGTTATATAGAGTCAAACTGGGCCTGAGGATAAAGATAGGAAACATCCTTTTATGACTACCAGTAGTTGAAGTAGTTTTTGTGCATATGACCCATTTGAACTGGGGACTTACTTCTTTATAGTGTGATCTTTTAGCTCCGGATCAGCACATAGTTTAACCTGAGCTGTCATGTGTAGAGTTTTCCCAGCAAATATTTGAAATAAAGATTGCAGCTAGCAAATGCAGCTAGCAAAAGACAACAAAACAGATTTTCCAAGTCAACAGCAGTGCACTCAAAGGCTTGCAGGAACTTGTTAGGGGAAGTCAGGGAATACGTAAATCAAACTGTTACAAATGAATGAAATTAAAGCTGGTTTTTGCTACATTGGTTGACAGGGTTATTGAGGTAGAAAACCTATTGACCATCATACATTCATTGTGAATTCTTGGCAGTATAAAGTGACAGTGAATCCAAGAGAGTATAGCATCAGATTAAAAAAAAAATCCTTCAAAGAAAAGAAGTCACAGAAATATCAGGAAAGGACAGAGTGAGAGGGAGTGGTTAACAAATATTCCTGTCAACATAAACAAGATTTGTTCACCCTGCCTTTTTTTCTGTTGTACCTGCCCCTCACTGGGATATCCCTTCAAATTCCTACCAAGGAGGTTTCAACTCTTGAGCTGAAAGATGCCATCATTTTTTGTCAGTCAGATCAATCACGTTTTGTTGATTATAATCACTATTATTTCAATTGTGATTTTATTCTTGAAAGTTGCCCTGAGTGCCATGAAGCAGTTGAGCAGAATAGAAATTTAAGTACATGCATTTACAATCAATTTATATGACACCCAATATACACATTGGATATTAAAACCAACAGATTAAAAACAATATAAAAGAAAAATAAGGTAACAAAGGCTGATCCATCAAGCATCAAATCACCATAGATGGGCTCATCTGGCACGTGGCCCCTTCCTGGGGAAAAGTCAAGGCCTTCAAGACCCATGGCCAATGTCCTCAGGACCATCCAAATCTTAAGGGGCAGGTACTATTCCAGAGAGCAGATACTACAACAGAGCATGTCTCCTGGGTCCACCATATCATTCTGTTTTATAGAGGGGATACAAGCCATACCCACCCTGTTGGATCTCATGGGATGGATGGAATCAATAAGGGACAAGTACTCTACAAGTATAGGACTGTACCAAGAAGGGCTTTATAGGTGATAACCCGCACCTTAAATTGTATCCAGGAGCCAAATAAGCATTACAGAAAGTCTAGCAACATCTGTGTATGGTTATTCTTTCTGTGGATGATTGCCATTTCATTCCGTTTTGGAGTAATTAATGAGCAACCTGTCACTGAGGGGTCCAACTATCACATGAAGAGCCAATTTGATTTAGTGGTTAAGGCATTAGTTCTAGTCCCACCTTAGGCATGAAAGCCAGCTTGGTGATCTTGGACCAATCACTCTCAGCCAAACCCTGTTAGCTTGTGGAGGAGATAGAAGGAGGAAGATTTATAGGCATGTTCACACCTTCAGTTATTTGTACAAAATAAAAAGGGGGCAATAAATAAATATACCCATTAAATTTAATTGAAGGACTGTTCAATTTCTGTTTGGAGAACTATGTTGCTGCCAAAGGGGGAAAAAAGTGGCTAAACATTTATTCCTGTCATTCCAGATAGTATTTATGAAACTTTTCAGGGCTTCAGAGGTTGCTTTGCTTCAACAAATACCCAATTGAAGCAGCTCTTTAAGGTGAAGCGCTGAATCAGAACAGGAGTCTATATCAGTGCATTAGGACTGGTGTGCTGCTTTGATCTTGACAATAAGAAAAATGCACATGCAAAAGACTTCTTTTTTTCTCCAGATCAAAACAGTCGATTGAAGCGAATCAGTCCACTTCTGTGCTTTCATTTAAACCACTTAGTCAAGCTGACTTGATCTTTGGAATTATATTCCAGCCAACCAATGCACGTTTAATATATCCCTTTTGCAAAATATTGTATAGATTCAATTTCTTTTCTATATAATTTCTACTTTCCATTGTCTGTCATTGTCTAATGCAGGGGTGTCAAATTCGATTTCACTGAAGACCGCATCAGAGTTGTATTTTACCTAGGGGGCCAGGGGGCATGGTCAACTCAACATCACTCGTGTGAGGGGCACCTGTGGTGGCCCAAATACTCTGCTAGTGGAAACAAGCTGCTGAGCTCTGTTTTTGCTGGCAGAAGCACTGCAGGCCGGCCCTTTACTGTTTCCAAGGTGGTCCCGCAGGCCAGATCTAAGCACCCCATGGGCCAGATCAGGCCCCCGGGCCTTGAGTTTAAGACTCCTGGTCTAATACATTGCTATAAGGACCATGCTTTTGGCATTGTTCAAATCTGAATAACTTGTCTGAAATGTAGACAATGCAGTCTGCCTGGTCAAATGGGGTTGGACTGGAAGAGTTCCAAGGTCCCTCCCAATTCTGTTGTTCTGCTAAATATTTCTGTTAAGTAAAAATAAAAGATGCTGAATGCTCATATTGCCTAGTCTCATGATGGCAAACCTATGTATGGCACAGGTGGCACGCAGAGCCATTTGTGTGGGCATGCGAGCCCCAGGTAAACTCACCTCACTGTGTATACATGCGCATCCCAGCTGTTTTTTGGCCTCCCAGAGGCTTGAGGGAAGCTTCTGCAGCCTTTGTAGGCCAAAAACCAGGCCCATTTCATCACTTCCTGTATTTCCGGAAATAACAGAAGTGACAAAAAGGGCCCATTTTTCATCCTACAAAGGCTGCAGAGGCTTCCTGAGCTTCTGGGAGGTTGAAAAAGGCCTCAAACGGGCCAAAAATTAGCTGGGAGGTGCAGTGCAGGTAAGGGAGCAGTGGGGTGGGGGAATTGCACATGCATGTGCAAGGGGCAGGAGGAGCACATATTGCCTTCTGGGTGCTGGCATGCGAGCGCACATGCGCACAATTTTAGGCACAGGAGCCCAAAAAGATTAGCCACCACTGGCCTAGTCCAATGTGTACTTGGATCTGCTTCAGAGAATTCAGAACATATCAGTTTCATCCAATTGATTAAAAAATTGGCTATTCCGGTCAAAATAATAATGTGGAACAATCCCCAGAAAAGTAGGAGGCATGATCAAATGTGTTTATTTTTAATTTACTACCAATTGCATGAGCATCTAGCATATTTTGTCTATATTTCATAGCATCCAAATCAAATGTATCCAAGATCTATATGAAAAAATTTGGAAACTTATTTTTTTTACCAATCTACACATTTCTGGTAAATAAATACAATAATGTTTTGTTGCTTTCTCAGCATAAGCAAAGTATCTGAAATTATTTGGAACTCTTTTATGCAATCGATTAATAGAGAAGATAGTATTCTTTGAAACTGATTTAATTTTTAAAAATGTATATTAATTGATATAATTAATTGAAAGCAATAAATGCATAAATGCAGATTAGCCTAACCATGAAGTAAATAAGCTAGCAATAAAAAATTAAACAGGGAAAAGAATGCAGGGAAGCCTCAGTAAAAAATTGTCCTGTATGCGCAAAAAAAAATTGGTTGTATTAACTTAATTACATTTTGTTTAATTTGAGCTTCTGCTGATTTATTGGAACAGGACATTCAAGCTCATGTAAATAGCTAATATCAGCTTCATTAACTATTTATTAAGAAATTTATTTGCCTGGAAACTAGAGATATTCTCTGCTCAGACTTTGTGGAGCTTCAGAAGTAGCAACTGCATCACAACACATGTCAAAGTTGAATATACAGCCAAGAAGTACTCCACATGAAATGAAACATGTTTTTAATTCTGGAAAAGTTTTAAGAACAGCTTCTTATCGCATTGATCTCTAAAGTAATAATACATAGAAAAGAAGTGCCAGATATACAAAATAAATTTAAGAAAGGCAGAAGCAGCTCATTATCACATTGCAAGCATCTGAGGGATAATAGAAGAGACAAAAAGGTTTGTTTAAATACTATTTTTGCTATATTGATTACACAGTGGCTTCTGATTGGATAGATCACAACAAATTATTGGATAGTCCTTAAAAAGATAGAAGTCTGGGTCAACTACCTGCTTATTCAAGAATTTATATGGTGACTAGCCAACATAGTTAGAACAGAATATGAAATAATTAAATGGGACAAAATTGGGAAAGGAATGACAAGACTGCACTTATTTAATTACCGGTATATGCAGAATGTATTGTGAGAAATGCTGCAATAGAAAAACAGAAAGTGAGATTAAAGTTGTAGGGGGAAATAATGACAATACAAGCATAATTTTACAATAATCCTTTAAAAAAATATGATAAACCCATTTTCGGTAAAAAGAACTCCATCTCATTTCTGTTGATAAAGAATCAATATGACACAGTTCTGAATAGAAATACAAAAACTGCTAATTAATGAATATGAAATCTTTATACATTTTCTCTTTTATATCTTAAAGAGATAATATATTATTATTTTGTTTAATTTATTTAAGTCCAAAAGGCGATAACTTGCTAGATTTCTTACCTTTTCCCAAACACTGTTGTCTTATACAGTGTGTATGTGTGTTTTTAGAAACACAAAGCCTATTATTTTTATCTTTAATTGAAGCCAAAGACCTATAGCAATTCAGACATTAATGAAATGACCAGAGCAATAATAATTATCTTTTCATCCAAAAATCTAACTTTAGCCAGTTGTTCTTTTTGATGAAGTATGTACAGTAACACAACTATGAATAAATACTTCAGTAGTGTCTCATACCAAAAATGGTGATATAGTCTATTTACTGGTAATATAAAAACAAAAACTTTGTTTTCATTTCATTTAGCAAACTCTTTTTCAGCAAAGATCATTTAAAGAATGCATATAATTTTCATCAGAAACTAAGTATTTACAAGAGTATAGTCGAAAATTATAACATTATTTTTAATTACTACATAACTTGTTTATATCACAGAATAGACAAATAATAATCTATTAGAAAGAAATTCTTCCATTCAGAAGAAAATAAAACACATTCCTATTGAGAAAAATTAATAAATATCCATGTAAAAGACATATGTATTATTTATAAACAGCAATGTAAAATCACAGCTGACAGTTTTTGAGGTTGTGTTGGCCTTCATCATATCTAGTTATGTATTATTATGGGTCACACAGTCACCCAAGTGTTTAGATTGGATTTGGCACTTGTACCGACCTATTGAGTCCTTCCCAAGGACCTGGGATAGGGAGATATTGTTGTTTAATGATATTAAAGGTATCATTAAGCTGTTTCAAGTAAAGCTGCCTTTTGCAATTGACTAATAATAATGATTTGGTCAATGCCAGTGGCATATAAGTGGTGCTCCAGAAATTTGGAAATTGCACCCAAGGCACCTTTTACTATTGGTACTACCTTTGCTTTCTTTTGCCAGAGTCATTCTACTTCTCTTTGCAGGTCTTTATATTTTGATGTTTTTCTCCAGTTCTTTATCTTCTCTTTTGTTATTTTTAGGTACTGCCCCATCCACAATCCAAACTTTTTCTCTTTCCTATCAATATTTATTAAATCTAGGGTGTTATGTGGGAGGTGCTTGTCTGTTCAAACATTAAAGTCCCAGAACACTTTAGCATCTTCATATTCTATTATTTTGTCTATGTTATGTCCTACCAGTTCTTGCTTGCAGGCAATTGGTATTTGTTGTATTTGAAGGAGCCTTTTTTCAACAGAAACATAAAGTTATAAAATATTTTTTAGTTGCCTCATTATTATGAAATGATTTCTAAATAAAACTGAATAATTTCAGAATACAGAAACTCATAACAGAAAATACAGAAACTTGATGAAGGGTTCAGGATTTTTCTCTCAAGCCATATTTTTCACATTATTAATTTTTTTCATGCATTATCTTTAATATCACTGGAGAAAGCCGTTATGTTGGCTAGAGTTAGTGGTAAAAGAAAACCTGGCCATCAAATAACACAATAGCTGGACACCATCAAAGTTGAAACCAGCCAGAGCATAAAAAAACTCAAAGAAAGATTTCAAGATCCTAAAATGTGTCTTTTCCCTAGAATCGCCAAAAGTTGGACATGACTTTAATGTATAATATAATCATCATGTCCTTAATAAAATTAGGGAAACAAAATATTATAATATTTTTGTCCCCTACCGATTTGACTATGCATTTATATGGCTGTATTTCATCTCACTGTTTGTGATGAACCTCATTGGTGGAACACTGAAGGGACCATTAGTAATAATCTTATAGGAGAACCAAGACTTTCTAGACCAAACAAACTAACTGGCCTTTTTCAGTTTCCTCCAGAATTCCTACAATCAATATGTTCACCTGGCAAAAGTGGGATCGCAGAAACATTTTATCCTTAATTATCTTTAGTAAGTTGGTTAGGGAATGCTGCATTCCTCTGGACACCCAGTCAAGATATTCTGTTCTTGGCTGCTTCAGAATGTATAGTATTAATAGTGCCTTAATAGTCTTTCTATATTCTCTGATCTTAGAAGGGCATTCATCACATCTGTCTTGGCAACTGCCAACATGCCTCTCAGTGAAGGTGCAAAAATGTTCTTGGCCACACTCCAGGCAGGTAACCAACAAAGTCCCTCTGATAATCAAAGTATCCTGTAATCACCTGCTCCCAGTTCTAGTAATAGTCATTAACGTAGCAATTATCTAGATATAAACTGTAGAGGATCTATCTAACTGCAATGCCATTGTGGCCTGAAGACTGAAAGCTACTATAGAGACATCATTTTCTTACAACCATGGAAAAAGTTTTCCTTAGGGCAAAGATTGGCTGGAATACAAAGTTCTGTAAAGCCCATGTCACACTGAACCAACGGATGCAAAGAGGATGTAAAACGGACAAAAAACCTTGCCATCCATTGGTTAACGCGATGTATCCATTCTGTACTCACTGCCTCCGTTTTTCATCCTCTCTATCCGTCCAGCATCCGTTTATGGACGTTTCATCCGCTCAGAAAGTTTTGGGCTGCCTAAAACTTTTGCGCGGAAAATGTATCCAGTTCATCTGTTCTGCATCCGCAACGCATCCGTTACGCATCCACTACGCATCCGCTATATCCACTAGGCATCCGCTGCGAATCCGCGGAACTCGCATCCGCCCGGATGCAGGGAGGAAGCGGAATGGACGTGGAACAGATGCAGAACGGATGCAGCACGGATGCAGCATGGAAACAAAGCATTTAAAGCGGAAAAAACGTTCGCAGAGAGGATCTATCTTGGATATTAAGGATGTTTAGAGGATGCCTAGAGGATGCCTAGAGGATGCAAAGGGACACCTACACTGCCTATAAAAAGGGGGAGCAACTTGTCTGCACCTCACTTTCAGACCAGCAGCCCACCTGTGCAGACCTCTGCAGCCTTCATCTGACTCTTGCTCTTCCACAGCATCCAGTCATGTCCACCATGGATCGTAACACAGTCCTTTTGGCATCCACCACCTTTCTGCAACAGTACGAAGCCATCTACAGAAGCGTCTGGGTCCGAAAATGGATCGGGAGAAGAGCAGAGTACGGACTGTACAACAAGCTGATGGTGGAGCTCAGGAACGAAGACAATCAGGCATTCCAGAACTTCATGAGGATGCCTCCAGCCATGTTTGATGAAGTTGTGCAGCGCCTGACACCCAGGTTGACCAAGGCAAACACCAACTTCCGGCCCAGCCTGGAACCTGGGCTCAAGGTGGCACTCACTCTGCGCCAC
>BLBF01000011.1:10504421-10515739 GCA_015471245.1 Laticauda colubrina | reverse complement strand
GTGGCGCAGAGTGAGTGCCACCTTGAGCCCAGGTTCCAGGCTGGGCCAGAAGTTGGTGTTTGCCTTGGTCAACCTGGGTGTCAGCCGCTGCACAACTTCGTCAAACATGGCAGGAGGCATCCTCATGAAGTTCTGGAATGCCCGAGTGTCTTCGTTCCTGAGCTCCACCATCAGCTTGTTGTAAAGTCCGTCCTCTGCTCTTCTGGTGAACCATCTTCGTACCCAGACGCTTCTTGGCCGCCCCTTTTTCTTCCCGTAGTAGAGTTCACAGAGCCTGTAGATGGCTTCGCACTGTTGAAGAAGGATGGTGGCTGCCAAAAGGACTGTGTTACGATCCACGGTGGACATGACTGGATGCTGTGGAAGAGGAAGAGTCAGATGAAGGCTGCAGAGGTGTGCAGCAGGGCTGCTGGTCTGAAAGTGAGATCCAGATGTGTTGCTCTCCCTTTTTATAGGCAGTATAGGTGTCCCTTTGCATCCTCTAGGCATCCTCTAGACATCCTTAATATCTGAGATAGGTCCCCTCTGCGGACGTTTTTTCCGTTTTACATGCTTTGTTTCCGCTAGGCATCCGTTCTGCATCCGTTCTCCGTCCGTTCTGCTTCCTCTCTGCATCCGAGCGGATGCGAGTTGCACAGATGCGCAGCGGACGCCTAGCGGATGCGTAACGGATGTGTAACGGATGCATAGCGGATGCGTAGCAGATGCGTAGCGGATGCAGAATGGACGAATTGGATGCATTTTCCGCGCAAAAGTTTTGAGCAGCTCAAAACTTTCTGAGCAGATGAAACGTCCATAAACGGATGCTGGACGGATAGAGAGGAAGCAAAACGGAGGCAGTGAGTACATCGCGTTAACCAATGGATGGCAAGCCTTTTTGTCCGTTTTACATCCTCTTTGCATCCGTTGGTGCAGTGTGACATGGGCTTTACCAAAACACCAAACATATGGATGATATAATAAAAGTATGGTGTCTGAAACAACAATCTTAAATAGAAAGATATGGGAAGAAATGTGGGAGTTCAAATAACATAGATAGATAGGATAAAACACATCAGACTGAAGTTTTCTGAAAGTCAATCTCTTTCTGATAGAAAAATCAGACCTAATTACCATGAGACAGTTATAGACTTTTTCCAAACAGCAGACTAGTATACCTAAAAACAATGTAATCTGAACATAGATCTTACCCTAAAAGCTCTCACTTTACTTCTGAAAGGAAGGATTTCCTCTAAGCTCACTTCTCCAATAAACGGGTGCTGATTAATCCTTGATTTATATAGACTGCAAACTTTGCTTGAAGCTCCAGTTGATTCCTGGAGATTTCAGGATTTTTTGCTCTCCTCCTGCCCAGAAATCTTTCGCTCTGCCCTTTCTATGGAGTCAAGTTTTATTGTATCCATCTAGAGCAGGGGTGTCAAACTCGTGACAACACATTCTCATCATGGGACGTATCACAATTTCACTATACTGGGAGTGGACATGACCAGCGTGTGACACATCCTGCTCATGGCCTGTGAGTTTGACACCTTGGACCGAGAATCTTTACTTCATCCCTACCTAAGAATTCCTTTTTTCAGCATCCAGAGACAATTGTTTTGATTTCAAGGTCAACTCTTTGCAGCTCTTCTTCATCTTCTCATTGTGGGAGTAGCTTTGTTGAGCTTTGCTGTCATCATAGTTCCTTCCACGTGTTGATTAGACCTGTGCTTCTCCTGGAAAACAGTTCACCCAGATCACGAGACTGTTTCTAGTTTCTGTCTTGTCTCTGCCTTTCCAGCAATCTCTCTCCTTTTCTCAGTTGTTCTTCCTCCAATCTCTTGCAGGCAATCCGATTCTTTTCAGTTCTCACTCATCTCTCTCCCTTTTGTCTCAAAACAAAGGATATTTTTTGCCAGCAAATAGGGCTCTTAGGGGAACTTGTTTGGCAAACCTGGGCAAATTCCTTCTGATGCCCTTTAAGGGGTGATTTTGATATTGATCAAACACAATCAACACAAGTTTTCCTGGTCAAGCCTGAAATTCTGTACTGGCTATGTAGTACACTTTGTTCCAAGTCAATTCAATGTAGAATTTCAAGTTCAATGGGGGGTGAGAAAATATAAATGCTAACTGTTAAAAGAGAGGAAACACTTTTAACCTTTGTACTAATCATAATGGAAAACGGCGTTCAAGTTTATTTCTCACTTTTCAGTGTTATGATGTTAGGATCATTATTAACAAGAAGGGTAGTGCCCCTTTTTTGCCAATACATTATCTTTTTATCCTGGTAAACTGATTCATCTGACCCAATAGTAGCAGTCCAAATTTTAAGGTAGACTGCTGTGATTCTTCCTTTTTTGATGGCATAGAATTAGTATGTGACACAAAATGATCAGGAAATTTTATTATCTGCAGTACATAAACATAGAAATGAATTTGCTTATTAAAAAGATTGTTTCTTATTAAGTAGAACGTTGTTTCTAAATATCTGTTCTGCTTTCAAAATGTATGAGATTCTTCATTTGCTTGCATTTTATATGTCTGTTTATGTGTACATCCCTCAGATTTCAATGAAAGTTTCTCCTGTGCATTTATAAAGTGGCAGATATCCAAAGATTGTTCTCAAATGTTTCTGTTTGAATTAGCAGTAGGGCAAAAAGTCAAGATGCTAGTTGCAACCACACAATTGAACTTTTAGTCAAGGAGGTTGTGAATTATATCTTAACTTTTTACTTTATCCACCCACCCCTTCTTGGAACAAATTAACTCTGTCATTTTAATAACCTCCTTTATCTATTGTTCTTGAAATTCTGAGAAGTGAATTTCATCTGGCTAAATGTTTAGGAATCAGATGTAGAATTTGAGGCTACTTTAGCTGCATAATTTAAGCCACTGTCCAAGACCTCTGTTTCACAACTAGAATTCTTGGACCAGTTGCCATTTTGTGTTAATATAGAAAGGGAATTTAAATTAATTTAGAGGGAGAGAATTTCATCATTAAGATAGTGTGCAGGTGAGACCACTTTTTGTTAGTTATTTGTGGGGGGGGGAGTTGGAAGCTTTAAAAATTGTATAATTCTTCAGGACAGATAAGATGGTTGATCCCACTGCAATGCAATGGAGTTAGATATTGCAAAACAAAATGAAACCGTATCTGCTTAAATTCATGATGTAATGTTTGAATGTGAATGTCAGTTCAAAAGAACTAAGTTGCTGGGACATTTATAATATTTAACTTAATAGGCAACCATGCCATTAGGGAAAACTGTTAGCCGAAATAAAGAAATTACTTGCTCTAAAAACCTTGGTTAAAACTCATTACTGCTCTGTGAAAAAAAGATACACTCTAAATGCCATGCACGCTGTCAAAACAAATCTGAAATGGTCCAATAGAGCAAGATGTTATAATAACATTCCAATAATTGGAAAAATTTCCACTCCTTACTGTAGATTAGAAGGAAAAGGTTTATTTTAAAATTATTTGTACCATTTTATTCACTATAACAAATTCTATCAAGTAAAAAATGTAACTAACATTTGTTTGAAAAACCACTAGAAAAAACAGGTCGTTTTAAATAGGAAAAAAACAGAGTTTCTTTCCTTTAGGAAGGAATAACAATTATCTAATTTAATTTATACATGGGCCATCCAACATTAGTGTCTTAGGCCCAGATTTGTTCGTGCATGGAACATTTTGCACACATGTACAGGATCAAACTTTAAATAAAGAAACGTGTATTTGTTGCGCACTCCCTCCCAATCTGCTCTGGAAATTGGGTGAGGCTACCAGCATAGGGTTGCAATGAAAAGATAACTCTCATTTTGCTGCCATCTCATGGTCATCCAGATGTTTGCTACCAAAACTACTAGCCCTAAGATTGGGAGACTGTGTAGAACAGGGGTATCAAAATGGCGGCCCGCAGGCCAGATGCATCACGCACAGGCCACACCCAGCCCAGTCCAGCGAAGGGAAAAAACATCACGATGTATCACGTGATGGCAATGTGACGCCACAAGTTTGACACCCGTGCTCTTGAGAGAAGGGAGCAGATGAGTGGAGAGGACAGGGAATTTCTATTGTATCTACAGACATTATTTAGATTTTTTTTTTTTGTAACTAAAATGATTGGTTTGGTATCAATTGAGACTACAGGTAGCCTTTAATTTACAAGAGTTCATTTAGTGACTGTTCCAAGTTACAATGGAACTGAAAAATATGACTTAGGGCCATTATTCCCAGTTACAACCTTTGTAGCATCCCTGTGATCATATGATCAAAATTCAGAGGCTTGGAAACTGACTCATGTTAATGACGGTTGCAGTGTCCTAACAGGGTCATGGGATCCCCTTTTGCGAGCTTCTGGCAAGCAAAGTCCACGAGGAAGCCAGATTCACTTAACAACCGGGTTACTGATAATATCAACTGCAGTGATTCACTTAACAACTATGTCCAGAAAAGTCATAAAATGGGACAGAACTCGCTTAAACAATGTCTCACTTAACAACAGAAATGTTGGGCCCAATGAAGGATTACCTGTATTATAGATTTCTATAGATTTCAAACATGCACCAAGCAGTTTAATTACTAAAAACAGGCCTCTCAACAGCGATAGAAAATCACACTTGCTTCCCAAAATTCAAAAGGAGTCCCAAAGGAATATCAAAAGGCAGCCTTTGGCACTGCCTTTTACCAATGCTCCAGCGGTATTTCCAGGATCATATCCTAAAAACCACCAGAATAAAATCTGCACAAAGTCACAAAAGGGACTTGCCAGCAGGCAAAGCTGCATCTAATTGGAAATTGGCTTTTATTCAGGTCTGTAACCTTTTTCAAAAAATAATAATAATAATCCTCTCCCCGGTATTCCACTACCGTCATCACTTTTCTCCTGACAAATGGGCAATTTAATCCTGAATCAACAAATCCCGTCCATATTAGACACTAAGTGCTCCTAGGCATGTTCTCTCTACATTTTAACAAGCAATTTAAAGCCAATATAAGGGCAAGCCACTTGTCTTGCAGCCTATGAGCCAATAAAGCCTGAATAGCAATGGCCTAATTTCCAGGAATAATAAAATACTGTATTAAAACATATCTTTACAGAAAGCACAAAGTAATACAGTGCATGCAGATATCCCAGCTTCCCATTGATTAATAATTTTCCATAAGCTTCCAGTAAACATTAAGAGTGAGGGGCTCAACTCAAGATTTATGGCCGTCCTACTTGTGCCAGCAAGGAGGACCTACTCCGGATCCCGTCGGTCAAAGAACTGTCGGGAACCAAGAACCTTTTCTGCTGCACCACCCACTCTTTGGAAGAGTACATCTAAGAAGGTGTCCCCAACTGCCAGACTGTGGCCCACAATCAGGCTGTGGCCCAGTGGTGGTATTCTACCGGTTTGGCCCAGTTTGGGCGAACTGGTAGTAAAAAATGCTACCATTCAGCCAAACCGGTAGTAGAAAAACAGCTACTGGTTTGGTCGAACTGGTATTTCTTGTTTTCTTTCTTCCCCCCACTGCGGATGTTCAGCTGTTCTGATGATCAGCTGTGCCGGGATCCCCCTCGCTGTCTTACTGCTTCGCCTGGGAGGCTTCCCTGAAGCCGAGGAGGCAAAAAAGGGCATTGGGGGAGTGTCTCCTGGGCCTTGGAGAAGCCTCCTGGGAGCAAAAATGGCCACACAGGAAGCAAAAAAACAAAACAAAACAGAGTGCTGGGGGCGGGGGGGTTTTGCAAAAAAACAAAACAAAACACAAAAAAGAAGCCATGCCCACCCAGTCACATGGCCATGCCCACCTAGCCACACCACCTAGCCATGCCCACAGAACTGGTAGTAAAAAATATTTCCATCCCATCCCTGGCATGGCCCGTTCAGAACATGCATACAATGGTTGCACATAGAATCACACGGTTGTCTTTTGTGGCTTCCAACAAGCAAAATTAAAGGAGAAGTCAGTGGGAAGTCAAAAGTTTGAGTCACATGAAATCATGTTTCATGACCAGGAATAATTTTTTAATGACCATAGCAGAACTGAATCATAAGCTCCGTCATCAGAGCTGCGGTGGCGCAGTGGTTAGAATGCAGTACTCCAGGATAGTTCTGTGGACTGCCGGCTGCTGGCAATTCGATTCTCATTGTCTGAAGGTTGACTCAGCATTCCGGGGTTGTGGGGGTAAAATAAGGACCCAGACTGTAGGGGGCAATATGCTGACTCTGTAAACCACTTAGAAAGGCCTGTAAAGCACTGTGCAGCAGTATATAAGTCTTATTTCTATTGCTCTAAGTTGGGCACGGTGACGTGATCCTGTTATTTTTATTTAATGACCACATCATTTAGCAATGGAATTGCCAGTCCCAACTGAAGTTGTTCATTGAAGGCTACCTGTATTGATAAAAAGCATTTACGCTCTTGAAATAGATCAGAATAAATAACTGGTGGACTTAACAATCTGCATTTTGAATCCCACTCACCAGTTAGAAGACATATGGGAGAGGAAACCATTGCTCAGGTACAATTTGTAGAAGATTTCTGATTTTCCCAGTGAAACTAGCTCACACAGGCAACGTCTCAGAGGGATCTCTGCCAGAGAGCAGCTGCGATCTAACTTGATGGCTGGTGTGATAAATTGCAAGGCTCAGTTATAGAGGCAACATCTTAAACTCAGAATGAAAATTCAGTGTTCTTCATGTCATGTCAGGAAATTCTCTAGCATGGTTTTGCCTTGTTATCCCACAGGTCCTATAGAGGTGAGGCAAATGGGATATGAGAAAAGCAAGCCCGATAAGCCCAAATAAATAGCTTGTCTCTGTTCTTCTCCCACTGCTACATCCCAATGGTTACTTAAAGGAAGCAATTTTTCACATTTCAACTGTAATCAGATCAAACACTGGAACTTAACGGAAAGCTACACAGTTTAGCATGTTTCCTTGAAAACCAACCTTACGGGAAATGTATTTAGAATTTCTTTTTCAGAAATGTATAAAGCTTCCATTGCTTCACTCTGCCAAAAATGTATGGTAGAGTTTCTTCCCAATCACTATCATTATTTCTGATGCCAATTTAATTTTTCTATTGCTTGAAAAGCTCCCGGCAAGAACTTGAAGCATCAATTCCAATCCCTTTTTTTTTCAGCTTATTTTTTAGAAAACCCTAAATTCTTCTTAGTGAGCTTAATGAGCTACGTCATGCAATGCCAATATCACCAGAGCTACTTTGTGTGGCTGTAATTTAAAAATACTGTTCCATGAGTTTTTCTGAACCTTTCAAATGCTACGTGAAATCTTGATGGTAGCTAATTTGCAGGCCTGACCTTACTATGAGCTTTGGTTTCACACATCTTGATGTCCCCCATAAAATAAAAAGAGTTTTCTCTTTTGTTCCTCTAGCAGGGGTGTCAAACCAGATGCGTCACATGCAGGCCACGCCCACCCCAAAGGGGAAAAATACATCATATGTCACGTGGTAGCAACATGACGCGGCAAGGTTGACACCCGTGCTCTAAATACTGCTAGGTTATGTACTCAAATTATGTGAAGTCCTTAACTGTATCTTTTATGCTGACCTCTAGGAGGCACTATGGGAACAATTCCATCTTACCCCTCAACAGACAGTTAACCAGGTATTATTCTTTGCAGTTCAAACCATTCTGGCTATCTACAATTGATCAGTTAGTAAGAGCTGTGGTGGTGCAGTGGTTAAAAGGCAGTATTGCAGGCTAATTCTGCCGACTGTCAGCAGTTCGATCCTCCCTGGCTCAAGGTTGATTCAGCCTTCCATCCTTCTGAGCCTGGTAAAAGGAGGAGCCAGATTGTTGGGGGAAATATGTTGATTCTGTAAACTGCTTTGAGAGGGCTGTAAAGCACTGTGAAGCAGTATATAAATCTAAGTGCTATTGCTATCCGTCCCAATAAGACAAAAATGATCCCATCGTGCCTCTAGTGGTCAACAAAAATGAAACCACTGCACATTATATAAGCTGTGACTTTCCCGCCACTAGCAAGGGGAAAGTCAGGTGAAACCCTATAGAAAGGGGCATGCCTAATGCATTACCATCCATAGCTCTGAGAGTTTGAGAGAAGGTGGAGTGTCTGCACCATTCTGACAGACTGGCTATTTCCTGTTATTTTCCAGGCTTGAATCCCAAATGACAGCTGACATTCAAACCATCTTACAGCTATTACAGAGACAGTCAGCCCTCATCCCACCTGCTTATAGCATGGTGATGGCAAGTGCAGATTACCAGAAACCAGCTGTCCGGCTACTGCGACGTCTTCATCCCATCGCATCCATTAAAACAGACCGAAGCTTCAGTCCTTCACAGGTAAGGCATTTCTGAGGGGGCAGGTTTACATAATTTAAAGTCTTATCCTCTTGTGGAAAACAGGATGTTCTTCACATAGATTCGTTATGAGAAAAGCAGCACAAGTGGGTTAGACCAAAGGCTTCTGTACTCGAGATGCTGTAGGAGATGACCAGGATGAGCCCAAAAACAGCTTCTATCCCAGGGCAGTAGCTCTTTTGAATTCTGCTGTATAGTGCAGTGTTGGTGTGGTATCAGGGTTTCCAGTTCAATGTGAAGGGTGATGTGTGTTTATGTTTATTTTCATGGTCATGACATGCACTGAAGATGGTGTTTGATTTCGTTGTACGAGGTGCAATGACAATAAACTAAACTAAACAAAGGAGGGATCAAACATGTCATCATGTTTGAATCAAGAATCCCATTGTGCCTGTTCTGACCAAGGCTTCCTGAGACACCAACAAACACATGTTAAATCCAACACCCTTTTATTTTAGTTCAACGACTGTGAATTATTGTCATTTACAGCCTGTAATGAGACTCAATCATTTATAAATAGTCCTTTGGAAGTCTGCCAAAGTTCTTCAGGAGAAGTCTGATAAGAATGCACCTTTATCTTTCTTGAAGTGCTGCCAATGACTAAAGTACCAATTAGTCTTTCAAAACCAAACAGAGCACAAATTCAGGTTCAGGTTTCAGGTTCCAAACCGACCAGAGCAAACAATGTTGCTTCCTGCAAAGGTTCCTGTCCCTTTGCACTTTCTTTATATCTTATGGGAGGGGAAATTACCTCTAAGCCTTACTCCTGAGTTGCCCCTTTTGTCTTAGCTGGTCTTGCCTTCCGGCAGCTCTACACACACGCGCACTCGGAACAGGTTCCCCTTATTCCTCTGCCTCGCTGCTGCCAGATTCTGGAGGCTCTGGAGTCAGCACATAATTCCAAGATGGCCCTGGCCCCATCTCTGTATCGGACGCAGGACCAACTTCCAAGTCCTCCCCAGACTGCCAGACTTGCCCAAGTTCTTCCCCACTGTCCAATTCTGCTATCTCTTCAGGCTGCTGGTGGACCACAAGAGCGCCCATATGAGATCTAAGTCCACCCCACCTTGAATTCCTTCTATTCTTAACTCCCACTAATTTCCATTGACTGTTAATAATTCAGATTCTTGTAGAGAGCTTAAGCTCACAATAAATAGCTTCTATCCCAGGGCAGTACTCTTTTGAATTCTGCTGTATAGTGCAATATTGATGTGGGGTCGGGGATTTTTGGTTCAATGTGTGGAGCGTGAAGGATGTATGCTTGTGTTTATTTTCATGGTCATGATGTGCACTGAAGATGGTGTTTGATTTCGTTGTATGAGGTGCAATGACAATAAAGTAAACTAAATCTTTATACACATTTGAACTGCCTGAATCTTCTGATTTCCCAATGCTTGACAGGAGCCTGTTTCCTGCATGGGCAAATTCCTCCATGAGGTGGACATGAAGTCAAGAGTCATGTCTTGGTTGTGAAAGAAATAGTGCCAGCAAAGTAAAGGCTACTTTGATAAGCAGGCTTCAGGTAGCCTTTTCATCCATGCAGTTGTTGGAATTCACTGAATTGTTTGAATTCCTTCATTGACTGTTGAAGGCTGAACTCTGTGAGGCCTCCTTCCTATCTCTTTGCTTCGCTTGACTGCATGTGATCTGGGAGAAGTTCTTTCTTCAACCTCAAAGATGGCATCTGCATTCCAAAAGCTGCAGAGGGAAAGAAATCCACCTAAATGCCTTAGGTACTACGGGTAGTGTAATCCTCGACCAACAGCAGTTCACTTTGTGACTGTTCAAAGTTACAACATTACTGGAAAAAGTGACTGAACGAAAGTTTTTCACACTTACAACCATTGCAGCATTCCCCCCGTGGTCACAGTGTTCAAAATTCAGATGCTTGGCATTTGACTCATATTTATGATGATTGCTATGTAGCTGATCACCTTTTGCGACCGTCTGACAAAGTCAGTTGGGGGGTGGAGTCAGATTCCCTTAACAAACATGTTACTAACTTAAGAACTGCAGTGATTCATTTAGTAACTGTGGCAAGAAAGGTCGTAAAATGGAACAAAACTCACTTAACAACTGTTTTACTTAGCAACATTAATTTTGGGCTTGGTTGTAGTTGTAAGTCAAGGAGTACCTGTATTTGGATTGCACTGATGTGTATCTACAGCTCAGAAACACAGCAGATTGCTTAATAGCAATAGCATTCATATATTGATTCACAATCCTTTACAGTCCTCTCTAAGTGGTTTACAGAGTCAGCCTATTGTCCCCCCAACAATCTGTGTGCTAAATTTTATTTTACTGACCTTGGAAGAATGGAAGGCTGAGTCAACCTTGAGCCAGTCAGGATCAAACCACTGGCAGTCAGCAGAGTCAGCCTGCAATACCGCCTCCTAACCACTGTGCCACCACAGCTCTTCTAGATGAAACACCTTCACTAAGCTCGGCTTCTGATTTCCCCACTGCTCATTTTTCAATAAATTCTCCAGTAGTGTAAACTCATCAAAAAAACTAACCACCACAACAAATGTTCTGAACTGCTTTTTAATGGCAATAAACGCCACAGTGGCTTCTTTTTTGTTGTGTTTTCTCAGAGTCCCAAATTCTTGGATCTTGACAAATTGAAAGAGAAATCCAAAGAATCCCTCTCAAGTGGAGAGCACCGTCACCTGGCCTCGGAAGATAACCTGGCTTCCCTTTTGGAACAGGAGCACGACCTCCCTGTAGAGCCAACCCCATCACTCCGTAAGACCTACCTCCACCCAAATAGGCATCCGTCCTTGCCCGATTCTCCCCTAAGCACGACAGGAATGTTGGGTCTCCATAGGCATGTCTCCGATCCTGGTCTTCCTGGGAAATGACCCTTTTGCATTCTTACATCACCTAAAATGTAAGTGCTTTTAATGTCTGAGGTTTTTCTCTTTTTCTTTCTTTCTTTCTTTCTTTCTTTCTTTCTTTCTTTCTTTCTTTCTTTCTTTCTTTCTTTCTTTCTTTCTT
>BLBF01000011.1:10408904-10501302 GCA_015471245.1 Laticauda colubrina | reverse complement strand
CTTCCTTCCTTCCTTCCTTCCTTCCTTCCTTCCTTCCTTCCTTCCTTTTTCCTTCTTTTTCTTTCCTTGCTCCCCCCTCCCGTCTTGCCTTCTGTTTCTCTGTCTTTCCCCTTTCTCCTTTCCTGTCCTTTGGATATTCAAATGCAAAAGATTTCTCCTTTTGCTTTGTTTTGCTTGTAGTTTGTTTTGCTAGCCTTCTGCCAGCAGAAACGGAGCCCAGAGGAGGGGGGCACATGGCCCTCTCAAGCTCCATTTTCACTAGCAGAGGCACCAGTGGGCCAGTCCTTCACTGTTTCAGGGCATCTCCCCCCCCAGGCCCGTGGGCCGGATCTGGCCCATGGGCCTTGAGTTTGATACCCCTGCACTAACTACAGTATCAAGGTGCTATGAAACGGTATGACCATATAGAAATGGGGACAGTTGATATCCTGTCCCACTGCTTCCTCTACATTCTTCTTCTGTGCCCCTTACAATATCAGATCCCCATTGCTTTCATGAGTGGTTCTGCCCCAGGTCTCTTATCTCATGCATACTGCTACCACACCAGAGGTGGTATTCAGCAGGTTCTGACCAGTTCTGGAGAACCAGGAGTGGAAATTTTGAGTAGTTCGGAGAACCGGCCAATACCACCTCTGACTGGCCCCGCCCCCATCTATTCTCTGTCTCCCGAATCCCAGCTGATTGGCTGGGTCTTCTTTGCCCTGCACAGGAGAACAGAGCTGGAAAGCAGGTTAGCGGGGTGGGATTGCACACACATGCATAGGGGCATGGGGGGTGCGCATTGCCTTCTGGGTGATGGCACATGAGCACAAGCATGCAAGTGTGCCCACAATTTTTGGCACAGGAGCCCAAAAAGGTTAGCCACCACTGCCCTATACCATTTCAGAGAAATGGTTGTCCAATCTCTTAAAAACTTCCCACATCTTCTGAAGGCAAATCGTTCCACTGATCAATTGTTCTGTCAGGACATTTATTTCTAGGTTGGTTCTCTCCTGGATTAGGTTCCATCCATTGCTTTTTGTCCTGCCTTCAGAGGTTTGGGAGAACAAGTCAACCCCATCTTCCTTCTGGCAGTCCCTCAGATATTGGAACACTACTATCATGACACCCTTTGTCCTTCTTTTCATTAAACTAGACATACCCAATTCTTGCAACCTTATTAAAGCAGAATGTTGTAAACGAAGTATTTCATTGCTGACATTATGAGTTTCACTAACAATTTAGAAGTGCTTTAACTAGGGAAGTAAGCTGCACTTACTTTCATAATGACCTAGTCAGGGGTGTCAAACTCACATTGTCATGCTGGCGTCATGTGACATATTGGGACTTCCCTCCCTCCCTTTGCGAAACAGGGCATGGTGGGATTCAAAATTTTTTTTACTACCGGTTCTGTGGGTGTGGCTTGGTAGGCGTGGCAGGGAAAGGTTACTGCAAAATCCCATTCCCTCCCCACCCCACTAACCTGCTTTCCAGCTCCATTCTCCTGTGGAGGGCACAAAGGAAGACCCAGATGATCAGCTGGGACTCGGGAGGCAGAGAATAGAGGGAGGCGGGGCCAGTCAGAGGTGGGATTTGCCAGTTCTCCAAACTACTCAAAATTTCCCTACCGGTTCTCCAGAACTGGTCAGAACCTGCTGAATACCTGGCATGTGTGTGGCCATTGTGACGCATCTGGCCTGCAGACCCCGAGTTTGATAGCCCCGATATCTAGTGATAGAATGATAAAAGAGAGCTGACTAGTTGTCGTTGTCTTCTAAATGTGCCAGTGTATAAGAACTTGTCTGAAGGAAGCTGTTTGGAGAAGCATAATTAATTGAAGCTATTCAGACCTTGCCACATGGGGTCAATTTGCTTTATGCGATACCATTGAGTCATAATAAAATCTAGATCATTGTTGCCAAGTGCATGGATGCATCCTCTTAAGACCTCCCCAATTTGAATTGCAGTACCGTATCAGAGAATATTCAACCCTTGTTTTATGAGGACTTCTAATTTATACTTCTTCAAAGCTGTGTTTGCAATTGAAATTATTTGGCAGTTTTTAACAGTCCCTCTACAGAAATTTCTGCAGTCTAATTCCCTTCTCTATCTGATGAACAGAACTTAGACTTTGCTCCAAACAGCATTGAAGCATTGTGGATAGACTTTGTCAAGAGTTACCATGCCCCTGAAAGAAGACAAATCTTCAAACATGGAGAAAAGGAGGAGGCAGATTCCCCAAAGGTTTTGAGCTATAGCAGCCCCAACACTGAGACCAATTCTTGTCTTGCCAGAAACTTCCACCTTAAGTACCCAGCAGTTTGAACCCAAGTTACCCAGATCCTGATTTGGGAATTAGGGCACTGTTTGGAAAAAGCACACTCCAATACAAGGTCAGGAGGTTGCACAATGCAGTGTTGCCATGACATCTCAGAAAGCCGTGAAGTCTTGATAGGAGAGGAAATGGGCTGTTTGGAGTATTTAAACCAAATTAGATTGCTGGGGACAATTTTTTCTGTTTTGCTTTGTCCTGGTGGTTGTCAATCCTGTAGGTCAGGGGTGCCAAACTCACGGCCCATGGGCCAGATGCATCATGTGCTCCCCCCCCCCCAATTTAATGAAAGGGGGGAAAGTCCTGATGTGTCACGTGATGCCTCCAGGATGACATGAGTTTGCTCATGTTTACACCCTTGCTGTAGGTCCTTAGTCTGTTATTTGACCATCCATTTAGTTTAGTGTGATGTCTCTGCTTGTGATTTCTGCTGCACCCTGTGATTGATGTAGAAGATCCTAAAACAAATATGAGTGATTCCCTGCTGTCATTTCTTTACATTCATCAGCTTGTCTCAATACAATATTTAATTGAATAATTAGCCTTAATAGCCTGGCAATATTAAGCAAACATCCTAACTCTCCTGCTATCAGTAACTTTTTGGCAACTCTACAGCATGTTATGTTTTATTTAATGAACACAGTTTTAAAACATATGTGATTATAGAAGAGTTGGTGACGGACAAGACATGTCATCTGAAGTGCATTAGGAATTCAGGAAAAAATGTGGAACTCAAATCATGATCGGTCCCAGCAAGCATCTCTACTGGGAGAGGATGGTGGGAGCTACAACCCAACAATATCTGAAGGTTGCAAATGCAATTTATCCTACAATACTAAGAGCGGCCATTTAGAATGTATTCGTAAAAAATATCCCCACAGTACTTTAAAAAAAAGGTGGAGTTGTAAAGTTTTGACCTTTCAGTGGCGACTGACAAAGTTTTAGCTCTGGTTTATATGTTGAGTGGATCTCATCATTTTAGTGCACAGGTGGTCCCAATTTAAACCGAAGTGTTGTAACAGTCACTAAAATCTTGACTATATCAAACAATATGGCAGGTGGTACAGAGATACCAAGGGCACAAGAGGAGGCAGTACTGGCATACACAATCCTTCGGTGGCAAAACAAGAAGAATCTGGGCTTGGCATCAGAACTCCTCCAAAAGTGCAGGGAAGGAGGGGATTCATGTAATCACACTTTCTCATAACTGAGAATATCACACCCTCCCCTACTTACCCATTTTTATCTTTTTTTTTCCTTCTCCCCCATAAATCCTCACTTTCAATTTTATACTATATTGGATGGTTCATAGTGTTGATTATTTAATCCTTACAACTGCCTCAGGAACTATAAATACTGTAGATATACCGGATGGCCTCTGCAAAACCACCTCGCTTTTCACTGGGGGTAGATCGATTGTTAAAAGTTGCCTCAGTCATGAAGGCAGCATTTACATTTTACACTCTTACATTTAAGAGAAGAATTGTGAACATTTGTGACTAAGAATTTTGAGAAAGATGGCCCATTTTCTCTCTACACCTGTGGTTGGAAAATACAGGATTCAAAGAGCAGGTTTTCTCTCACCCTTATCGAATCTACTGCATGCATCTCATCTGATAGGCTGGAATATTAAATACTGTAGAAGCCGTAAAATTACTGTAGCACTCAAAAATATAATCTCACATGTACTTGTTTTAGGAATGAAAAAAAATACAAAGCAAGCTCTAACTTTATTTTCAAACAATTGCCTGGAATGGCACTGAAAATAGAACGAGAACATTTTTACAGTTAGAACAGCATCCATTTTAAAAGGTACAAAATCTCTATAGAAGATTGCAAATAATCTACAGCTATTACTTGACAATGGTGAACACAAAATTTCCACGTGAATAGTGTCAATGATTGCAAAACTTTGATTTGATACCACCGTTACAGAAATTCAAAGATAATGCAAAAGCCATTTTAAAGGAGATAAATATAATGGCATAATTATAGAGGGAGGTGCAGAATGACACAAATAACTGAAATGTTTTACAGATGCATTGTTGACTCCAGGCTAAAAACTGTCTTTCTTAGCAAGAGTACAGCTTACTGCAATATTCAGCAAAATGACTTCTTACATTTTAGTTGAGAACAAACTCTGATGTGATGCAAATATATCCTCCTCTTACCAAGATCATACAACTGCATCATGCTATTCGATATACCAAGAAATGGCAACATGGGGAACTCTTGTAACAAATGCACCCACTTGCTAGGTTAATCGTGAAGCGCTACCTGGACTTAATTCTATTTCCTTTGGCAGCAGAACATGTTCAACAGCTCACTATGGCAAGGCTTTTATGATTCATCCACAACGTATAATGAGATGTCTACGCAGAAAAAAAATGTTGAAATCTGCAAAACATGGCAATAACCAAGCCAGTAAACCAAGCCCATTATCTACAAATGCGAGCTAACCTTGACATTTCCTTGCAATGTACAAATTATAAATGGATAGAAAACAGCAGCCGCTGTGTTTTAAAAACATATAAAGGAATGATTTGCCACAGTCCCTGTTTATCTAATACCACTTGCAGAGTTGGAGGAGAGCGAGAGATCTGCTGATGCTATTCAACTGGCATGTAATTATTACAATATGAGAAGCTGCTTCACTTTAACAGCTTCCCACCACATCCAAGATTCTATTTTCAGGCAGTAACCACAGTGCAGTAAAGCAGAGGAAGCATCAACTCAGGCATTTATTTCTTGGATTCTTCACCTGCTCTTGGGATTCTAGGTGATAACAATGACCCAGTTGCAAAGCCTCTCTCCCCCCGCCCCCCATTTACCTTTCTAGAAGATCTACGCTTCATTGGGAAAATGGCAACTCCATAAAATCACCTGTATTCTTTTGAAGATTCCATCAAGAACAGCGGTCCCCAATCTTTCTTGGGCCAGTTTCGTGGAAGTCAATTTTTCCATGAACCCAGGGGGAGGGGTGTTTCACACACAACCTAGATCCCACACATGCATAGATAAAGTTTCTCTCACTCACCCACCACTTGCACAGATTGGTACGCCTGAGGCTTGGGGACCCTTTGTCAAGAGGATAAACCACTCGGAAGAGTATGTTTTATTACCATCGAGTATAATCTTTACTATGAACACATTCTTCTCGTTTGCATTCAAATTATTTATCAAACTTCCGAAGAAATATACAAATGTTTATACATACTTTTGACAGCCACCAATTCATGGCTTCCTGGTTTCTTAGGCATTTACAATTTCACAAGATGCAGTCTGCCCTGTTTATAATCATTACATGAAAAGTGATTGTTTCCTTTTATCCATCCTAAGACCGTAACCCCAAATAGAAAAAAAAAAATAATCTACCATCCACATGTAAAAGAATGACACCTCTAACAATTACTGTACAACCTGTATACTTATTTATTTCAAACTACACATTAAAGGTCAAAAATGATACATTAGCAGGCAGAAATATGGAAAATCAATGACAGCCTTGCTTTCACAGCAATTCTACGTAGGTGAAGTTAAGCATGGGAGTTTTCATCCACAGCCGGCATTCAGATGGCCATGGTGCACTGCAAGAACTGAAAAACAAAAACAAATTTAATCGAGTTGGGGGTCGGGGGGGGGGAAGAGGCTTGCAGTTGAGCATGGGAACAGATGAAAAGAGCAAAACAGAACAAAGTAAACCCCCCCCCCCCAAAAAAAAACCACCCAGCAAAATATCTCAGTTCAATTTAGATTGTCTCGTAAAGTAAAAAGTAGTTTACCATAGAATAAAAAGATGTTTACCAACATTCTTCTCAGTTTTCTGAAATGCACACGTGCAATTTGAACAAATTTCATTAAAAATAAACCAAGAATGTACATGGCTTTCAAATTCTATTGAACATTGTTGTTTTTGTTTTATCTTAAATGCATCCATAATTTGCTCTTTATGATGTCTTTGAAAGTTGAAAACTTCACATGATAATAGCTTATGGCTACTACAGCTTGCCTCACTCCTGTTCGAAATTGAAAAAATATCATTCAACGATCATTAAAATCAATATTTATTTATAACTACAGGTAGTTATCGACTTACATTTAATGACCATTTGAAGTAACAAAGGCACTGAAGTGGCATATGAGCGTATTTTATACTTACAACCACTACATTATCCCCTTGGTCATGTGATCAGATTCTTGGCAACCGACTCATATTTATGACATTTGCAGTGTCCATCCCGGGGTCACATGTTCAGATTCACTTAACAAGCATGTTACTAATTTAACAACTGAAGTGAATCACTAAACAAATGTGGCAAGAAAGGTCATAAAATGGGGCAAAATTCATTAAACTGTCTCATTTAGCAACAGAAATTTTGGGCTCGATTATGGTCGTAAGTCAAGGACTATCTGTATATGTATGTCATCTAGTCATTCTCGGCAATTCATAATTACAAAACCAAAATACAAACCAATTAAAAGCCCTCAAAATCTTCTCCACTGTTGTCTTTTGATGTCACTATTTACACAAATCCCTGAACAAAATTAGATTACGGTAATTTTCTTCAGCACGACAAATTAATTTATGTGGTAAAGCAAGTAACAACTTATCAAAATCATACAGTAAAAACCTAGCCTCACATACTAATTTTCTGAGCTGAGACACTATTTGCATATAGCAATAGCACTTAAGACTTCTATCCCGCTTCACAGTGCTTTTACAGCCCTCTCTAAGCGGTTAATACTCAGTGTATTGCCCCCAACAATCTGAGTCTGCATCTTACCCATCTCAGAAGGATGGAGTCCATCTTGAGCCTGGTGAGATTTGAACTGCCAAATTGTAGGCAGCTGATAGTCAGAAGCAGCCTGCAGTACTACATTCTAACCACTGCGCCACCGTGGCTCTTATGCTGCTGTTGTTGCTTCTAGGTTGAAAGGATTTACCGATAGCATCACCATTACCCAGGGAATGTTCGATTGGGGGCTCCTTTCATGTATCCGTTAATGTGCCCACCAAAGTGGTATCAATCTAGGTACTTGAGATTACTCACTTGTAAACTGCTAGATCGAGAAGAGTTGGAGGTTACCCAATGACAGGAGCTTACCCTGCCATGCAGCAGCACTCGGGTCTTGAAGGCAAGCTTGTTCATTGTCAACCCAGTGTCCTAACCACCACACTCCTACTGTACTATTTGCATATATATCTATCAAATAATTAAAAACTAAAATAAATTCTGCAACTTATGCAAAATATTTCAGAGAAAAAATAACTTTGTACACATGCAAGCTATACTCATGGCTATTTTGATTCAATGTCATGTTTCCATGTAAATAGTCTTTTACCAGCATTTCCATATATCTTGTTTTTGTAGGCTGATTATCTGAGACAAGATATCAAATTATGATATCTTTGCTAATCAAATTAAAAATGAAACTATTATTTACTTTTAAGTGCAGTTTTTCAAGTGGTCACCTAAGTTCATCTACATTATTTAAAGGCTTCCATATAGCCCCGAGATTCTCCAGAGCTTGCATAAATACATGGTAGGGATTGTTTGGCGTATGATTAAATGAAGAACCCTCACTTCCTAAAACTGATACAACAAATCCAAAAAAGAGGGGAGTTGGGGGAGGGGAGGAAGATTCATGTAGCCACCGGGATAACACTGATTTGTGAATATCCCACTGAAAGTCTATTAAATCTACTCTTGTGCTTTTGAAATATGGAGAAAGTGGCCTGACTCTTTCACCAACACATACAAAGGTAGATAATACCCATTCGCCATGAGGAGCAATAGTGGGCAGAAAGGCTGTGTGCTTCCTAGATGAACTTTGGAATGCCAAGAATCAATCATGACCCTGGTAAAAAGCAAAAGCAAAATGTGAAATCAAAGAATGAAATAGTGTTTAATTGACAGCACTAAGCAATATCTCTGGATTCAAAAGGAAGGTCCAAATTGACTTCAGAAATAAAGATATAACTGGGATGATGACTATGAAATATCAGGGACTCAGTTCTCCAACTTGACAAGCTACTGAAGAGTAGGAATAAGTAAGAACAAAGCCAAACACAGCTAACAAGTGAAAATAGTACACTTTATTACTATACAAATGTATTTATGAGACTCTAACAGACACACACACACAGGCAATATAGAGAGCAGGAGAAAGAGAGAGAGAAGATACAGATAGCCTCGACTTACAACCTCAATTGAGCCCAACATTTTGGTTGTTAAGTGAGAATTTTGTTAAGTGAGTTTTCCCCATTTTATGACCTTGCTAAAGTTGTTAAATGAATCACCACACAAGATAGTAACCCGATTGTTAAGAGAATCCAGCTTCCCCATTGATTTTGTTTGTTAAAAGGTCGCAAAAAGGGGAAAACATGACTTTGGGACATAAGTATGAACCAGTTGCCAAGCATCTGAGTTTTGATCATGGGGATGCTAAAAATGTTGCAAGTGTGAAAAGCAGTCATAAGTCATTTTTTTTCAGGGCTGTTATAACTTTGAATGGTCACTAAATGAACTGTTTTAAGTCAAGGTTATTACCTATATACCATTAAGTCCTAGCTTAATCTAATATTGACAACCAGATGATTTAATTTTCCACTGTTTTGCTTTTAATACAGAAATATTTTACTGCTAGTTGTTTTCCTCCTCTTCCCACATTTACTGTCTTCAACAGGGACTTAAGAATGCCAACAGCTTCTCTCCTTAATATTTACTTGCCCGTCTCTCAGGGCCTAAACCATGTAGAGTTTTCTCTGCTCCTGTTTAGAGTCCAGGATTGTATTTTTTTTTTCTGCAGGCTCTTCTTTGATTTCAGCTGCCTCAGGCTCCTTTCTGATTCTTCTCCCTGACCATGGATTCTCTGGCTTCTGGCTCTCCCAGCCATTGCCTCTTCTATCACATACCTTCTTATTCCAGCAACTTCTCCTGCCAAACCTGGAGAAATTACTCTATATCCCATCACCCTTCTGTGGCTTCTTTTCTACTTCTTTCATTTGAAACCTATGTGCCAGCTCGCAGGTGATTCTACAGAGTTTTAAAACTGTTTTTTTCCCCTTCTCTAAAAGTGCCTACAAGCTGGGAAGCTGACAGATCACTATGGAGGGGGAAAAAAACTTTGATCTTGACAGTCACATATAACATTTTCTGTTTCAGTGCATTTTATCTTTCTACATAAGCCAAAGTCAGATTGAGAAAACAGAGCAGTGTCCATGAGATGGAAGTAGTTCTAGGTTCAAAGTCTGTTGATTTTATCAAAAAAAAAAAAAAAAAAGAGATGCTCCAGGTCCAAAGCAGGCGGCTTTTCATGACACTTTATCAGCTGGTTACAGCAAAGAAGGAATACCACCCAAGGAAAAGGAGAGACTGGCTACCGGGCCCCATGATGAGTTTAAATTTGTAAACCTTTTAGTTTTGCAGTCGTGGGACCAGAGTGATCAGAGCTTCATCTAAGTTCTATTAATGAAAATCTGATTAAATAATACACAAAACAATATAGTACAATATCTATATTGTACATGCATTTAATAAAGACAGTAATTGTTAGCTCAAACTATGTAAAGCCTAGAATAACTGGTTCTCTTAAGGGTACGAGGCTGATGCTTTCCCCTGAAGCCTGTTCTTCATGGCACGTATTATTAGTGAAAGTGAACCATGCCCTGATTTAACAGATCTCTACAGATAAGGCTACAAATCTAAGGCTTTTAGTGGCCATCAGTCCATGGATGGGCAGATAGTATAGAGTCCAATTAACATTGCTAGTCTTCCAAGAATCAACTGTCCAAAACAAATAAAATCAGCTGCAGCAAGAGGCACAAAGAATTCCTTGGGTGACAGCAAATTCTTTGCAAAACCACTACTGCATTGTCTGATTAAATGAGGAAAAAAGGATGGAATGGAGTAACATTAATAGCACTAATGGAATAGCAGATATGTATGAATCTTCTGTCAACAGGGAGAATTTGATTGATTTATCAAAGACAGGACAGTCATCATATCAGACAATTTCTGGAACACATTAGGAGGAATGGAAGAAATGAGAGAGCTTCCTCCCGAAAACTGGCCTGCCAACTAGAATAATGATGGCAAACAAACACTGTTTATGCCTAGTCAAGGGCTAGGTTTGCACCCACAACACTGGCATTCATTAAATGGGGCCCTCAGATTCGGAAAACCAAGCTAATAACTGTAAGTTAAGGGGATTAATAAGCAAAGGGAAATATAAACAACTATGATAAAAGGAAAAAAATAATCAAGTACAAATAATTTAAAACTGTAGTGGTTGAAAACCAATGGAAAAATGAGATGGGAGTCACGCCATGTTCTGTGATACAAATAGGGAGGAACAGACCAAAACAATCTGTAAGCTCTGGAAGGTACCAAATGAAATCCTGCACAGGCAAATAAATAATAACATGAAAAATCAAGAGCCCAGTGAAGAATTAAAGGAACTGCCATCTGTTTGAGATCTTAAGAAGAGCTATAGCATTATCTTGAGATGTAATTTCCTAAAATATTCTCGACTATAATGGGAGTGAGATTATAAAAGGAAATGTAAGAAACACAATTCTAGTTAAAACCATTTTTTTATTACCAATTAACAGTATTTTTACTTACATCATCATACAGAAGATTCACAATGCCCTGTTGCATGCTGTCTCTTCTTCTGAAGAAATCTTTAAAAAAAAGATTTGCAAATTTACATTATAAAAATCCTGAACTGGTCTATATTCCATGTTTCTCACAAAATAAGACCAGGCCTTTTTTTTTTTAACCCCTGAAAAAGCGGCTAGGACGTCTTTTCAGGGGTGACTTAATTTCCTCCCCCACCTAGAGCAGCCCATATGCACGTACCTCGCTGCAAGGCCCCTTCTATCGGCCAACAAAAGCTCCCCGAAGGCAGAGTCCCCAGCTACTTCAGGGCACGGCGTGGCTGCCCATGTCCCCTCGCCTTTAGGCAGTCTCTTTTGGACGATGGAAGCTCCCCAAGTGCAGTCACCAGCCACTTCGATCGGCCGGTAGAAGCTGCCTCGGGGCGAGCGCACACACTCCCCTCGCCACAAGGCCTCTTCTATCGGCAGACGAAAGCTCCCTTGAAGGCAGAGTCCCCAGCCACTTCCGGGTGTGGCGTGGCTACCCATGTCCCCTCGCCTTTAGGCAGTCTTTTTTGGGCGATGGAAGCTCCCCAAGTGTAGTCACCAGCCGCTTTGATCGGCCAGTAGAAGCTGCCTCGGGGCAAGTGCATACACACACTCCCCTCGCCGCGAGGCTGCTTCTACCAGCCGCTCGAAGTGACTGGTGACTGCACTTGGGGAGCTTCCATCGCCCGAAAGAGACTGCGAGGAGACATGGGTAGGCACGCCATGCCCTGAAGTGGCTGGGGACTCTGCCTTCGGGGAGCTTCTATCCGCTATCGGAGTATTCTAGCCTAGGCTACCTGCAGGGCACTCCTAAAGGTAAGTTTTCTCCCCATCCCTCCTGCCCTTCCCCCCCATTTCTCTTCACCTCATCTAGTTCTAACAAACGATGTGAGAAGTGGCGGAGAAACGCATGGTTTAAATAGGCCTAAATTTTGGGGGCGGGGCTTAATTTTACCTCATGCCTAGAAATCATGCTGGGCCTTCCTATTGGTGAAGACCGTATTGTTGGAGAAACACGGTATACACACAAAATATCTATGAGATATATTTTAAAATAGTAACGAACAACCACAATATATAACTTGTCTTTTAAATTAACAACATTCCATTATGTGTTCATTTCTACAGTCATCAGATGATAGCATGCTCTATAGAATCACCAACAATATAATGGAATTACACCAGACTCCAGATAAGGCCAAAGATGCTTGCCACTCTATGTAAAATCTTTTGCCATATTCACTGCACTGTAAGGCTAAAGTAATCTGAAGAATGTTTGCCATCTTGTCAATCGTACAAGTCAAAGCATTGGGACTTTGAAATGAGGCTTGATTTTTAAGCTGACAACTGTTTGAGGGTACTCCCGCTTTCAGTATGAAAAAGCCTTTCGAATTACACATAATGGCTAAAGAAATTTGCTGCAAGAAAAAAAATAGGAGAAATTTTCAGAGCTTTTTCTAGGCAAATATGTTCTACTTATGCAAACTGGTTTGTATCCAAGCAATGAATGCTTGCTTTGTAAAATCAGAATATATTATATAAATCCAACACTTACCTGTTAAAGCACGAAGCTTCACACAGCAAGCCACATAATCATCAAAAGAAATCCTGCCATTCTTGCTGTAACGTTTTACAATAGCAATTAAAGTCTGTGGGCTTAGTCTGTATCCTAGATAGGCAGTTGGAAAGAAAAACACACTTTCAGGACAGAAAGCTTAGGAGAATTTTTCCAATATTTGGGTATTCATAAATAATTTACAGTAGTCACAACCAATCTGAGATAGAAGTTCAACAGGGATAGAGTAAATAAAGTACAGCAAGTTAAGATGATTTGTTAAGACTACCCCTTAAGAATACTATATTGCTCTATTGTGCAATTACAAAAGACTAACTTTCCCAGATGTAGGAAAGGGAATACAGTCCATAAATTTGTAACCTAAATTAGATAACCAGCATTAGATTTGTATGCAAAAAAATCTGGTCTACCTGTGTAAGTTAGATTTCTAAATCAGCAAAGCTTTACTTACCCATAGCTACAATCACTTGAGTCAGCACATGAAATTCCACAGTTCCACTTCGGTCTTGATCAACCAACATGAAATTGTGTTTCCAAGCACTGAGAGCTGTCCAAAGTTCTTTAAATTCATTATATCCCATTTTTCCGGTATTCTGTCTCTAATGTTATGTGTTAAGAAGCATACCAGCTTATGGATAGGTGATTAAAAGAATAAAAATATAAATGTTTTACTTGTATGGATTCTGTTACTGTTCTGCACACTTGTGCTGCAATTTTGCTCATGTTTTAAACAGTTAAGTCATAAAAATCATTTAGCCAAAAAATACCCCATGTTCTTCTTATTTTGCTCTTTTAGGAAACATCACCTTATCAATCTAAACCTTTGAACACTGGTATTTGGACAATTCTCAAATTAAGCTTGACTTTGGTGACAATAGTAATACCTCTATCTAATTTTCTTAAGCAATATTATGGAAGTAATTTGCCAGTGCCTTCCCTTAGGATGTATTTTTCAATTCCACAATCTCACTTACAGCCCTAGGATTTTGTTAGTGGTGCATTTAAGTACAAACCAGTCTTGAGAGCATCAAAGGATAGCTTAATGTTGCCACCTGCTGGGCATATGCAAGATGTTACAGTACAGTACAAAAATCATTTGGGGCTCCTACTTGCACTTCAATTGATGTAAATAAAAGTCCTTCCTTTCAAAGAGGAATTGCAACAAAGACAACAAAACCCTGGGAATCTATCTATTATTTATGAGCTGGAAGCAATCTGAATTGGAACAGAGCTTTCCTACATATTTATTTTAAAATCGATGTGAGGTAGCCCAGATTTCAAATTTAACAAATGCAGAAATATATTTTGTTATACAACTTCTAAGCATTTTACAGAGTCCCTGAAAATAAGGATAGACAACTTATAGCTTTCAATGTGAGTCTAAGCCCTTTTTACAGCCTATTGCACACCCCAAAATTGTGCCACTGAAGTTCAGTGGAAAAATAACTGAATGTGTAACATAATTTCCATTTGTTCTGGTAAAATAAGAAAAACTAAGGCATGAACTTCATGCATCCATCTGGTAAAAGCCATAGTCCCACAAAATTAGAAGAGGTCATAATTTCCAGCCTGACCGCTGTGAGAGTATCACTGCATCATGAATGTGTAAAAACACTAAGACATTTTTTTACTTTGTTTAGCTCTTTTGACAGCTGGATCACTGTTTCATGATTGCCCTATAACATGACATTCCTTCTGCATTGCGGTCAGTGGGCTGTAAATAAAAGATTGATTGTAGTCTAAACTGGGACAAGTACAAATCAATCTTTAATTGGACCAGTTAAGAATATATGCAACCAGAAAACCTAGCTGCATATATTTTAATCATTAAATGAACCAATTAAATATTCTTACATTTATAATCCTTAGTAAAAATCAGACTAATCCTGCCATTTCTGTTCCTTTATATACAGAATTACAGTCTCCATCAGATGACCTGCACCTCAGACAACAAACAAAAATGTATTCTAAATTTAACCCATAGTTATAGTTTTAAATTTTATGACACACTGCCCAACTTAGAATAACTCAATCTGAAGACTGGTATCAGACATACTTTGTCATGTATAAATCTTGGTAAATTTCTAAAGCAGGCAGTTGTGGTTCCAGCTAAGCAGGATGAAGATAAAGAAGAGACTTTGGTATACTGTAAAAGTTTGCACAAATTATTCCACTTGCTCCGTGATTCAAACTTTTTAAATACATACTCTCACCTGCATTACATATTGATGTTTTTCAAGAGACAAGTGAAAAACTGGAGAAATAAGCTCCATTAAATTCAGTAGAACTAACTTTTAAAAAAGACACCCAGAAACAGACCATTTCAGCTAATTATTTTTAAAAGGATACATCTAACATTGATATCATAATTCTGCAGGTCTCCAAACTGAATGCTGAAATTGCAAACAAAGTATTAATTCTAAAGCATCAGATCCATTTCAGTTGTAATTATGAGTGCTTAAAAACAGGAACCGCAAATCTCATTTAATGGATTACCATTCAAATTTACTAAATGTAGCAATCAACGTGTTGAGAACAGAGCACCAATTGAAATTTTTCATCTGGACTTAAGGCTCACACAGATTTCCTAGGTGGAATGGTTGTTAAGAGGTGATAGGTGACATCTGAAAGCCAACTCAAGAATGATACTGGGGAGGGGGGGCAAACAGTTACTTACCTTTCATGTATTACACAAAGAGATTAAAATTCAGTAGCAATATTAACAAAGAGGTGAGGTATTCTGTTGCTCAAGAAATAACACTTTGTAATGTCTGAATATAACTTCTCCCTTTTTCCTCTGCTGGGCATCCCTTGTTCACCACATTGCACAGAATCACCATCCTAGTTTCTTTCTCTTCCCTGTTCCTTTCTCTCACCCTATCTCTATCATGGTTTGCTTTGCTTTTCATTTGCTCTTTCTGCTTAAAAGAATGGAGAAGGTATATGTGTTTCCATGCATAAAAGTTGGTATATATTAGTTTAAGGGTCCTGTAATGCAATTACAGGAAAATGAATGTAAAGAAAATGTTTAATATTAATTGAATTAACCACGATTAAGTACTGCTGCCAAAGTCACTGGAAGTTGGGTAGCATAAAAAATATTGCTTCTGTTCTGAACCTTCCTTTTTTTAAGAATGAAGCTCCTGACAGAGATAAACATTAACTTATACAGGTAGTTTTCAACTTACAAGAGTTTATTTAGTGACCCTTCAAAGTTACAACTGCCCTGAAAAAAGTGACTAACGACCATTTCTCACACTTATGACTGTTGCTCCATTCCCAATGCTACATAATCAAAATTCAGATGCTTGGCAACCGATTCATATTTATGATGGCTGAAGTATCCTGTGGTCACGTGATCCCCTTCTGCGACCTTCTGATCAGTAAAGTCAATGGGGAATTCACTTAACAACTGCAGTGATTTTCACTTAACTGCTGCAAGAATGGTCGTAAAATGGGGCAAAACTCACTTAACAACTAACATGCTTAACAACAGAAATGTTGGACTCCGCTATGGTTGCAACTCAAGGAATATCTATACAGGTACATGTGCACGTATGAGTCTATCATATGATCTAAGAGGCCATTTTCAGAACTAATTTCTATTACTGCTTGCAATCTTTTGATTAGCAAAGGAAGAGAACCAGTAGTTTTTTTCCCTGTTTGTTTTCCTTTTGATGGGGGAAATCAACTTGGATTTAGTACTACATGCAGTAAGTAAACAACTAATGATCTAAGAGGCAATTTGCAGGTTACACAGAGAACTCAGATCAATTTTTATACCTCTGGGAGGATCCTCCATCAGCTTTGGAGTTTTCAAAGCATACTAATTTATTTTCAACAGAGGTTAAATGTATGTGTGCACCTTCTCTTTAATATATTTCAAAACTAGGGGGAAATTACTCAACTATTTGGATCCTGCCTGACTTGGAGACATCATTGGGTTATCACTGGCAAAGCATCTGAAGGTAAAAACTATCTACATCCCCCAAATGTAGTCTCTGGATACAAAAATTGACTTCTTACAGATGAAAAAAGGATCACAAAACAATTACAGGTACATTATTATAAAACAGTCCAGAATAATAAATTCAATAACAATCTTACGAGAATATGTTCCACTGATTCCAGATTGTGTTAGACATCTCTGTAGTTCCTCCGCATCCACTTCACCATTCTGTAAAATGAATGCATACAAATTTGAGGTTCAAAGGATTAGCAAAACTGGTAATAGAAAATTGAGTATTCGTGCATTCTATACAGTTAATGAACTGTTCTACTTAAATTCAAATAGTTTACTTCACAAATATACCTCAACTATATATTTGCTCTACAGTACTAATTATTTTACATAAGTAAATCGCAATGGACATCTTTTCAAAATCACAAATAAACTATAACTTTCTCATTTGAGACATCTTACTATAGGACAGATCATAAAAACTAGTTTTTACAAATGTTGAACTTAAAAAAAAACCCATTTCATGTGCAAGCTTTGCAAATTATGAGACAAACCATTTAAAATAAACAAAAAACTTCTCTCCCTATTTCTCCATTCCAGGCAGATCCTACAGAGTTTCTCAGGTTAGTTCAAATCCAGCTCTATACAAAAATATACAAGACCAACAATTCATAAGTTTAGAGTTATCCATGTCAAATTATAAACTACAAACATAAAGCTAATCCAGACAAAATAATCTGTATCATGAAAATCTTTAAATTAATGTGTCAAGCTGCCTTAATATCCATGTCAATTTGCTATCTGTTTGAGCAACTGCAAATTCTCACATGGGAGACTATTCATTCAAAAAGTCATGAAATGCAGCCTTTCAGCTACCGTACCATTGCATTATGATGCATTATCTTGCTAATACAAAAAAGAGCTTATCTTAAAATATATTAAAACATAAAAGTAAGCAATCTAAATATATCCAAATTAATTTACAGCAATGATTTAAAAAAAACTTCGTGAGCTTCGCCAATGAAAGCATAAGGAATGGTGGATATTGAAAATCCTGTTGCTTGATTTGGCCTTAAGCAAAATTCCTTAATCTAACATGGGAATCATGTAATGACTTCTCAGAGGTTTCTCAGAAGTGTTTTTCCAAACTGAACGGGGCATATCTTTTTCCCAGCTAGATTAAAAAAAACAGGATCAGGCTGATATAAAGTTCTCCACAGAAAGAAAATATTACTCATATTGGCAAAAATTTGGTACTTATGATATAGCTTTTCTACAAGACCTATGTAATTGGGGTGATTGTTCATGATTGTACAAAACACAAATATACTTTTGTAATTACCACCAAAGCAAAAGGATTTTCGCTGGATAAGTTCACAGGGCACAAGGAAAAGATTAAATGAAGCTTGATTTAGACATTTCTGAGTCTCTGTCAGTTCATAATGCAAGAACACTCAGAAACTGTTTCAACTGCCTTTCTTTACCCTCCCCTCCAAAAACAATGCCCATGTTACTCCAAATTTCTACCTGATCAGTTCTTTTGAGTGTCAAAGGCCCACGCTTCCATCACCCCACTGGTCTTGCTATATGGCAGATGACATTGTGCTTATTTGACTGGTACTTCAGGAGTGAATGTTTATTCCTCCTATAAAAAACTAAATTTACTAAAATATTACAGTTGAAAATTAAGAAAAATATGGAAGTCAGCAATGACGATCCTACTTATGAAAAACTAAAAACACAGAAAAACTCCCTGTTCCAGATAGCTACTTTAAAGCAGTGGTTTTCAAACTATGTTCTGGAAAACTCCCGAATTCCTTAGAAACCTTCAATATAGTCTTCAGACATGTAGTCTTCAATATAATCAGTCACATTATCTCCCCCAGCCCCCCAAAATATAGGTTACTGTGCTTTCTATGCTGTTAAACTTCTCCTGTAGAACTGTAGAAGAAGTTGAAATAGAATGCTGGGGTTATTCTAAGGCTATGTATGCTCTGTTCAATTGTCAGCATTTTACATCTGAGGATGTTAGGCTGCATTAAACAGATCTTGTAACTGTATTTAGAATTCCAGCCCATTTATTCAAAATCATACAGGCTGATCCTGAGAACATGTTATTCCAGAACATGCTGCACAATCCTTTGCTATGCAGTTGAATTCTATAGCTGATATATAGCATGTTTTTTAACAAATGTCAGCAAATAAAAACTTCTCTCAAGAAACAGAGCTTGAAAACCCTGCTATAAAGCAATGGAAAAAAATGAAAAAGCAATGGTATTTCATGTTTTCCTCACTTGCAAAATGGATCACCTAGTACAGGTAGTCCTCGACGTACAATTGTTCATTTATGACTGTTCAAAGTTACAACACCACTGAAAAAAAGTTACTTATGGCAATTTTTCAGAGTTACAACCTTTGCAGCATCCCCATGGTCATGCGACCAAAATTCAGATGCTTGGCAACTGTTTAATACTTATGACAGTTGCAGTGTCCTGGGGTCATGTGATCCCCCTTTGCAACCTTCTGACAAGCAAAGTTAAAGGGGAAGCCAGATTCCCTTAACAACCATGTTACCAATTCAACAACTGCACTGATTCATTTAACAACTATGGCAAGAAAGTTTGTAAAATGGGACAAAACTCACTTAACTAATGTCTCATTTAACAACAGAAATTTTGGGCTCAATTGTGATCGTAAGTCGAGGATTACCTATAGAAATTTTAGTTGCAGTCAACATTTGAGATGAAATAGTACTAAATATAATTAAGAGCTCTGTGTACTACATAAACTGTTTTATATCTATTTTTAGATATCTATTTTTATAACTATTATTATACAGTACTACCTAGTATATGCCCATAGTAACTTATTTTGGGTAGTAAAAGGATCATTTGTTTATTTTCTAAAACATGTATATGCTATTCCGTATGATTCCAAAAAATTATACTGCTTGGAAAATTATCTCTTCCACCCAAAACCCTATTCTTCTTGGGGCCTTAGTAGCTCACACTATCAACTTGATTTTGGTTATTATTTGCTAAATTTGTCTTAACACTTCAAATGAAAGTCAAGAGACTGGATTTTGAACCACTTCCAAAAGAGTTTAGTGGAATTTAGAGAAATGCTCAGAATGAGAACATTAATAAAATTACTGCATTCCATTTACACTATCACAAAGAAATCTGCTTTATGAAGTAGCTGGTCACCTTTCTAGACAAAATTTGTGGTTTATTCCCTACCTGTAGATAAAAGAAGCAATTCATTGAACCACACTTGTACTAGATACGATTTCAAGCAGTTGCTGCTCTAACGAAACAAATGTTTTGAAATTCCTATCATTCCTGTCCTGTATCAGAAGACAGTCTATAGGGGAAGCAAATACTGTGCCATACTTTGACAGTTAAGACTCATTTCTTCTTCAGTGTTAGTAAGAACAGCATTTTACAATTGAAATTATGCATTTCTCTGAGAATGAATATCCAATATGGCCACTCTTTTTCTCTTTAGGCACTCATCCACAGAATCTATTTTTAGACTAGAGAATGAGTTAAAGTATATTCTGGCGTCTATTTCCTTTTACAATTTAATCACAAGAAAATATTAGCTTACATAAACATCATACTTTTTAATTGTTGAACTGCATGTATTTTCCAGCTTTCCACAATTTAAATTTACTTCGCCAGTGTAACCTTAGAATCACATTCACATAAGCTTAGTGATTTAAATAACTGTCACCATTCTGGCAATAAAATAACTTTCCCTCCCTAAGCTCCCCTGGCTATCAGAGAGCAAACAGAATTTAGCACTGGCTGAAATGAATGCTTACTGTTCATGTTAATCAATAATCAAATAAAAAATATCCTACACACAAAAAACTATTTTCAATAGACTCTACCATTAAATCCCTTCAAATTAGCTCAGTATCAAAAACTCTCTGTGGGTGATAAAATATTCGGGATCAAAACATAGTATTCAAGAAGGCAGTTCTTACACTGTCCCTGCCTCAGATCACATGTAATTTCTTTCTCTTCAACTCCTCCAATGGAATATAGCATCAAATGGATTGTGCCAGAGACATGAATGCTTTTACTGCTAGAAATACTGTATTACTATTGCTATTATTGTGGAGATGCTAACTGTTAAGCAAATGCCTTACTACTACTACTACTATAAGGCATTATTTGTAAAGAGTATAAAAATTAAAATGCAAGCAGAAGAATAAATGTAAAGAAAAGCTACTCACCTGAAACTGGAGTTCTTCATGAATATTGCTTTTGCAGTTCCACACTCTTGAGAGAATGCAAATTGGCATCACAACTCCCAAAACGCTCTAGAGACCAATGACCTGTGGGGCCATGCATATGCCCTTTGGTGAATCTTTACTATAACCTTTTAACCAGTCCTTTCGCCCAGATTATACGTATATGGCTTCTGTATTTCTCAATACCTAATCACATATAATGTACAGACCTCTTCCAAACTGAAGCCTGATGAACATTCACTTAAACACCATTTCATTATGTTTTTATTATATAAACCTTGATGTACTGTAGCTATTCTAAGTGGCCAGATATCCCTACAAATAAAATTGGCTGAAGATCATAGTCCAATTAATGAGGTCAAAAATCAGATTTGCAGTCGCCCTCCCATTCCTCTTACACAGAAAGTACAAATTTTAATTATTTAAAATGTTATCATAGAAAGGTAGCTATATATTGTTTGCCTGTGTCTACATTTAAAAGCTGATTATGGATTCCATGCAAACTAACAGATTAGTTGAAGATGAATTTCTCCGTTCTTCCTCTCAGTCCTGCTGGATATTATGTTGGTCACAGGTGGGAAAAAAAACTTATTTTATTTCCTTTTCTTCTACTGAGCTGTTTAATACCTATAAAACTTTAGAAACAAGCGTAAAATGTAGCAATCTACATGGTAGTAGCTGTAGATGAAAAGCTATTTTGTGTTCTATGGCCAGTCATATAAAAAATTATAGGCAAGCAATTTTATAGGATTATCTATAAGAGTGCATATCAATAATATCCATTGCCAAACAAAACCCTGAGATTATGGGATATTTCTAACACTGATCAATCAGCAAGAAAAAAAATGACTGTCTTTCAAAACTTTAGAATTACTTAAACTGACCTACCTGTCCAGCAGTAGCACTGAAGAATGCCCACAAGGGATCAACGGCAGCACCAGCATAGGCACCAGAATAAACAGAATATCCAGTAGATCCATCAGGGGCTACAGTTTGTACCCCTCTAGGGACCGGTTGTCCCATTGCCATTTGCATTGGCATCTGACCATGGTAAGCACCATACTTTTAACAAAAAGAAGAGAAACATTTTACTATGTTCATCAGCCTAACACAAGGCATGTACGCACATACACCCCAACTTTGGGAAAACACCTTCTTAAATACTGCCATAAAAAGGGCAGTTTTTAAATATTTAAAATCCAGTGAAACATGCTTGAAAGCTGTTTCATTACTATGTAACTATATTGGTTACATAATGAAATATAGCTTTGCAATAGTCAGACCTCACTAAATAGAACAGAACAGAATAGAATAGGAATTCTTTATTGGCCAAGTGTGGTTGAACACACAAGGAATTTGTCTTGGTGCAAATACTCTCAGTATACATAAAAGAAAATGACAGCCCTGTTTATCAACCATTCTAAATTACAACAACACTGAAAAGGTAACTTTATGACCAGTCCAAATACTTACAACCATTGCAAAATTTCTGCAATCATGCAATTGAGATTTGAACATTTCACAACCAGCAGATATTTACAACTGTTGCAGTGTCCTGTAGTCACATGATCACCTTTGTGTATTTCACAGCCAGCTTGCAACAAGCAAAGTCAATGGGGGAAGTCAGATTCATTTAACAGCTGCCTTGTTTAGAAATTGAAATTTTGAGCTCACTTGTGGTCATAAGTCAAGGTCTACCCATATTTGCCAATAGATAAAACCAAAGTCTCTTTATTCCATCTTTTAAATATTAGAGAAGGTGTTGAGCTATTGAAAATGTTTATACTTGTCTTGTTGAAAGGAAGAGTGAATATTTCATGCCATGGGGGTGTTTTTCAGCAGCAGGAACTGGGAGACTGGTCAGAGTTGAGGGAAATCTGACTGAAGCGAAGTACAGAGATATCCCCAATGGAAACCTATTCCACAACGATCAGGACCTCAGACTGGGCCGAAGGTTCATTTTCCAACATGAGAACAATCCTAAGTACACAAGCAAGACAACATAGGAGGCCCTAGGGACAATTCTGTGCATGTATTAGAGTGGCCCAGCCAGAGCCCTGACTTGAATCCTATCTCAGGAGGGACCTGAAAATGGCTCACCATCCAACCTGACTGAGCTTGAGAGGATTTGCAAGGAAGAATGGCAGAAAATCCCCCAATCCAGGTGTGCACACCTTGTTGCGTCATATCCTAAAAGACTCAAGGCTGGAATTGCTGCCAAATGTGTTTTAACAAGTACTGAGTGAAGGGTCTGAATACTTAAGTCAGAGTGATGTTTCAATTTTTTCTTTTTAATAAATTGTCAGACATTTCTAAAATTCTGTTTTCACTTTGTCACGGGATATTGAGTGTGTAGTAATGAGAGAAAAAAATGAATTTGAACTGTAGAATCAGGCTGCAACACCACAAAATTGACAAAAGCAAAGGGGGTTTGAATGCACCAGATTTTGCCTCTTTTGCCAACCCCCTCTTTTTTTCTCCTTGTTGCGTTTTCCATTTTTTTTCCTGCTTATATATTGTATGTTTATAAGGGGGAGAGAGAGAGAGATAAAAACCAAAAGCTGTGGTAATCCTATAAATTCCTTTAACATTAGATGAAGACCCAGATGATACAGCATGTGGCAGCAAATTGGTAACATAACTTTAAAAAAAAAGCTGAATTAATGTTTGGATAGAAGATCACCCAGAAATCCCAGATTTATAAACTACATTAGGAACTTGATAAAACATCTCAGAAAGCAGTATAATTACAAATAGTATACTTTTCCTGCCAAGAACACTGCATGGATTTGTTACATTGACTCAAAAATACTTCCATTGTTTCCCTTAGTACATACATAACCAGTTTCCTATATTATTACTTTCTTGGTTAAATTAAGGATTTCATGCCACCAAATAACTCTGGTAAATGGCAAATTACTTCCATATTGCTAAGTGTCAATGAAACGAGGCAGGAAAATTGTCTGGAATATGGCAGAGTGGAGAGAAACACCTCACTCAAGGTAGATTTGATTTAAATCAAGTTGATTTAAATCACAATTTAAAACATGATTTAAATCACTAGTTAAAAAGGCTTGATTTAAACTCAATTTAAAACGTAATTTTTAAAAAGCAACTGTCATCTTTTCCTCAGCGACTGCTCCTCTGACCTGCTGTTGACTCACCAACAGACCCAATCACTTTAATGGGATGGCTGGTGATGCGGCAGTGACATAACAAGGTGAGGGACGTGGCAGGCAGCAGTTGAGTGGATGGCCGCTAACAGGCACTGCCATGATGGATCTGAAATGACAGGTGCTCTTTAATATTATATTTATAAGCTGCTTAGAAGATTTCACTTTCATTTTTCAAGCTTGCTCTTCCTCCTCACATTTAGAGCATACAGATGCATTTCTCTTCAAACAATCATACAGTTTGTAGTGTACATAGATTTGCAAAACAATGGGATAAAAGAATATTCCTGAACTTTGTTTTATTATTTATCTCATGATAACTGTGAAAGTGTGTGAATGCATCACTGCAGTGCATGTTATCTCAGCTTGCAGAGCTTGGATTCATTGAATGAGTTTTCAAAAAATGTAAATATTATAGAATATACAGCCTCATGCTACATAACTAATCTCCATTTCATGCTGAATAAGCTAAATTATTAAAAAAATCTTAAATAGAAAACTATATTTAGATAGATTTTTACTCCAAATGCATTTTATTAAATTTGATAAAAATCAAATTTAAATCAAATGAAATTTGGTTTAAATTTTAAAAATCCAATTTTAATTTTAAAAATTTGATTTTTTAAAAAAATTATTGATTTTTATCCACCCTGACCTCATCTCACCTTCCCTATTACCTACTTCTACTGGTATGCTATGACTATCACTTTGTTGGTTGTAGAGGTAGTCCTTGACTTAGGACCACAATTGAGGCCAAAATCATTTTTAAGTGAAACATTTGTTAAGTGAGTTTTACCCCATTTTATGACCTTTCTTGCCACAATTAAGTGAATTGTTGCAGCTGTTAAGCTAGTAACCTGGCTTCCCCATTCACTTTGCTTGTGAGAAAGTCGCAAAAAGGGATCACATGACCTTGAGAAGCATAAATATGAACCAGCTGCCAAGCATCTGAATTTTGATCATATGATCATGGGGATTTTGCAAAGGTAGTAACTGTGAAAAATTGTTATATGTCACATTTTTCAGTGCCGTTGTAATTTTGAACAGTCACTAAATGAAATGTTGTAAATTGAGGACTACCTGTACTTTATGATTTATCACTGTGTTGCTTGCATGTATCGTGAAACCTATGCTTTGGGGAAACTTATGTTTTGTGTGTCCACACTTGGCCAATAAAGAATATTCTGATAGGCACAGAAGTGTTTTTAAAAGGTTATTTCCTCAAACAAAAATGAAAAGACGCTCATCCAGGTACTACTCAACTTATGACCACAATGGAGCCCAACATTTATGTTGCTAAGGGAGAAATTTGTTAAGTGAGTTTTGCCCCACGTTACGACCTTTCTTGCCAGTTAACAACTGCTGTGGTTAAGTTAGTAACGCAGTTGTTAAGTGAAACTGGTTTTCCTGTTGACTTTGCTCGACAGGTCATAAAAGGCGATCTCACATGACTCCAGAACGCTGCAACCGTCATAAATGTGAGTCAGTTGTCAAGGCTCCAAATGTAAATCACATGACCATGGGGCATGCTGCAACGGTCATATAAATGTGAAAAACATTTATAAGTCATAAGTCACTTTTTTCCAGGGCTGTCATGATTTCAAACAGTCACTAAAAGAACTGTTGTTAAGCCAAGATACTACTTGACTTACTATCTGGAGAACCCCTTTACTTGCTTGACTGCCTGCAATTTGGCAGTTCAAATCCTTCCGAGGTGGGTAAAATGAGGAGCCAGATTGTTGGGGAGGGCGTATGCTGACTCTGTAAAATCGCTTTGGGAGGGCTGTAAAAGCAAGGTATATAATAAGTCTAAGTGCTATTGCCTCCATTACCTTTACACTCTGATGGAGGAAGATACACGTTTGAACATTCTTCACCGTTAAATTTGGTCACTCAGCAAACTGTTTTAAGTCGGGGACCACCTGTGAGGCTTATGTACGACGGTATCTGCAATTTCCTCCCAACCTAGCCACCTTCTACAACCCTCCTGGGTAAAAATGATATTCTAAGTTCATCCCATTTGGAGGCCGCCATAACATCTCCCGGACAAAGACAAGGAGTTGCGAGAAGAGGGGGGGAGAGAGAGAAAAAGAGGCACTGGTTGGGTTTGGGGGTAGAGGGGAAGAAGAGAGAAGACATTTTATAGAACCTGAAGACTGAGGGCGAAGGAACCCAAACGAGGAGACCCTCCAACGAAAGGCGTGAAAGCGAAAATATCTTTTGAAAACCAAGACGGGCGACCAGCCTTCCAAACCAAAGTACGGAAAGCAGCAGCAGCAGTTCGGCGGGCTCCGCGCCTTCCCGTTTTCTTTACTCACCGCTCCGAACGCCGGATACGTCATGCCGAAGTTGCGAGAGACGAACCGTTAGAACGGTTACAGCCGACTTCGAAGCTCGGCGGGATTCTAAATCCGCCACAAACGCGTCTAAGTTTTCCCCCCCAAAGGCCTCAGTCGCCGCCTTCTCTTTCCTTAAGTCGCTCTGCGAAGAGGCGGGACTTCCTTTCCCCCCCCTTTCGCCCTCTTGTATCGCCTTCCTCTATTGGGTAAGGCGGTCGTCCACTTCCGCTCGGGACATGTTCGCAAAGATAAGGAGGCTGGGAGAGCGGAAGAGGTACACGGCGGGGGGAGGGAGGGGTTAAGAAGGAGGTGCCGCCCATTCCGGAAGTGGTCGTTGGGGAAAAAGAGGAAGGCGCGATTGCAGTTTCGGAAGAGAGCGGAAGTCGGCGTGGCTGTATTCTCCTTAAATGGCAGGGAAGACGCCGGGTGGATTTCCTTGATAAAGAGATTATGCGAGAAAGTTAAGTCGGTTATCGAAATCTGTGATACCAACGAAAGAGATGAATGATGGATGTCGTTTTTTGACAACGGTATCGCTTATGCTGAGTGCAACGTAACGCCAATCACTCCTCTATTACCTATACTTGTTTACTCATGCATGCTTGACAAACAAAACAATAAATAAATATTTTCTGTCTTTTTTTTATTTTTATGATGAACTCAAAAGTCCTCTTTACCTTCCGCCAACAAAATATTACTATCTTGACTTCTCAAAATTGTTATCCTACCATTTTGATTTGATTTGATCAAATCAAAGTTCAATTCCTGTAATACATGCACTGTTGAAAGCTAAACAAATACTGAGATAACATAGACCCTTGCCTAGTTCCTTTTTCTATTATGAACCACTGTTTCTCCACTTTTGGTTGTTGCAGTAAGGACTTTGTTGTTGTTCACTGTAAAGATCCTTAAAAAAAAATCAGTGTACCTGCACACCAATTAGCTAGTAAAAGGGTAATAAATATAGGAAAGAAGCAAAATATAGCATTATGTAGAAGTATTTATCACTTTATCGGCATGTCTTGATAATAGGCAGTTGTTTTCTTATATATGTCGAAGTTTTTATCTCAACAGGCATTTCTTGATGTGGAAAATATTTAACCTTTCACGTGTTGTAAAACATGTAATAACACATGCCTGCAATCAGTTACACCCCCCTCCTATTGAGACACATGATTGTCCCATCTAAATTAATCTGAATCCATCTGGTTTATGTTTCACCTCCCTGAGAATGAAAGGTACTTCTCTGGGCATGCGATCTCCTCCATCAGGAGGAATCCACACTTTTAAAGTATGATGTTAAATGGTCAATTGTGATAGATTAGCTGAACAATTGGAGAAGGGATAATGAAAGATAAACAAATGCCAGAAGGACATTTGTCTGGCAGGAAAGATGTAAATCTAAGAGTGTTTTACAATGCAGTTACTCTACTTCTAAAAGAATCTTAAGGTATAATAAGAGTGACTTTTGTCTATATGTTTTGTAAGTTTCTTCACATATCTATCTTGTGTGTATGCGAGGAGAGGTCTTACCCTTTTATTGATCAATAAAAGTTAGAGTTTGTTCTTCAAAGCCTCTGCTTAAGTTCATTTTTGGCACATCGTGATCTTAAGTTATAGACGAACTTTATATTAGTTTGCATCATGAAATCAAAGATTTTGTTGTATTCCACAAAACAAAGACACTTAAGTCTCACCACTGTTAGAATGGTGTTACCCTGTCTCCACTGCCTTTTCTGAAACTGGTTTCTGTACCATTTCTCATTCCTTGTATTTATGGCCCTGTACTGAAATGGCCATAACTTTGGGGACCGACATAAGTACCATTTGTTTAATGCTGCGATAACTTGCTGAATGAAAGGTCATAACTCAAGGACGACCTGAATATGGTTAATAGCCACCAGAGTTTTGGAGGTATATTTCCTCTCCCCCCTCCATTTCCTTTTCATTATTTATTATTTTAAGAGATAATTTTAATTTTTTTTCTGTATACTTTATACAAGATACAGTGGCTGTTGTACTTCTGAAAAATCCCTGAATAGTGGAGGTAATTGTTTTTTTATTTTATCCCATAGCAGCTTTCCCTGAGAAGCAAGCAGCCAGGAGCAGTGATAATGGCAGACCCACACTAGACAAGAAAAATATGCTGAGGACATATAATAATAAATTATGAAACTTGTATGCTGCACAAATCTCAATGATTCTGGCCATCTCTACAACAAGGGTGTCAAACTCAAGGCCTGCCAGCCAGATCCAGCCACTGGGGTGCTTAGATCTGGCCCATGGGGCCACCCTGGAAACAGCGAAGGATCTGCCCACAGTGCCTCTGCCAGTGAAAATGGAGCTCAGGAGGGCTGCATGCAGTTCTCCCGAACTCCATTTTCACTAGCAGAGGGTTGCAGAAGACCATCATGGCCGAAAATGGAGTTTGAGAGTCCGTTTTTGCTGGCAAAGCGGTTGGGCTACCACACGTGCTCCTGACATAGGTGACCTCGAGCTGGTCACGCCCACCCTGGCCGCATACACTTTGCCTCCCAAGCTCAAACAACCCTGATGCAGCCCTCAATGAAATTGAGTTTGACACTCAATTACTTATTTACCCCTTCTTTTCTTAGTTCTATTTCTTTTTTCCATTTCCTTTATTTATTCACTCCTGGGTTTTTAAATAACATAGCCACTATTTTATTTTGTTGGTAATGGTAGTGGTAACGTAGTAGTTTATATTTCACTAATAATAAAAATTGTATCAAAATCTAAACCTGGAAATCTAGAATATAGCTTGTGTTTCACGACATCTTCCTAAACACCTATTTTTAAATATACCTTTCTCACAAAGATTTCTATTGATTTCCTTGGCTTAAATAAAGGGGGGGAGGGGACGCAGGACATAAAATGAAACTATGAATCAAGAAGAAGCCAGTCTTTGTACACCAGACCACACCAGAGAGAAGAAACTTATCCTACTTTCCTAGAAACGCACTGGAAGCTGTGTTGCTGTCATAAAACTACCTAAATATCTGCACAGCTGCAATTTCTTGGGTACAGTAGTTACCACTGACAAATTGGGATGTGCGCTTTCAACTATAAGCAGCAGATAGTTGGGTTTATAAGCTGCTGTAATCAATAAAGATTCCGGGTGGCTTACAAAGCCCTCTTCAAGTAGAATTTTAAAGATATTTATTTTTTATTTATTTTATTTTGTCAAGCAATTATTACATAACAAGTATAAGTATAAACATAGTTATGATGAATACATGAAATGAATACATATAAGAAAAATAAAAAGAAATAATAGGACAAGAAGGGTAGGCACACTGGTGCGCTTATGCACGCCCCCTACGTCTCTTAGGAAGGGGGTGAGGTCAATAGTAGACAGTCTAAGGTTAAAGTTTTTGGGGTTTGGGGAAGAAACCACAGAGTCAGGGAGAGTATTCCAGGCATAGGCATTAAAGAAAAAATCCAAGCTAACACGATTGCAGTAAACTTCCTAAAGTAATCAATTGTTAAACATGACAGGCAGGTGGTTGCCTCACTTTAAATACTGATTCCAGTATTAAACGTCGTTCTGAGCCTTGACTTACAAATCAAATCTACTGAGCAAACTTTCCCACACCGCTAACCTCCAAGTCACAAGGGTCTTCAAACTTGACAGCTTGAAGACAACCCCCCGCCCCGCTCTCCAAGAGAATTGGAGAATTCCACGTCTTCTAGAAGGAGCCTCGCTGTGAATTCTGGGAAAGGTAAAAGTCTGATGGGAGCAATATTGGGAGGGAGGAAGGAACTTGCTAGAACATTGGCCGCCTTCGCTTTTATCTGACGGGAAGGTTCCTCCGTGGCGGGCGAAAAACGAGACAAATTGCAACCACTCCCCCCACCCCACCCCCTTCAGAGCAAAGGGAAACGGTCGTCTGAAAACTTGAAGCTCCCGCGGAGAATAGAAACCGAAAGTGCAGCCGCAGAATCGCCCAGCTGATTGGCTTCCGCCCGGCCAAGCGACAGGATCGAGACCCAGGAGCGAAAGCAACAGGCCTGCTGTGTTTCCCGGCGGGCGAAGTTCTTCAGTTCAGGAAGCCGGGACGCCGCGCAGAAGACGGAATTCGTTGCCCTTTCCCGAGCGGTTCCCCGCCGGCGGCTTACAGCAGCAGCAGCAGCAGCAGCAGCAGCAGCAGCATGGAAGCGGCCTCCAGCCCATCCCGGGACGAGTGCGTCCTCTACTTGATCTCTTGCTTTAGGACCAGGATCAAGAGCAGCGTCCAAGTGCATCAAGTGCTGGATTTGATGCCGTCCCTCAGCCTCGACCGAAAACGTCAGCTCCGCGCCGTGGCTGGCGAAAAAGGAGACGTGGAAGCCGCGGAGAAGCTGCTCTCCCTGGTGGAGAAGGAGGCCCCCGACTCGCCGGGCTTATGCCAGGAGTTCTGCCAGGCGCTGGTGAAAGGAGGCTACGCCGCCGCCGATTACCTGGATCCCAACCTGAACGAACTGCCCTCGCCCTCTTTGGAAGCGGCCGGCGACCTGGGCAAGGCTCTGGTGAACCTGTTCTTCGATCGCCTCACCGACACGCTCCAGGCCACTCAGGTGGCTTTCCGGTGTTTGGGAAAGGGGCTGTTAAATCTCGAAGATGTGGAGCGGGTAAGCCGGAACAGAGCAACGGCGGCAGCGTTGGGGGACCCAAACCGGGTCCTCTCTTCCTCAGACTTCATGAGGGGGTGGGCGGGCAGGGGGTTGCAGCGAAATGAGGCCAGAGAGATCCGGAAAGAAGAGGGCTCTCCGGGTATTTGAAAAGAATCCCCGGAATTCCTCACATTCCTTCATACTTAATCCTCACATTCCTTCATTCCTCATATTCCTTAATCCTTTCTTGAACCTCAACAACTTTAAAATGTGTGAATTCCCCACACACCTGACAGTTGTTGAGACTGAGGAAAGCTGTCGTGAAGACCGCAGCATGGAAGATCAAACCCCATCCTAAATGTAAACTCTGAATTGCGGATTGTTCCCCGACAAAACGCTTTTGGAGGAAACATATGAATCTTGGCCACAGTACCTACTTTAGAGAGCTCCCTCTGGCTCTCCTCCAGCCAGTTGTTTCAACTAACCAGCTCCCTCATAAAATACGCTCCCTCTGGGCAGTGTGTTTGTTTATATTTCCGATTTCTGGATCAGCTGGGGCTGACCAGTATTCACAGAGGGGATTTTTGAAGTCAACGCTCCGAAACATGAAGGCTCCCTGACCCTAGAATTCTGCTCCTAATCACCGTGATGCCAAAAACAGTGGCTGCTTCATGACATTTTCATGCTTGGATCACAATGTTGCACATAAGTATGTAAGGTGTGGAGTCTATCACAGTGCACAGTTTGTCACTTGCCTTCTCCTGCTGCAATGTCCTGGGCTCATGTGATCACCTTTTCTGACCGGACCAGCAAAGTCAAGAAACCAGATTGCCTTACAACCAGGTTACTAACTTAACAACTTCAGTGATTCGCTTAACTATGCAAGAAAGGTTGTGAACTGGGGCAAAATTCACTTCACTTTTTCCCTTAGCAACAGAATGAATCAAGAAGAAGAATTCTGGGCTCATTTCTGAGTTGTAAGTTGAGGACTATCCCTGCATATCTTGCACAGTTACATGAATCACTGCAGTTGTTAAATTAGTAACATGGTTGTCTAGCTTCTTGATTTTGTTTGTCGGGTCACAGACTTATCCGAATTTAAAAAGTGTAAGGCAGGAGTGTTCTTTGCTACCAATTCAAGGCCTGGGGGAGAGCATAATAATGAGATTGTACTGCTGTCCCTAAGGGGCTGTTAATGTCTTCATAAAATGTGAATGCTGGAGCTTTATTGCTGCACCACTGCTACTCATTATATCTGAGTACAGTTCTGGTGGTGGAATGTAGTCTGGATTCCCAGGAAAGGGGGAGAGGGTGACTGCATTCCAGTGAAATAAGGGATAGCAAAGTTTAGATAGTTTGATTGGGAGGACGAGAGTCTTGACCAAAAGTGTCAAACTCAAGGCCCGCAAGCCGGATCTGCCCTGCGGTGTGCTTAAATCTAACCCATGGAGGCCGGCCTGGAAATAGTAAAGGACCAGCTCATGATGCCTCTGGTAGCCAAAACAGGGCACATGGGGGCTGCATACAGCCTCCACACGCACCGTTTTCAGCCTAGAAGGTCTCCTGTAGCATCCTGCCAGACAAAATGGGGCATGGAGGACCATGTGTGTGGGGCATGGAGGACCATGTGTTGGGGCTATGTGCACCCCCCATGTCCATTTTGGCCAGCAGGGTACTGCAGGAGTCATCCATCACGCCTCCCCATCCCCCAGCTGGCCCATGGAGAACTACAGCCCTCAAAAGAAATCCAGTTTGACTCCCCTGGTCTAGAACTTAGGAGTTCTCCAAGTATATATCTTTAATGATGCAAATAATTTAGTTGAGCAAGATTTCTGTCTAGGTGTGTAATCATAAAGGAAACTGCTTAGAAGAAACTCACCATGTGTTTTTGGGATTTTGGAAATGGAGAGTTCTAGGTCAGCAGTTCCTTGTAGCAACAATGAGAGAAATCAAAAAGAATGAAGTATTTCCAAATCAGGCTGCCACTAGGGTGAGGCATCTGCCTTGAACATTCTTGGACTTTGTTTTTTTCTTTTAGGTCACCTAGCAGAGCTTGAATTGACAAATGCTGCTCAGAAGAGAGCTGGCTATTGTTTTAAGTATAACTCTTTGAAAACACAGGGAGTAGCATATAAAGGGTAGCCCTCGCTTAGCAATGGCCTGGCAACTATTCACAGCTAACAGTGATGATGAAAAAGCAACTTTATGACAAATCCTGTCATTTACAACCTTTGAAGGTCTATAAAGCAAAACACAGGTAAAGCAAGATCACAGTTTTACTTAGTGACCACTTTTAACGACTGGGTTGCTAGTCCCAATTGTGAAGGCTAAACAAGGACTACTTAGACTTAGAACTTAGGCCCTAGAATAACTTTGTTACTTTGAATGTACACTAATTGGCATACATTAAAATGAAATTTCATTGATTATAGCTCTCAAAGGGTCTCCACCTCTAATATACGTGACATAAACATGACAAATACAAAATTATGCGTACACTCACCTATATTATATGACCCGGAGAAACAACACAGTCTAGTTGGGATGTATACTTGTACATAGTGAGAAATATGAATCTTGCGAGTTTCCCAGTCAGATAGCATAGGGCACGGGTTTCAAACTCAAGGCCTACAGAGTGCTTAGATCTGGCCCACAGGACCATCCTAGAAACAGCCCACAGGACTGGCCCATAGTGCCTCCGCCAACAAAAACAAAGCTCAGGGAGGCTGTGTGCAGCCTGCCGTGCTCCATTTTCAGCTGCGATGGCCTCCTGCAGCCATCTGCAGCCATCTGCAACTGAGGTCGGGGAGCCCTCCCAGGCTCTATTTTCAGCCACAAACAGCCTCCTGCATCCCTCTGCCAGCAAAAACAAATCTCGGGAGGCTGTGTGTGGCCTACCCAGGCTCTGTTTTTGGCTGTGATGGGCTCCTGCAGCCCTCTGCCAGCAAAAACAGAGCCTAGGGAGGACTCCCTGAGATCCATTTTTGTTGGCAGATGGCTGCAGGAGGCCATTGTGGTTGAAAACCGAGCGTTAACAAGTGACGTCGACCTGGCCATGCCCACCTTGGCCATGGTCCCTCTCAGCCCCAGCCCCTCCCAAGGTCAAATACAAGTCTGATGCAGCCCTCAGTGAAATTGAGTTTGACACCCCTGGCATAGGGAAGAAAGCTGTTACAGAATTGGGTAGTCCTACTATAAATTGAAACCTCCTAGAGAGAAGCATCAGAAACAGACTGTGAAGTGAGTGTGTGGGGTCTCTAACAGTGCTTTGAGGTCTAAGCACATAGCACTTATAAGCAGTATTCTGAATGACAAACAGAAAGTGAGCTTTCTATAATCTCAGCTGTCCTTACACTCTCTGTAGGGACTTTCTCTCTGAGGCGCTGCAGCCACCAAACCAAACAGTGATGCAGTTTGTTAAGACGCTCTCAATGATGCCTCTGTAAAAAAGTGGCCAGGACAGAAGGAGAAAGATGTGTTCTCCTCATCCAACGCAGGAAATACAGATGCTGGTTTGCATGCTTCACTAAGGATGATGTGTGGAGAGACCAGACTGTTTGTTATCTGCACTCCCAGATACTTAACACCGTTATCTCTACCGCTCATTTAATGGCAGTTCAAAGTGAAATGGTGCTAGACAAAGTAACTTAACAACTATTTGCACATCCACACGGTCATGTGATCAGAATTCTCTTTTACGATCTCTCCAGCCAGCTTCCAACCAGAAAAGTTAATGGGGAAGCAGGATTCAGGAACAATCCCATGATTTGCTTAACAAACACAGGATTCATTTGATGATAGGGCCAAACAATCGTAAAATCAGGCACAACTCCATGTCCCCATTTCTCTTCGAGACGTTCCTCTAGTAGTCATAGATCACAGACTCCCTGTAGTTGACAATAAGAAAAGACATTGATATGCATTGTGAAGCATCTTACCGAAATGTTTCTCTTGCCTCTTTGGTTTTCTGAAACAGGTAGTCATCGAAAAGGATAAACAGGGGAATAAACCGGCAGTGAGAGAAATGCTCTATAGGATAACACAGAAGAAAGAATGGCTCTCACCCTTTCTGGAAGCCCTGGGTGAAGCTGGTCATGCAAACATGGCCGCTTACATAAGCGGACACCCAAGCGGTAATAATATAATTTCATGAGTTTCAACGTAGCTTCACCTTTTGATAAATGTTTGTGTTCTGGTGGTGTTGCTTTTGTTGCTTGTCACCTAAGAGTTTCACTCCAATAGGGCTTGCTGTTTAAAAGGAAGAGTTCAGGATCGTGGTGAGGAGACAGAGGTACAGTTGTGCCCGTGACTTTACAGGCCTTTCATAAAATTTGTAAAATACTGATGACAATTTTGTAAGTAAACAAGAGCAATCAGACCAAACCCTTTTTATTTCTATGGTGATTCAGATTTAACTACTGATCATCACAGAATAGCATAATCATTAAACAAAGGATAGCAAGAAAGAATATGCATTTTGCAAAGGTTGCATAAAATTAGGAGCATAACTATGTTTCAAATATAATCGGTTTAAATTTTCAACTGGAAAGGAAATGACAGTCTTGAAATGAATTGACTCGCTTCTGACCTATGCTTATATATAGTCCTCAACTTACAACCATTCGTTTAGTGAGCATTTGAAGTAATGACAACCTTGAAAACAGTGTCCTTTGATTAGTGCTTGCACTTACCTGTCGTAGGATGAACATTTGAATGCATGGTAACCAGCATGTATTTTATGACAGTTACAGCATCTAGGTGTTGCATGATCATTTGACCTCTCCAACCAGCTTCCAACAGGTGTGATCAATGGGGGAAGCTGGATTTTCTTAAATGACCACATGATTCTTTTTAACGACTCAATCATTCACTAAATGATTGAGGCAGAAGAGATTGTAAAGTTGGGAACAGCTTGCTTAATGATGGACTTGCTTAGCAGTAGGAGTCCCAATCCCAATTATGATTGTAAGTTGAAGGCTATCTGTTCTTTTATATATAGTAAAGACTGATAATATTGTGTTGGGAGATTATTACTGGCTTACTTTCTTTGTTTCTACATTTACTCGGGAATAAGATATACTAAAAACAATGAAAGTTGTTTTTAAATAGACAATTTGTAGATCTGTTCCTTACTGGCTATAAACTTGTTTCAATCGGACTTCATTTCTCTGAGTTGCCATGGTCTGTGGTCTTATTTTTGTTTTTATCCTCATCTTTAAAGCTGCACTTGAAAGCAGGGGTCCCCAACCACCGGGCCTCGGACCGGTACTGGTCCGTGGATCATTTTGTACCGGGCCACAAAGAATGAATAATCATGATTAAAATATATATTAAAATATGTTTTTATGAAAGAAATAGTAAAGAAGCCCTTTACTATTGGGGAAGAATTGATTTTGCTGGTCCTTGAAAAAGTGTTTCTGCGTGAAACTGGTCCTTGATACAAAAAAGGTTGGGGACCACTGCTTTAAAGCACTGGTGGCAAACTCAAATCACATCACGTGACGTATTGTGACATTTTTTGCCTTTGCGGAGCTGGGGTGGGTGTGGCCTGCATGTAACTTATCTGCCCCGCAGGCTAACAGTTTAATAGGCCTGCTTTAAAGTTTCAAGCCTTCTGAAAGTTCTCTACTTTCAAAAGTTGACTCTTGCTACTGTGCTTTGTAAGCCTTAAATTAAGGTTCCATCATACCTGTTATTTGGGTACATATACGAATAAGGACAGACAGTGACAGATGGGAGGTTCTGATCATAAAAATCCCAAGATTTATTTCAGTTTAGTCCTGAGTACATCCCGAATTGTATATTAGAAACTGAAGTCCATCTATTTCACGTAGGTCCTTAATTGAACGGTTAATTAAATAAACGTCATTCATGGATTGCAACATTTTTATTTTTGGCTGAACAGAACAAGGCATAGATGGAGCTTCTGATTCATCAAATGTAATGTATGAGGCACCAAACTCTGAAGCTGTGGAGAATCTGCAGCCAAGAACTGAATTACAAGAAGCTCTGGAGGATGAGAAGAATGTATCAGAAAAATCATTTGAAGACCTCCCTGCAATTTCAGGTGATTTGTCAGCTACCAGTATTTTTACATATAATTTGTATAACTGATCATTAATATTGTAAAGTGTGTAATATTGTAAAGTGTTTGTATGTACATACATACAAACACTAGACGGCATTCAGGGTTCTCCAAGAATTTTTAATGGAAGCTCCATTAAAACTCCAAGAATTTTGAATTTGCCAAAACAAAATTTTTTTCTTCCAATTTAACATTTTGGGAGGATGACATGTGCAATATTATGTAAAATCACTTCATGGTGTTTTCTATCTGAAAAGTTTGCTCTCCTCTGACATAATCAATTTAACTAAACAATGCCAAATCTCCCTTAAATTAAAGACATTGGGTCCTAAGCTTTTCAAGAAGAAATGACGTTCACCATAAAAGCACTAAATGTAGCTTTATACACTGCTCAAAAGAATAAAGGGAACACTTAAACAATACAATGTAACTCCAAGTCAATCACACTTCTGTGAAATCAAACTGTCCACTTAGGAAGCAACACTGATTGACTATCAATTTCACATGCTGTTGTGCAAATGGAATAGACAACAGGTGGAAAGCAGAGACATTGAGCAAGACATCCCCAATAAAGGAGGGGTTCTGCAGGTGGTGACCACAGACCACTTCTCAGTGCCTATGCTTTCTGGCTGATGGTTTGGTCACTTTTGAATGCTGGCGGTGCTTTCACTCTAGTGGTAGCAAGAGACGGAGTCTACAACCCACACAAGTGGCTCAGGTAGTACAGCTCATCCAGGATGGCACATTAATGCGAGCTGTGGCAAGAAGGTTTGCTGTGTCTGTCAGCGTAGTGTCCAAAGCATGGAGGCGCTACCAGTATATTAGGAGACGTGGAGGAGGCCGTGGGAAGGCAACAACCCAGCATCAGGACCGCTACCTCCGCCTCTGTGCAAGGAGGGACAGGAGGAGCACTGCCAGAGCCCTGCAAAATGACCTCCAGCGGGCCAAAAATGTGCATGTGACTGCTCAAACGGTCAAAAACAGACTCCATGGAGGTGGTATGAGGGCCCAACGTCCACAGGTGGGGGCTGTGCTTACAGCCCAACACCATGCAGGACGTTTGGCATTTGCCAGAGAACACCAAGATTGGCAAATTCTCCACTGGCGTCCTGTGCTCTTCACAGATGAAAGCAGGTTCACACTGAGCACATGTGACAGACGTGACAGGGTCTGGAGACACCGTGGAGAACGTTCTGCTGCCTGCAACAACCTCCAGCATGAGCGGTTTGGTCAGTAATGGTGTGGGGTGGTATTTCTTTAGGGGGCCGCACACCCCTCCATGTGCTCGCCAGAGGTAGCCTAGCTGCCATTAGGTACCAAGATGAGACCCTCAGATCCCTTATGAGACCATATACTGGTGCGGTTGGCCCTGGGTTCCTCCTAATGCACGACAATGCTGGACCTCATGTGGCTGGAGTGTGTCAGCAGTTCCTGTAAGACGGAGACATTGATGCTATGGACTGGCCCACCCATTCCCCAGACCTGAATCCAATTGAGCACATCTGGGATATCATGTCTCGCTCCATCCACCAATGCCACGTTGCACCACAGACTGTCCAGGATTTGGGAGATGCTTTAGTCCAGGTGTGGGAGGAGATCCCTCAGGAGACCATCTGTCACCTCATCAGGAGCATGCCCAGGTGTTGTAGGGAGGTCATACAGGCACGTGGAGGCCACACACACTACTGAGCCTCATTTTGACTTTTTTAAGGACATTACATCAAAGTTGGATCAGCCTGTAGTGTTTTTTTCCACTTTAATTTTGAGTGTAACTCCAAATCCAGACCTCCATGGGTTGCTAAATTTGATTTCCATTGATAATTTTTGTGTGATTTTGTTGTCAGCACATTCAACTATGTAATGAACAAAGTATTTACGAAGAATATTTCATTCAGATCTAGGATGTCTTATTTTTGTGTTTCCTTTATTTTTTTGAGCAGTGTATTCTTCCTCTATTCCCCAAGTGTAGAATGAAAGCATCTTTCTTTTTCACAGAAACAGCTATAACTGTCTTTTCATGTGCCTGCCTGCCAAAAATTCATGAGAAGGCTGCGCACAATTTGGACAAAGCCACATGCAATTTGGACAAGGGCACAACCTTGGGAAGAAGATTGGCACAGCCAGCAGCTACTTCCTGAAGGGCCAGGATGGGGACACCTAATCAGCAGTGGCAGAACGAAGACAGTGAAAATCAGTTGTGGTTAGAAAGGCTAGCAGAGCCAGTGAGTGAAGGACAGCCAAAGCATTATAGATTGGGTAGAGGAGATAGGCATCTGGCGGAAGTTGAAGCACCTTGGAGTTATAAGTGCAGGAGGCTGCCAGGCACCAGAATTTTGATCACATGACTGTAAAGATTCCCCTTGCACATACATGCTAGTCATTTCCGGCTCTTGGGGGCAGTGCTCATCTCCATTACAAAGCCGAAGAGCCAGCGCTGTCCGAAGACGTCTCCGTGGTCATGTGGCTGGCATGACTAAATGCTGAAGGCGCACGGAAGGCTGTTACTTTCCTACTAAAATGGTCCCTATGCTTTCAAACTTTTACATGCTTTCAAACTGCTAGATTGGCAGAAGCTGCAATAAGCAATGGGAGCTCACTCCGTTACACGGTACTAGGGATTCGAACTGCCAGCCTTTCTTATCAACAAGCTCAGCGTCTTCGCCACTGAGTATGCAATTTGCATTTCATTTGAAGATCAAAAAATAGGGTTATATTCTCTCTACCTCCACTCTCCACTCCATGTGTTTATGAAGAATGTTATGTTAGGATCCAGTTCTGATTGTACTGTGCTACTTCCACTATGAAAATATAGGTATAGTGAAAGAAACGGGCATCGGTTTCCAGGAAATTGCACTACACTGGCCAGAATGCTTATCAGCCTAGTTTGATATTATCTGCCTGATTTCCTGTAGCTTTCAAAATCTGTGTGTGTCTTTCTCTTACTATGTCACAATCACTAAAAAGGCAAAGAGTGTTTTGGGGAGAAGGAGGATATGGAACTGGAACAAACATATACATTCTTCGTTACATGTAGGAACTTTTAATTTTTTATCTCTCTTTTCCCAAAAACCTTGTTCCCCCTCCATTTCCCTCATCAGTTCTTCAACAGTTACAAAGAAAGTGCATTTCCTAATCATGGTACAGTTTTCACCCTGCTAGAATTAATTGGTGTGAACTTTCTCTCCCCATAGCACCTCCTAGGTTCTCCATTTGCTGAAAGAGAAAACGTAACTTTGCTTTCCTCCCTCTGCCCATTAGAAACATAGCTGTGACTCATTCCTGTTGCTGTTATAATTCAATTACATCTGTCTGTCCAAGAAATGTTATATAAATGGATTCAGAGCTTGTTTAAATAAGGAAGAGAAGACACTCTGTTCTTAATTTAAATATGTTGTTCTCATCTCCACCTGTGCATTCAGTCTTTAGTTTTAAAATAAGTAAGGGGTTATATAAGTACTTAATTTTATCAGTAAGAAATTAGATGATTCTTTCCAGCCCAGCATTTTGCTGGTATTGATATAGTCTTAAATAAATCCTTTATTTTTATTTTTCCTTTCATATCTTCTGCAGTGTTGGAAGGGACGAATGAATTTCATCCTTCTAAGGCCATTTGCTGAAATAGAACTTTGCAGATCATGTTTTTTTATCTCAGTTTTATACTTTTGCCTAAATGTAGGATCCTCGCCATTCGAATAGTATTCATCTTGATTCAAATACCTGGGGAATCAGTAGGTGGCACTCTATCCATCCATGTTAGGAAGATCTGCTTCTTCTGCTGCATAATATAGTTTTTAGCCACAATATTAGCCACAATAAATCCCATTGCATCTTGTGTTAAATGTGGGTTAGATAAAGCAAATTTAATGTTATGGTCTCAAGCAAAAAGTTTCTTTACCCTGCCTAATTATGCACTACCTAATATAAATCAGAAACAGCTAGTTTGGTGCAGTGATTGAGGCACCAGGCTAGAAATCAGGAGACTGTGGATTTATAGTCCTGCCTTAGATCACAAAACCAGGTGATGACCTTGGGCCAGTCTTTCTCTTTTATATTTAGAAAAGAAAAGGTAAGGACAAAACAATTGTGAAATACAGAGGGGGAGAGACAGACAGACAGACTTTAATACAAGTGGCCAGTGGTTAGAATGCATTATTGCAGGATGCCTCTCGCCACATCCAGGAGTTCAATCAAGGTTCACTTAGTTTTCCACCCTTCCCAGGTCATAAAATAAGGACCCAGGTTGTGGGAGTAATATGCTGACTGTAAACCGGTCAGAGATGGCTGTAAAACACTATGAAGCAGTATTTAAGCCTAAGTGCTATGGATATGGATATGAATATAGGCCAGGGGTATCAAACTCAAGGCCCACGGGCCAGATCTGGCCAGCGGAGTGCTTAGATCTGGGCTGTGGGGCCACCCTGGAAACAGTGAAGGATAGGCCCACGGTGCCTGTGCCAGCAAAAATGGAGGTCTGTTTTCGCTGGCAGAGGGTTGCATGAGGCCATCACAGCTGGAAAATGGAGCTGAGGAGTCCATTTTCACTGGTAGTGCTTGGGCCTCCACAGGCGCCCCTAACATGAGTCATTCAAGTTGGCCACACCCACCCTGGTCGCCCACCCCAGTCCTGTGAGGTCAAACAGAACCCTGATGCAGCCCTCAATGAAATTGAGTTTGACACCCCTGATATAGGCATATATAAATAGATTTTGATTCCTCATATTTGATTCTTCACAAGAGATCCATATGCCTGAATGTGATTCAAGTTTGTGTCCCAGGTATCTGAGCTAGTGAAACTCACAGAAAATATAAACAGGAAAAAACATTTTGAACATTCATAAGTTTTCAGCTGTGCTTTAAACATTTCCTAGCAGTTTTTGCCTCTCTTATACTAATAGAAACACCTACTTGTTTAATGAGAATAAGATTAAGGAAAGGAATTACATCAAACAGCAAAGTATGTTAAACAGAGGCAGAAGTAACAGTGCATCGTGACATTTACTCTTCTGCTTATATATTTAACCTGCCAGAACCTGATGACAGTTTGCAAGAAGCAAGTGCCTATAATGTGAATGCAAACTTTGGACAGATGAACCTTTATAGTGATGATTCAGGTAGGACTTTTTCCCCTTGTATTCTGGTAAGCATGAAATGAAATTAGAAGCATATGCTCAGTCAACTTTTTCTTGCAATAGAAGCTTTGTGTTCGTGGCCAAATGGTCGCAGCATCAGGGAGTGGGGGCTGCTGAGTTCTTTAATTTATGTTACTGCTTCCTCTGCCTACAAAAGTGTCAGTTGTCTGAACCATCTCCGTTTGTAGCTCGCAGACTCTTTCTGCCCAACGGTGCGTGCTTCAATTCTCCCATAATCCACATTGGTAACACTATGTGGTTTTTTCTTTTCTCTCTGATCACTTTGCCTTTTGATTTTAGCTGCAGGTTTGCTAGATAATCCATTCACAATGTTATTTTTTTTTATTTTCATTGATTTGATTGTCACAACAGGGGTCTTCAAACTTGACAGCTTTAAGACTTGCCAAGTTTGAAGGCTCTTGGCTTACAAGACGATAGGTATAAGTATAAACATGAGTAAGAATACAGGAAATAAGTATGAATAAATGGGGACAGTAGGACAGGGATGGTAGGCACGATTGTGCACTTATGTGTGCCCCTTATGTTCCCCACAAAGACACCCAGTCCCATCTATGATACACATACACCCTTCCGATCATGTTCCGTGTGAACCTGCTCACAGAAATAGGAAATTTAAAGTTAGATATGAAAAAGAAAAGTGGTCCAGCAAGAGGAAGAAATAAAGATTCCTCTTGCTGGGTTCTTGTCATCTCTGTCACTCTTTTGACTGAGGTATAAATAGCCCTCGACTTACAATACTTCATTTAGTGACCGTTCAAGGCACTGAAAAAAGTGACTTATGACTCTTTCTCAGACTTACGACCTTTGCAACATCCCCATGATCAGGTGATCAAAATTCAGATGCCTGGCCACTTGTTCCTATTTATGACAGTTGCAGTGTCCCGGGGTCATGTGGGATCAGCTTCCGTGATCTCCTGACGAGCAGAGTCATTGGGAAAGCCAGATTCACTTAACAACTGTGCTAACAAATGCAGTGATTCACTTAACAACTGTGGCAAGAAAGATTGTAAAATGGGGCAAACCTCACTTAACCAATGTCTCACTTAACCATAGAAACTTCGGGCTCCACTTTGATCTGTAAATTGAGCACTCCCTGTACTCCTATATCTGGATCTACTCTAAACAGAATCGATATCCAGTACTGTACAGTCAGTTTCTTTGTCTACAAGCAGCTACCTAAAAATGAGGGAAATTAATTCTGGAACAGACAGAACAGTGGTGGGATTCAAAAAAAATTACTACCAGTTCTGTGGGTTTGGCTTGGTGGGCATGGCAGGGGAAGGATACTGCAAAATCTCCATTCCCATCCCATTCCTGGGGGAAGGTTACTGCAAAATCCCATTCCCTCCCCACCCCACTAACCTGCTTTCCAGCTCCGTTCTCCTGTGCAGGGCAACAAAAGAAGACCCAGCCTATCAGCAGGGACTCAGGAGGCAGAGAATAGATGGGGGTGGGGCCAGTCAGAAGTGGTATTTGCTGATTCTCCAAACTATTCAAAATTTCTGCTACCGGTTCTCCAGAACTGGTCAGAACCTGTTTAATATCACCTCTGGGACAGAATTAGTATGATAAATAATACGAAATTATCTTGTGTGGCCTACATAAGAAGGTGGCTTGGTCCTAACAGAAATCATAGCATCTAAGATCATAGTTTTAGCATAGATCAACGTGCAAATCGTCTGCAATCATATGGATTACTCATATAGTGTCTGTGCACAATGGCAAGTTCATTGGATATAGCAGTTAGGAAGATAGGCAAGAATGTCATATTTCTTAATGAGAACACATCAAAAGAAACTTTGGAATATTAAATTGCAAGTATCTGTATAGACTATCGTGGACTTTTGAGATGGGTGAACCATAAGCATGCTTTTTTAAAAAAAGGCATATAGATCTTGGCCTCCAGCAAGACTCTTAGAAAACTCTCAACTTCTAGGGATTGATTTTACCAGCACTAATAATAGTATTTTAGTCATATGAATTGCTAGTTTCTACTTACAGTTTTTTAAATAATTAAAAAGAATTGGGAAATAAAAAATACAGTAAGGGCATGCCTGTATCTGCCCAAGGAGCAGCTATTTAATGTTAGACCCTGGACATTGCATAATCAGATACATTAAAAATAAAAACAATAAAATGAGTATGCCTGGTTGACTGGGCCTCTAATTATCAATTTTTCAAAAATAGAAGAAAAAGAATGCTGTAACCTGGGTAACCAAAGCACAAGCCAACGTAACCCAGATCATCTGCTCTTCTTTGAGTGATCATGGTCATGATCGTTGCCCAAATTTATCCATCTTTTATCTCTGCCTACAGTCAGAGGGCAGTAAACTTTTCTTCCTAGCAAGCAGGGGTGGGATTCTACCAGTTCTCACCTATTCGCTAGAATCAGTTGTTAACATTCTAAGCAGTTCGAAGAACCGGTTGTTAGAAGAAATTACTGGCCTCATCCTGTAAAGAAAGCAGGAAGGAAACATTCTGGTGTTGCTTACAGAAACTGCCTCTCCATTAACCCTTATTACATTCTTGGCAGGACTAGACTTCCTGTCTCAGGAACTTCTCTGGAATTTTTTCCCCTCCCTTGCTGGTACTTTGCTTGTGTGGAGTGACCATTCAAAGTTACAATGGCACTGAAAAAAGTGACTTATGATCATTTTTCACACTTATGACTGTTGCAGCATCCCCACAGTCATGAGAGGCTAGGCGAGGAGATGCATGCCTCGATGTGAGTGATATTGAGTTGGCCACGCCCAGCCAATAACATGACCACCAAGCCACACTGATCAACTTAGCCACACCGACCAACTTAGCCACACCCACAGAACCGGTTTTAAAAAATTTGAATCCCACCCCTGCTAGCAAGCCTGTATAAGTTTGAGCCCAAAGTATAGAAAAGGTTATGACTTTTGAGCGGGAAAAAGAGAGATGGTAATAAATATTAAGATTAGAGAATACAGAATAACGGAAGGGACTTTGGAGGGCTTTTGGCCAGCCCCTGCCCAAGCAGGAGACTATATTATTCTGGACAAATGGCTGTCCTGTCTCTTAAAAACAGCTTTTGAAGACAAGCCTTTCCACTAATTAATTGTTCTCACTGTAAGGAAATTTCTCCTTAGTTCTAGGTTGAATCCCTTTGATTCAACCTTTGATAAGTTTCCATCTATTACTTCTTAGCTTGCCCTCAGATGCTTTGGAGAACTCAAATATTGGAAAACTTCTATCATGTCATCATCCCTAGTCTTCCTCTTCACTAAACTAGACATAATCTTTGTCTTTTTTTCCAAAAATGTTTTTTTAATCTTTCTGTAATTACCATATTTTCATTTCAACCTTTGATCTATGCATTCTTTTTCCTCACCTTTGTTTTTGTCTCTTTTATTGCTTACTTTTTTAAAGAAAAAAATTTAAAAATATTCACAGATAGTTTATATGGAAGAATAATTAGGCCGAGATGCTCACTTGATCAAGTTACTATTCTTAAAATTAGATTATCTTAAAGTATCAAATTGTGGATAGAAAAACAAGAACAATATATACTTGAAGGGAAGAGCAGTAGATCTACCACACTTCACATTAAGTGCTGTACATTGGTTGTCTAACCATTAAGTAATTGTGGTGTATCACATTCTGAACAGGCAGTTCTGTTCATTTCTGCACATTTCAATTTTGTTCTGCACATTCTGAACAAACAATGTTAATTATAGGAGATGGAATAAAACATTAAACCTCGGGATCATGATAGCATGTGCTTTTTTATCTTAAAATGGCCTTAGCTAACAATACAGCTAAAGTATAGCTAAAATGTACACTGAAGTGGTTTTCAGAAAACAATCTACATCTATCTAGCTATCTCCATTCTTTATTCCAGGACTTGGGAACATATAGCAGGAAACAGTTTAGTTAAAACTTTTTGGCACAAGACCAGTTGTGTTGCTATTTGAAACTTGTGTTGTCTAACAAAAATTTCAGAACAATTCTAGAAAAAAAGAAAATCATTGTAGCACTATCGTAACAGATATCATTCACTCAGAGTCCCTAATAATGTTGTGAATAACAGATTCACTTTGGATAGCTCCATATAAGTCATACATAGGAGATGCCACTATTTCTTGACAGTTGAAGCATCATTATGGATTACACAGAATCCAATCTACAGTAGACCTTTTCCCCTCTCACATAAGTTATACAGTAGAACCAATAGTCACAACCATAATTCGTTCCAATAACCCAATTTGATCATGACCGGAAGCAAGACTGACTGAGCATGCACTTACAAAAATAAAAAATGGCGTGGAAGGGGAAATCAGCCTCAGCCGTGTTTGATCATATTGTCCCCAACAATCTGGCTCCACATTTTACCAACTTCAGAAGGATGGAAGCCTGGTTGAACTGCTGGCAGTTGACAGAATTAGCCTGCAATACTGCATTCTAACCACTGTGGCACCATAGCTTTCTAATAGCCAGAGAGGATATCAGATATTGGAAGAAGGAACAAAGTGGCCATAGACAAATTCCTAATATTGAGGCTGGGCCACAAATTGGACAATTTTACTAACAGAAGTGGTGATTATATAACAGCAGAAAAGATTTCTTGGATGATAATTTTCTGTCGCTCAAATAAAGCAAGTAGCTCTAATTAGATGTCCATTAGGAAGTATTATGCAAGCTTCAGTAAGTGCTGTTAGCTTAGTTAGCTTTTAATAGAATTAGCTGTACAAAAAAGTATGGTTGTTCCTTATCAACATAGTATGGTAGCCTTGCAGGACTGATGCATTGTGCAACAAGGTCACATAATGTAATAAGATTGGAATTGGATTAGGGACTTTTGTTCTCACTGTGAGTTGTGTTATGGGGGCGGGCGGCATGAAGGGAGGCTCAGCCAATCTCATTGTACAAATGTTGTACTCTGACAGTAAAGATAATAATAATTATTATTACCCTATCTATAAATATTATGATTTTCCTGATGATTGGCCTACATTGACAATTTTACCAGAAATAATATTTTAAAATATCAGATATTTTTCTGGTAATTTTTCTCTCATTCCAGTCTATTTTCTATGTTCTGTCTATGTTTAGAATATGATAATATTTTACACATATGTTTTAAACCATAATTATAGTGTCAACCCTGAAACTGGCAAGACAGTGGCCATCTTTCTATTCCACTGGGGTTTCTGTTTTTTTCTTTTCTTCAAAGCTTTAGTGCTGACACAGACTGAAGATGAGGGAGAGGGAGAGGGGAGGCGTACAGATCCCTGGGGTGTTATAACCAAAATCCCTTTCTTTCCCTTGAGAACCAAGGTCATGTGTACAGGTAGTTGGGAGGTGGAGACTAGAATCATCCATCATTTGGGCTGTATGCTGATTGGACTATGATGGCTTGGGGGAAGTAACCAACTTTTACTTTTAATTAAGGGGAAAACTGGCATGACTTTAGAGCCGGTTTTCATCAGCATTGTGCCAATATGACATGCCCTAATAAAATGTTCTTTGAGGAAACCTCAGGCCTCAGAGTTCTTTCATGGGGGGTGGGTATTAGTTGGAATCCTGACATAGGTTTTAAAGTAAACAGATTAACAGAGCTGGAAGGGACCAATTTCCAGCTTCTGGTCCAACTCCTGCTCAACTAGGAAACCCTATATATACCATTTCAGATAAATGGTTGTCTACTCTTGTCTTCAAAACCTCCAGTGTTGGAGCACTTACGAGGAGAAATCATCATAATTTCTTTTTTTAATTATTGTTATCAATGATTTGTACTTTCTTTTCCTCTGCAGATCATACTGAAAGTAGAGATCAAAGACCTTCCTCTGAACAAGAGCTGAGTCTGAGAGATTATCAGAAAGAAATGGCCAAACCGGCTTTGGAAGGGAAAAATATTATTATATGCCTTCCCACAGGCACTGGCAAGACTCGAATTGCTGTTTACATTGCCAAAGACCACTTAGATAAAAAAAGAAAAGCAAAAGAGTGTGGAAAGGTTATAGTTCTTGTCAACAAGGTAAGCCATCCGGTGATAAATGGTAACTATCAGCAGTTACTATTGTGACATCAAGATGGGAGTTCTGGGCTCTGCTTAGCAGAATGAATGGTGAAGTCCCAAAGTGTAAAAATGTTACCACTAGACTTTCCTCTCCCATGAGCTACCTGGATGTTGTTTATTTCATCAAATGTATTGTGGCTGCCCACTCCAGAATACTCTGAGCAGAGTATACAACATTTTGCAAAGATCAAAATCATTTCTGTGATTCATTGAATTATCAATTATTAATTAATTATTAATTGCAAGTTCTGAAAAGGACGAATTCTATACTGATCTGAAGAGCCTCCACCCGTCTTCTCTTTGTGTATCTTCCAGACTGGCTTTCAGTGGGAATAGCTAAGCAACTATCACTTGGTTTTGTAATCCTAATGAGGTCTTAAGTGAAATCAAGTGCATAAATCATGTATCACAACATTTATTTATTTTTTGCCTTTGTGGAGCTGGGGTAGGCGTGGCCTGCATTTGGCCCACAGGTCACCAGTTTGACACCCCTAGCATAAATGAAGGATGCAGCTGTTCATGCTGGTCTTTCCTCAGAGAAATGGAGGAAATTCCGCTTCTGTTTGCTTAAGTATATAACTGGAGCTTTTTGGTTGATCTGGAAAAAATGCAGGGGTCCTGGTTGCATGAATTTTTTTGTACTTGTGTTAATGTCCTGTTATTAGGCTTAATTATTGGATACGTATTTATTTACCAAATTCCTATCTCATTGCCTTCTGAACAAATATCGCCAGAATATAACAAAGTAAAACACAAGACATATGCCAAAAGATCAACACCTATACCCACTAACAATAATTAAATGACATCACACTACAAACATTGTCTTTCTCCTTGAAAATGAAAAACATCAGAGCTAAAGCAACCCCCAAGGGAGGACCAGCCCAGAGTTGAAAAACTCTACAGTTGAAAAAAATGCTTTGGAACCCTCAACCTTCCCAAAACGGGAAACAACCAGCTGCTTTTCCCAGCACCATCAGATTTTCCCATAGAGAAAGGCAGCTCTGCAAATAACTTGAGGCTGAGCCTACAGGTCTTTTAAATTAAAAAAGGCACTTTGAATTGGATTTGGAAGCTAGTAAAGAGTCAGTGCAGGACCCCTCCCCATAGGACATCATATGATCCCACCAACTACTGCTGGTGAGCACTAGGCCACTGCATTTGGCACCTGTTGAAGTTTCCAGGCTATATGGTAAAGGTAGCCTCACACAGAGTATGTTGCACTAATCTAAATAACATAGCAATAGCATTAACACTTATATACCCTGCTTTATAGTGCTTTACAGCCCCCTCTAAGTGATTTACAGAGTCAGCCTATTGCCCCCAACAATCTGGGTCCTCATTTTATGGACCTCAGAAGGAGGGAAGGCTAAGTCAGCCTTGAGCCTGGTGGGATTCGATCTGCCAAATTGCAGGCAGCTGGCTATAGGCAGAAGTAGCCTGCAATTACTGCACTCTAACCACTGCGCCACCAAGGCTCTTTGCACCACCTACTGATACAAGGATGTGAGCCACTGGAATAAGGTCCTCACGTCCCAGGTAAGACCACAATTGGTGCACCAAGCCAGAGTTGGGTAAAGGCATTTCTGGCCACAGTTCCCATCTGTTGATCAACCCAGGAGGCATAAGTAAACATTACAATAACCAAAGAGCTTTATGTAAGCAGCTTTTCTCATAGTGGCTTCTTCTGGATAATTGGATTTCAGGTCCTCTCATCAAAGGCCATGCTTGCTGGAGAACTGAAGCGGGAAAATGTTGGTCTGAGCCACGGGTGTCAAATTTGACTATGTCATGTGACATATCAAGACATATTGTGATGCTTTTTGCCTTTGCAGAACTGGAGTGGGCATGGCCTATGTGTGATGCAGGCCGTCAGTTTGACATCCCTGGTTCACTATCATGAACATCTGTTTAATTATATCCTCCTCTCTCTCTCTCTCTCTCTCTCTTTCATCTATCTGTCTGGAAAACAGGTGCCATTGGTGGAACAGCATTTAGAAAATGAATTTGGTCCCTATTTGAAGCATTCGTACCGAACAATAGGACTAAGTGGGGCGTCTCAACTGAAATTTTCATTCCCTGAACTAATTAGAGATTATGATGTGATTATTTGTACAGCTAAGATCCTGGAAAATGCATTGGAGAAAGTGTATGAAGATGATGAAGAAAGAGTCCAGTTATCAGGCATGTATAAATAGTTGTGTAGATCTGAATACCAAATGTATTACAACAGAAGTAAGCATGTTGCAGTCCACCTCCAGAACATCTTATTTCACACACACACACACACACACACACACACACACACACACACACACACCATAATAACCACCAACTCATGTCACCAATATTCATGTTGTATGATTTCTACTTGGAGAACCCTCAAAAGGTGTAAGGTACATCTATTAGTCTTCACAAAGTTTTATATATCTTTTGAGCATATAGACCTCCCCCCAACAATTGCATTTTTTAAAGATATCAGTCCCATTTCCTACAGTATAACTGGAATAATAATGCTTGCAGCTGATGGAGATTGAAAATCACACCAAAAATAGTACGGTCCTAGGTGAAAAGTAACCCACCCTGTATCCTTCAAAAACACATTTGGTGCTATTTGCCTCTTTTATTTGTGAAGGATTGCCAAGCCTGGGCATCAGTCTAGAAAATGTTTATAGGCTAAATTAGGGATCCATATCAGGTTCTTTCAGAAAATGTCCCCTCCATTTGTGGCTGTTTGTTGAGAGAGGAAGAAAATACTTCAGGCAGCCTTAGCATGGACCAAGAGACAAAAGTGTACCCCAAGCAGAGAAACTCTGAGAAGGCTCAAGATTGACTCAACCTTCCATCCTTCTGGGGTCATAAAATGAAGACCCAAATTGTTGAGGACAATAGGCTGACTCTGTAAATCGCTTAGAGAGGGCTGTAAAGCACTATAAAGCGGTATATAAGTGTAAATGCTATTGCTGTGTTCAATGATTGAGGTTTCATTCCAGCCACTTCTAGGCTACAGATTCTACAGCCTGCCACGGAAGTACAGATAGTCTTTGTTTATCAACCACAACTGGAACTCGAAACCCAGTCATTAAGTGAAATAGTCATTAAATGAAACCATAACTGTGCTTATAAATCTTGCTACAGCTTTCTTTTGCTTTACAGACCTGCAGGTCTTGTTTAATTGATTAATTAATTATTTAATTTGCTGTCATGCAACCCTTAACTGCAAACACTGCTCTTAGAGTTACTTCATCACTGTTGTAACTGCAAACTGTTGTTGAATGAGGACTATCTGTCAAACTTCTACATGGGAGGATTAATGGATAGGTACTATATACTGAGAATTTGGCATGGTTTGGAAGACTCAGTCTCTCATTGATGTACATATGGACAGGCGCTATAGCAAAAGAACTTTGCAGAAATTCCTTGCCTTGGCTAAAGCCATGTTGCTCTGGGAAATAAATAGTAGTTGCAGATTCAGCTTGGTGGTTGTTTTTTTAAGTGTTTTTCTACAGATCAATTCTTGATGAGAACTAGCCAGTTGCTCTTCTCTCCATCTTCCCTCAGCCAAAAGAATTGCCAGTTAAACAAAGACACAGTCGAGGAATCTTAACCTAACTTCCAGATGGCTTAAGTTTTTGCTGACTGAAACGTCTTTCCTGATGATACTGCCAAATGTGTTTTATATCATAAGTAATTGTTCAAGTCAATAGTCCTAATCGCATAGAGCAAAAATGTCCCAGCCTGCTAGACTCTTTGTTAGATTTCAGTACAATTCCCCCCTCCCCAAAGGTACTATACACACATTTGAATCAATATGGAGTTCCCTTGTAAAGAAGATTTTAACTGCAGGACTTCTAAGACCCTGTCTGGCCAAACACATTTCCTGACCTCTTTGCAGTTCTATGTACTAAATGTGCAAAGGATCTGTAAATAAGCAGAGACCACATAGACTTTCAGAGGTTAATATTGGCTTGCCCATGATCTCCATCTGTCCAGTTCTGATATAGGAATCGCACCAGGCTATTATCTGTCTGTATATTTAGAAGTATATTCCACCATTTGAATATACCGTGTAAAATGACTCGAAAGCAAGCAAGAAATGTTAAGAAAAGCAAGGAGCTGATGTTACCAGTAGAAGAAGACACCAGTAGCTCAGAGTTGAGCTGTGGACTCCTTGATGCTCCCTGAGCTTGGCTGTTTGCTTGCAGATGTTTCATTATTACCGAACTAGAAAACATCATCAGTGCTAATGATGTGTGGTTTGCCCCCTGTTTGGATATAGTCGTCTGGTCTGCTAGTATTGTGGAAGTGCAGTTTTCTTCTTGTAGTTCTTTGATTAGAATATTGTTTTCTGCTTGATTGTCTCCTTAGTAGTTCCTTCATTAGGGTTTGGGGCAGGGGTATCAAACTTTAGGCCCAGGGTCAGATCTGGCCCATGATGTGCTTAGATCTAGCCCGCTAGGCCACCCTGGGAACAGCGACCTGGCCCATGGTGCCTCTTTCAGTGAAAACTGAGGTCAAACACCCATTTTCACTGGCAGAGGATTGCAGGAGGCCATTGCAGCTGAAAACCAAGCTCGGGAGCCCATTTTCGATGGCAGAACCCTCGGGCCACAGGCACCCTGACACGAGCTATGTCAAGCTGGCCACCCCCCCCCCCTCAGGTCAAGCACAACCCTGATGCAGCCCTCAATGAAATTGAGTTTGACATCCTTGGTTTAGGGTATTAGGATATAACAGTACCCAATTCAAGTAAATTCTAAGGAAACAAAAAACAATACCCTAATTAGGGAACTACTAAAAAGAAGACCACACTCCTCCTCCAACACTGGCAGGCCAAGCTATTCTATTTAAACAGGAAGCAAACCACACACCCACTACCACTGATGATGTTACGTAGTCGAGCAATGAAATGCCTGCAAGCAAACAAACAACCACATTCAAGAAACAGTCTGATCAAAAGCAAAGTAGTTTGTTATACTACAGTGCATATGAGCTACAACCAATTTGCACAACTTGTCTTCTAGTGTTCTCCTTGATGATCATTGACGAATGCCATCATACCCAGAAAGAAGCTATCTATAACAATATAATGCGTTACTACTTAAAAGAAAAAAGGGGGAATGAGAAGCGAAAGAAAGAAGGAAAACAACTGGTGGCTCAGCCTCAGATTCTGGGGCTGACAGCCTCACCCGGAGTGGGAGGTGCAACGACTCATTCAAAAGCAGAGGAACATATTCTAACAGTAAGTTACACACAATCAGAACTGTGGCAAATATTTTGCAAGAGCAAACTTTATCATTGCTGGTTATAAAGTGTGAGATCTGCTTGGAGCAGAGAATTTACTTTCACATGGGAAATCAGTCAACACCTTTGAGGAGTTATTACCAAAGCTGCTAAGAATTTGCCTGGGTTTGCATGGCCCTACAAGGAGTAATATATGTAATTTTCTTTTTTATTTATTAGACTGACATCCCAGTTTTCCTCCTGGACCTTAAGGGTATATGTATTACAGTTTTGGATTTGGCAGGAACTATTGAGAGCCTAGCCATGGAAGTTTATAAATCATGATTCATAATTTGGCGGGACACATGAATCCAGACACTGACTCATTTAAATTGTATAACCTAATAAAACCAGGGTTTTGCAAGTCATAAACCTAGCTATCACTGCTCTAAATGCAATTAAAATGAATAGGGATTTTAGAAATAATTTTGATACCGGTAGTCCTCGAGTTGCAACAATTCACTTAGCGACCGTTCAACATTATAACAGCACTGACAAAAATTACTTATGACCATTTTTCACACTTTGGAGCTTTCCCACAGTCATATGACCAAATTTCAGATGCTTGGCTGCTGACTTGTATTTATGACACTAGCAATGTCCCAGGCGTCATGTAATCATCTTTCCTTCTGACAAGCACACTCAATGGGGAAACCTGATTCACTGGCCAACCTTGTTATTAACTTAAAAACTTAATCGGTTGCATTTTGAGGCGTAACTGTCTCTAAGCAACACTATCTTGAATCTGCTTGAGAGGCAAAAGTAGAACTACAGCAAAGCCATTCACAATAGTCAGGAGGATCCTTTGGTGTGCTGCTGCTGAATATGTTACTGTCTAGGCCAGGGACGTCAAAACGCAAGGCCTGTGGGCCTCATCCAGCTCGTGGGCTGCTTAAATCTGGCCCACGGGGCTGGCCTGGAAAAAGGATTGGCCTGCAATGCCTCTGCTAGTGAAAATAGGGAGTGGGGAGCCCATGAGCAGAACCCTCTGTTCCCTGTTTTTGGCCTGGATGGCCTCCTGCAACACTTTTCCATCCAAAATGGAGCACAGGTTCCACATGCGGCCCTCCTGTGCTCCGTTTGGCCAGCAGGGTGTTGCAGGAGGCCGTCCAGGCCAAAACAGGTCCTGTTTTGGTTGGCAGAGTGCTGCAGGAGGCATCTGTCCCATCTGCCATCCATCCCATCTCCCCACCACCACCAGCCAGCCCACAGAGGACAACTACAATGCTGACCCGGCCCTTAAATCTAGTTTGACACCCCTGATCTAGGCTAGCCTGCCTTAAATGTATCCCTCTTAAGAAACAATCAAAGAGATGCTCAAGGGAGGCTCCTCAGATGCTTCTGCACCAGTAGGCAATGAAAAGTCACCGTTAAGGTTGTATGCCAGTTGTTTCCAAAGTAACGCCCAGACTGAACCATCCCATAACTTAAATAACTTTTCTTCCTCTAGATATGTGCCAACCTGGATGCAGATGAGATTGTGACTGTTCAAGAGCACAGCGTGCAACTACAACATCAAGCAAAAGAGCCTCTTAAGAAATTTGAGATTACCGATGACAAAAAGGAGGTATGGATTTTTGTTGTGCTTGATGTGATCATGTAGCTATAGCCAGGGGTGGGATCTGCCAGGGTTAACTACCAGTTTGGTCATTTACAAGGTTCGGTGATTTACGAAGTGCTTCCCTGCACGCTGTGAGCCCCATGCATGTAAATCGTCATCAGCATGCATGCCGAGAAGCAGCCTTTCAAAAAGCCCTTTTTTCCTGCTTTTTAAACTGCAGCTGTTCCTCGTTCGGCAGCTGAAGTTGAAAAATCAGGAAATAAAGGTCAGGTAAGAGCCCAGGTGGGCGGGTGGGCAAAAAACATCAGCAGACATAGAACCGGTTCTGTGTCTGCTGCTCTTCAGAGCTACCAGTTCTACAGAGGTGGACAGAACCGGTAGAAACCCACCCCTGACTATAGCATTCTGTATGGTACCTTATTTTTATTTATTAAAAAAAGACACACCTACAGATGTTAGCTTACTCTTTCAGAAAAGAAAGTTCTCCTTTTTCTTCATGAGAAGAACTCAAATCTCAAGGAAGATTCCATCTTGGTTCTTTTTGCACCCGTAGCCCCTAAAAAGAAAAACATATGTGACAGATTGCACATCGGAACATTGGGAGATAGGAGTAAATGGTCCTCCTGGAGCTATGGCACACTGATTAGAATGCAGTATTGCAGACTGATTCTGCCCACTGCCAGGAGGTAAATCCTGAAGGGCTCAAGGTTGACTCAGCCTTCCATCCTGCAGTCAGTAAAATGAGGACTCAGATTGTTGGGGGGGGGGGGCATATGCTGACTCTGTAAACCGCTTAGTGCTGTAAAGCAGAGGTTCCCAACTCCTGGGTTGTAGCTCACTAATGGGACATGAGCTGTTCAGAACTGGGACACAAAAGCTGCAGGTGAGCATGTGTGCACATGCACATGTTTCAGTTGTGCAAGCAATGAACGCATGTACCCACAGCTCACACAAATGGACTGCACCCGTGCATGCACTTGCCAGCTGCTTGCACAGAACTATCGCCTTTCCCTCTCCCCTGCCATTCCACAAAGCTATAAAATTGGGGAACTCTACTGTAAAGCACTATGGAGCAGTAAGTTTAAATGCAATTGCTACTGTAAAAATCATAAAGGTAGGAAAGTAAGAAACAAATACAATTAAAAAATAAAACATTTCAGTGAACCACCTTCTCTCTCCCACATTATACACAAGAAAATATTCTGCTAGGTCATTCCATTCCTCCAACCTCTTATGACCGCTTATGACCGCATTCATATTGTTCAAAGGTCATACAGTGGAACCTTGGGTCTTGAACACTTCTGACCATGACCAAATCGGGTGCTGACCAAAACATCTGCTAAATGTTTCACTCTGGTCATCCCCAGGTGACAATCAAACAAGCCACGGCTATTTTCTCTGCTGTGCCTTTTTTGGGGGGGTCCAGACATGCACAGTCAGCCTTGCTTCCAGTCACGACCAAATTGGGTTGCGGTCATGACCAGAGATTCCTCTGTATTTGACTCTGAGACTGGAGACTGTTGCCCCACACATCTAGTTAAGATTTATTTTTAATATTACTCCTCCTGAAATGTCAGATGTTTTCATTTCCTTTCTCAAATTTCATTGGTTTTCATTATATGTATGCATACAATTGCTTGCTTCAGGGATCCCCAACTCCCAAGCCGTGGCCCACTATTGGGCCGTGAACTGTTCAGAACTGGGCTGTGGAAGCAGCGGGTGAGTTTGCACAAGCATGGGTGCATCCCCTCTTGCATAAGCAGCGTGCAAGCAGTGTGTGTGCTTACCAGCCATTTGCATGGTTCACAAGCCAGTTGGGCTTATTACGAGCATCCTGAAAAATCATGCTAGGCCTCATTTTCTGGTTGGGTCTTATTTTTGGGGAAACACGGTAGAAGGCAGAAACTACAGGAGATAGACAGGATCTCAAATAACAAGGCCCTATGCCGGTTCACAAACCAGAAAGGTTGAGGGACTCTGGATTAATTGATCTGCTGTGATGCAATGTTTCTAGTATTTTCCTCAATTATAAATCAAAACAAGATTTACTGTGATTTTGGTTGAATATCTATTTAACTGGAGGGTTTCTAACAAAATTTAGATATGGGATGGTGTGAGGATTTTTTCCTGAACAGGGTGCAGGTGTTAGACTAGTTTTCCAAACTACTGAGCATCCCAGAGTCAGTTGGGATAGCAAGATGGGCAATATAAAAATTTAAGAAATGGACAAAGATCCCTTCTAAACCAACAATTGTTCACTAATGTTGTGCTTTACATTTTAGGATCCATTTAGAGAGAAACTCGTAAACATTATGACTGAGATTCAAGGCTACGGCCAATTCAGTCCAAATGCTGATTTTGGATCACAGGCCTATGAACAGTGGGTAATTCAGGAGGAAAAGAAAGGTAATGTTTACATTCGATTACTACATGGTTATAATACATTGCTAAATTAGATGGCTGGAGTTTTCCTTAGACTGTTGCTTGCTTGTTTTCTCAGTGCTTGTTCTGTTTTCTAGCTGCCAAGGAAGGAACTCGCAAGGAACGGGTATGTGCAGAACACTTGAAGAAATACAACGATGCCTTGCTGATTAATGATACTACCCGAATGATTGATGCCTATAATCATCTGAAGAACTTTTATGAGGAAGAAAGGAACAGAAAGATGGTAATGGATGAAGATAAGGAAGATGAAGTCATAGCCTCACAACTAGATGAAACTGATACATGTCTTATAGAATTGTTTTATGGTAAGCACGAGCCATCTGGGATTTCCTGTCTACACTTTTACAAATCAATGTACACTATTAAAATGAGAACCAAAATTTCTTGCAGTTGGATCATTAAGTAAGGCTGGTCTGTAACAAGTGGCTTGATCACGCTCCACATGCATTTTTCATTCATGTTTATAAAATTTCTGGTTTTCATTAAAACTGAGGATATAAACTTCCTAATTTTCTCAACTGCTATTTTAGCTGAAACTCAGGGAAGAGTAATTTAGGAAGCTCTGTGGATAGAGATTTGGGCAAGCTGCCTTCTTATTCTCAAGGCTATTAGCCTGATTTTATCATAACTATAAACCATGTGCTCCCAGTGTAAGCAGGTAGGAATCTAAGGGTTAGGTTTCTCATAGCTTATTACTTTTAGGTAAATCTACACTACTACTGTTTGCTGTGAACATATCCAGACAACAGAGTCTCTGTTTTGTAAATTATATTAGTTCCCATTATGGTTCCAGGTGCAATTCAAATCACTATTTATTACCTATAAAGCTCTAACATGGCATAGGGCCTTGTTATTTGAGATCTTGTCTATCTCCTGTAGTTTCTGCCTTCTACTGTGTTTCCCCAAAAATAAGACCCAACCAAAAAATAATCCCTAGCATGATTTTTCAGCATGCTCATAATAATAAGCCCTACTCCAAAAATAAGTCCCAGTTAAGATTGTCAGCCCTGTGGGGGACATGGCCAGTAAAGGAGATAATGAGCACATGGGGGCTGTTGGTGTCCAGCAGCAGCCTACTGGTCTCTTGGCTGGAGCGCTCTGGGGCTGCGCAGTCCGCATAGCGCAGATGAGTCCAAGCGATGTGACCACCGGGCCAGTCCTCCAAGCAGCAGATAGAGGTGGAGGCACGGGGGAGGCACAGGATCAGGCCCACCAGATGCGCCACCCAGCCACCCCTCCATCCCACCGTCTATCTTTGTTTGGCTGCTGTTGCAAATGGATGATGGTCTTTTTGAACATGATCTGATTCTTTCAGATATTTTGGACTACAGTCAGTGTCAGCCAGCATGGCTCATAATAACATCCTCTAATTCTTTCAAAACATAATTACTTAAATATTTTATTCATTTACATTTGTTCCTGAAGATAAACAAAGAGAGCTGGAAGAGTTAGCACAAAAACTACAATATGAAAATGAAAAACTAATGAAGTTGCGCACAACTTTAATGCAACAATTCACTAAGAACAATGAACCCAGAGGAATTATTTTCTCAAAAACTCGTCAAAGTGCATTTGCTATCTATCAGTGGATAAATGATAATCCCAAATTTGAAGAAGTTGGAGTGAAGGCTCACTACCTCATTGGTACAGGACATAATAGTGAATTTCAGCATATGACTCAGGTAAAACAAAAATATAAAGTCTATTGTCAGATTTTCTTTATTTTTCAATTGTGTAGGTCCCCAACCCCCTGCCATAGCCTCCTACCAGACCATGGCCTATTTGGATCCAGGCCATGCAAGAAGTGGGCTAGTGTACCACACGAGTGGTTCTCCAAAGGCTTCTCGTGTGAGTGAGCTGTGCTCGTGCATTTGTCAGAGCTACAGCTCTACTGTATTTGGGTAATCTGGATATGTTGGAAATAGCAATGAATAGGAATGAACCAGATTTATGCCACGGAGCAGTTGGTGCTCTCTGAGCTTGCTGGTTTTCTTGCAGACATTTCATTACCCAACTAGGTAACATCATCAGTGCTGGCAATTTGTTCTTCCTGCTCAGGGGGGGAAACCTGTGGCAGCTTTATATTTAATTTTTTTTAAAAAAAATTGCTTTACAATTGCTTTAATTCAAAACATAGTTTTTGATATTTGAGATCTGAGAACTGAACTTCATGACTTAACTCAAGTTGTAAGAGAAGTTTGTCGTGCTGTCATTCCATTTATAAATGTAACAACAACATGTTTCTACAGAATGAACAAAAAGACATCATTCAAAAGTTCCGTACTGGCAAAATCAACCTACTAATTGCTACTACCGTAGCAGAGGAAGGCCTGGATATCTCACAGTGCAATATTGTTATACGCTACGGTCTTGTTACCAATGAAATAGCGATGATTCAGGTAATGTTCCAACCGTCCCATGCTTTTTTGCCTGTAAATTTATCAGATAATCAGATTACCATCTTCTGCTTTAACCACAACACCAAAATGGCTCTCCACAGCAACGTAAAAAGCATTTACAATTTCATTCTATCAAAAAGGCAGGTTGCTTATCTCAAGTGCCCAGATATAATATATTTGGGCTTCTGCTCTGTAGCCCATGAAGATACGAGCACCTGTATATTTTTATAATTGGGACAAATAAGTTGGGGGAGAGACATTGGTATGGCACAGGAGAAACAGGCAACTCTCTCCCTCCATTTTATCTGAATTCTCCTTCTACCCCATATTTCAACTGCTATTTAAATAAGTTTTAAAATAGATTTTAAATTTTATTGGCAACAGTAAAAAAACAACAACCCTCCCTTTTTACGACCCTGTAGGGTTCAGATAGAGTCTGAGTGGATGGAGCTGAGCATTTACTGGCTGGATTCCCTCCCTGATGCCACACAAAGTTCGCAGTATATATTTTCTCTTACCCTAAGAGAGAAACAACTGCTGCTACCTAGGATTGAACTCTCAAGCCTTCTGAGTGGGAGGCAAGAGTCTTCACCACTAGGCTGTTCCTCAAGCTTTATTAGCAACAGTAACTAAATTTAATTCATTAAGATTCTATGTGCCAACTACTGGAAGACATTTTCTGTCGTCTTGATGGGTTGCGAATTTCTGAAAGTACACAACAAATAAATATTGAAATCAAGATTCATATTCTAGCAAAGCTCTTTAACACTTTCCGAGAAGGAGACAAAACACACCTAACTCCTACATGTGAGTTCCTAATTATTTTATTTTAGTTTCTTGTTTCTTCCAGGCTCGGGGAAGAGCTCGAGCTAAGGAAAGCATCTATGTGCTTGTAGCTTCAGATGGATCGGGAGCTGCTGAACGTGAAAATGTTAATATGTTTCGTGAGAAAATGATGCACCGAGCAATTAAGCGTGTCCAAAACATGCCACATGAAAAGTATTTGCATAAGGTAAGGCCCACACCATTGGTGTGACCATTTTGGTTCTGAAAATACTTCTCTCCCCCCTTTTTTTTTTTGCTTGCTGTTACTTATTTTTGAAAAGCCTTGGTGTTTTGTTTTGTTTTTTGTTCAAAAGTGTATGTGAACTGCTTATTTATTCAGAAGCAATCTTTCCTTTGCCTGACTCTTGTACCCTCCCTTCCCAGGGATGGGATCCAACTGGTATAACTACCGGTTCTGTTGCTCTGCATCGCACAAGTGCAATTTATGACCTGCTGAGCTGCCCGGACAGCTGAGCAATGCTGCATGTGGGTGTGCAGGGGTTGGAAAAGTCCTTTTTTTCTGCTTTTTCAACCACAGCTGTGCCGCGCAAAGCAGCTACGGTTGAAAAAGCAGGAAATAAAGGACAGGTAAGAGCCCAGGAGCGCGGGTGGGCCAAAACAGCAGCAGACACAGAATCGGTTCTGTGTCTGCTGCTCTTCAGAGCTACTGGTTCTGTAGAGCCAGATAGAACTGGTAGAATCCCACCCCTGTCCCTTCCCCTGTAGAACCAGAGGTGGTATTCAGCAGGTTCTGACCAGTTCTGGAGAACCGGTAGTGGAAATTTTGAATATTCGGAGAACTGGCAAGTACCACATCTGACTGGAAATATTACAGTATCCTTCCCCTGCCACACCCACCAAGCCATGCCCACAGAACTGGTAGTAAAAATTTTTGAATCCCACCACTGTGTAGAACATAGAGATTTCAAGAGAGTAAGCACTTCTGCACATCAAATGCAATGTGATTATGCTCACAAAGGAGAGATTGCCTGCAGAAATCACTTGATTCCTCCCACCCTGTCACAGAATGGAGATATTGGAGAGAAAGAGATTTCAAGAGAGTATTGTCAACTGTTTGCATGGCACACGGTGGCATGGTTGCATTGCTTTTCATGTGTACAAGACAGTAAGTGGGCACTTGAGCATTCTAAAAGATAAGGAAGTGGTTAGGAGGCAAAAAAATAAAAATAAAAAGTCAAAGATACGAAACTAAGTAGTCTTGTCTCTTCCAGGCTGAAAGCACACTTACAGTCACATGATGTCCCATTTAGCCACTGCTTCACTTAGTGGCACAGTTAGGGTCTTAAACGAGGATGATCGATATTGTAATATATTGTAATGTAATAAAGACATTCAGTATTTAGGCAATTACTTTAAGTCATGAAAAAGGAAAGTTTTTTTTTTAATTATTCCAATTTTAAAATCCAACATGAATTTTCCTGGATAATATGAAATTTTAGTTGGAAGTTATTTCCCAGTTCTGTCCATTTCTTTGCTAGATCAAAGAGCTTCAGCTGCAAAGCTGCATGGAAATGAAAATGAAGGCAAAGAAAGAACAATTTAAACAATACAAGGAGAACCCCTCCCTGATCATGTTCCACTGCAAAAACTGCAAGGATCCAAAATGCTCAGGAGATGACATTCAAGTTATTTTAAATATGCATCATGTCAACGTTAAAAAGGAATTTGGGTAAGTCCATCTTTGTGTGTGTATCTGTTTGTGTTACAATCAGGGTGTCTTGTCCTGATTGAACACAGAACATCAGAGTTGGAAGAGACCGTGGAGCAGAGGTGGTATTCAACAGGTTCTGACCAGTTCTGGAGAACCGATAGTGGAAATTTGCAATAGTTCGGAGAACCAGGAAATACTACCTCTGACTGGCCCTGCCCCAATCTAAACTTTGCTTCCTGAGACCCAGCTGATCAGCTGGGTCTTCTTTTGTTACCCTGCAGAGGAAAACAGAGCTGGAAAGCAGGCTAGTGGGGTGGGGAGGGAATGGGGATTTTGCAGTATCCTTCCTGTGCCATGCCCACCAAACCCCACCAAAGAATCGGTAGTAAAAAAAATTGAATCCCACCACTGACAAGTACAATAGATGCGGGCTTGTGTTGTAATCCCAGTGCTTTGACTTAGGAAATGTCGCTGGTATTGAATATCATTGCCCCTTCAGCCAGTTCATTTTTTTTTTCATAGTTTCATTTTATTCCGACATCTGACTAATGAACTTCTAGAGCTCACCACAAAGCTAAATACCACACTTGCAAAAGAGTGAGGATTTTTGGCCTGTAGTCTAGGTGACTCATCCAGCAGATAGGGCTGAATCTACAGGAAGTGTCAGTGATGCTTATCTGGTGAGATGAACTCTTCCTGCCTATATGAAAAACTAGTCATAACTTCTTCCTTTTAAAAAAAAAATAAGTAAATTGTTCAATTTTTCACTTCAGAGACCTTTATATTGTAAGGGAAAATAAGACACTGCGAGCAAAAGAAGCAGATTATCAAACAAATGGGAACATTATCTGTAGGAAATGTGGCCAGGTGAGTGTCGGAATTGATTACTGTAATTTGGGTATCTTTGAGTTAGTCCTGGGTTGGATTGTCCAAATACTACTGAGCCATCTCTCCCATAATCCAATCCCTTTGGATGATGATGATGGCTGGGAATGGGAGTCCAGCAACATCAAATTCTTGTATAGGTATATTCCTAATATGACTTTCTCACTTTTTTTTTCCAGATTTGGGGAACTATGATGGTATACAAAGGTCTAGATCTTCCTTGCTTAAAAATAAAAAATTTTGTGGTGCATTTCAAAGATAAGAAATGCACCTCAAAGAAAATTTACAAAAAATGGAGTGAACTAGCCATTAATTTTCCAGCTTTCAATTATGCAGATCATTATATTTCTAGTGAAGAAGATTAAGAAGGTGAGAGTCTCTAAAGATAGATGGGAACTTTTTCTGTCTTCAGGTTTCCAATGACAAGTTCAAAGAAACCTTTTTCTTCTGTCTGGATGTCTGCAGATATTGCACAAATACTTTCCATTCCCCCCCCTCCCCCAGTATCATTCGGGGTTCTGTATTTCTGAATAGAGACAGTTCAGATCTAATTCACTGTGTGAAAAGAAAAGAAAATGTAGTTCCTGTGGCTACCCCTCTAACCAGGATGTAAAGTGATTCAGTGTGAGAATTTACTTTTTACTTTAATGGGACTTTCTGCAGTGGACAAAAAAAGCAATGCCAATATAGAATTATTTTCTTAAACTGCATAAAAGATCAGAAAAAAATGGATTTATTTTAAAACATTTTAAAGAAAATTGGCATTTTATTTTAAAAATGCCAATGCTTTTGTTACTTAAATGTGCAGCTAATACAAGTAGTCCTTGACTTACAACAGTTTCATTAGTGACTGTTTGAAGTTACAACGCACTGAGTTACAACCATTTTTCACACTTATGACCATTGCAGCATCCCCATGGTCACGTGATTTATATTTGGATGTTTGGCAACTGGTTCATACCTATGACCATTGCAGTGTACCGGGGTCATGTGATCAGCTTTTGTGACCTTCTGACAATCAAAGCCAATGGGGATGCCAGATTCAAATTAGTAACAACCCGGTTACTAATTTAACAATTTCAATGATTCAATTCACAACTGTGGCAAGACAAGTGATAAAATGGGGCAAAACTCACTTTAACAAATTTCTCACATAAATGTTGAGCTCAGTTGTGGTTTTAACTTGAGGACCACGTACAGATGATCCTCGACTTATGGCCACCATTGAACCCAAATTTTCTCTTGAGAAATTTGTTAGGTGAGTTTTGCCCCATTTTACAGCCTTCCTTGGCACAGTTGTTAAGTGAATCACTGCAGCTGATAATAAGCTGGTTGTTAAGTGAGATCCCCATTGACTTTGCTTCTGAGAAGGTCACAAAAGGTGAGATCCCATGACCTTGGGACACATCAACGGTCATAAATATGAATCAGTTGCCAAGTGTCTGAATTTTGCTCAAATCATCGTGGGGATGCTACACAGGTCATAACAGTGAAAAAAAGTCATAAGTCATATTTCAGTACTGTTGTAACTTTGAACAGTCGCTAAACAAAACTATTGTAAGTCAAGGACTACCTATAACTTTAAGAAAATACCTAACAGAATTATAAAATACAATTGTATTCGATCAGATTTATGCAGAAGACTATCTTATATTCTGGACGACAGACTATATTACAGTATAATTGTATTTTCCCAAGATGTCTCATTTTTTGAAGCACTGAGCAGTTTGAAGTTTAATTTCTATGCTAAATGAAAAAGAAAAATCATGAAATGAGTTTTTGGTTCTCTTTGGGGTTATGGTAGCTTTTTTAAGCTCCATCTCTTTTCCTAGAAGACTACTTTATGTGACTAAAATGACTGCACTAAAAATCTAATGCAATAAGTAAAGTTGTTCTTAATACTTGTGAAGAAGTAAGTTGAAAATACAAGCATTTGTCGTGGTCAGGGATTCCGATACAAATTTATGATGCTTCCACATTTTCAATTTTTATAAAGAATTCAAAAAACATTGCTGCCTTTGTGTTTTCTCTGCTATTTATTTATATATGTATTTATTTATTTTATTTATTTATTTAACAATATATTTATTGATTTGTTTTTGTAACACTAACGCATTGACCAGGCAAATACTGATGAATAGAGTTGTGGAAAGCTTTGGATCCAAAGGCCAAAAAAGGTTTCAGAACATATGGATGTGTGCGTGTATGGAAATATAGTCTTTTCTGCCAGCTGCAGAGAGTTATTGTGTCATCTTGGAAAAAGATGCAGTTGTTGTTGTAAGATGTAAGATGCAGCTGCTTCTATAGATGGTAGATGCTATATTTCTTTCACTTTGGTCTGTGAAGCACTTTTTTTGGATCTGAAGTACTGTATAGTCCAGCTGATACAGCTTGTGTCACTCACAAGTTTCTTTTTGCTGCTTCTTTTTTAAAGACCAGCTAACTATAGTCCGTAGTCTAGAACTATAGTCTAGTCCAGGAGTTGCAGTGGCACAGTGATTAGAAGTATCTAATCAGTATTAGATACAATCAGTATCTAATACAATCTAATCAGTATTAGATATTAAACAGTATTGCAGGCTAATTCTGCTGACTGCCAGCAGTTCGATCCTGAAGGGGCTTAAGGTTGACTCAGCCTTCCATCCTTCCAAAGTGGGTAAAATGAGGACCCATCTTGTTGGAGACAATATGCTGATTCTGTAAACTGCTTAGAGAGGGCTGTAAAGCACTATGAAGCGGTATATAAGTCTTAAGAGTTATTGCTATTATTTTGAGTTCACTTAATTGAACTATTATCTTTTCCAGAATTATTTCTTGATTAGTCTGTTTCAGTTCTCTATAATCAGGGTAGTGGACTTCCTGTATGCTTCACAATTCCTTCTCTGCAGCCAAGGAACTGTTTATTGATTTTTTAATGCTTTTTGCAGCATTAAATATATACTCCATTTGCATACCGCACAAACAATAGCAGGCATATTTTGTATGTGCCAGATTTTCCACTATGAAAGGACCTCTGTTCTCTACCCTTATCAGAGTCATTTTGTAATTACAGAGTCTTTATCCAGTATCTTATTGCTTCTGGACAGCTTGTTATCATCTGTATGCTTAGTTCCATCTTCTAGGATGACAACGATATTTATTTGGTTTCTATGTCATTCTAATCATAACTCCTCTCAAACAGCCTACACTCCAATAATTAATTAATCACATAATTAAAGCAGTATATAATAATATCAAGATACATTTCCCAAAAGGAGGAATAACCTATAGGTAAAACATATTCATCCACCATGAAGGAACAAAAAAACAGCTGTCTGGGCCTTAAAGGACCATTGAAAAAGACAAATTTTAATGGGGGTGTAGAAAGCCAGATGACTTGCCAGCCTGTCTGATATCAGGGGAGACGTTGCTCCAGAGAAGGTGGGATATGGCTAAGGAGAACTGGATTTGAGATACCTGCAGATGGCACTCCCTAAGGATTTGGATCCAGAGAGAACCTTCTCTCTTATCTTAATGGAAGACAGTTCGAAGTAGCTAATCACATGGATCTATCTAGGCAAGGTTTTAAAAGGGACAAACAGCAACCCAGAAGCATATTGGTAATAAGTGCAACTGCTGAAGCGAAGTGTCCATGGAGATTCTCAGTTATTCAGATCATGGTTGTCCCAGAGCTTCCTTTAGCTCTGAAGAAACTTCTTGGATGAGAAGTGAAATGTCTTCAAAGAAAAACCAGAAAGTCCAGTTGCCTCTTGAAAAAACACATTTGGGACATGTTGAAGCAGAGGTATTACATGGGAAAACCAAGTGATGCTCATAAGAATTTAAGACACTGTTCTGGACAAATTGAGGCTTCCAAGCGGTCTTCAAAGTCAGTCCCATGGAGTGTGTACTGCAATAGTCCAAATAGTGAAACAATCCGTTTCTTAAAATACAAAATAGCTGGTCACTGTTTCCTTTGAAAAGCATTTATACTACTCTGAATTGAAACTACTTGAATTTGGTTTTTCCATTGTCTGGTTTTGCTGTTTGCTTCCACTATATATTGTTTTTGATATATTTGGTGTGCTGTGTGCTATCCAGAGTGATTTGGAGCTAAATGACATCAAATCAATCAGTAAAACTGAAACTTGGAACAAAAGGGCCATTTGACAATTGTTCAGAATTTGCAACCAAAAAGACACCTAACCATTGTCCAGTAGCGCTTCTGTCTAGGGCAGGGGTCCCCAAACTTGGCAACTTTAAGACTTCTGGCTGGAAAATTCTGGGAGTTGAAGTCCACAAGTCTTAAAGTTGCCAAGTTTGGAGACGTCTAGTCTAGGGAAAAGAGAGCTCTGATGACCATAAAACAGTTCACTTGATTTCTGCAATGGTCATTTTTACAATTAACATCTACTTGTATAAAAATAAAAATATACATTACACCGGAAACATATACCAGACTAAAGCCCCTGTCCCACTGCATTAACGGATGCAAAGAGGATGTAAAACATTAAAAAAAGCTTGCCATCCGTTGGAAAACGCTATGCATCCGTTGTGTACTCACTGCATACGTGTTTCATACGCTCTATCCCTCGAGCATCCGTCCACTGAGATTTCATCTGCGCAAGAAGTTTTGAGCTGCACAAAACTTTGTGAATGGATGAACTTTCCGCCGCGTACGATGTCCATCCGCAGCATATACGGGCAACAAACGTTCTATGTCCGTTATCATCCGTTAAAGGCTAGGTCACACTGGCTGACGGATGCAAAACATATGCAAAAAGAGGACAACGGATAAGCAAAATTTCGGGGGTGCTCCATCCGTTGTTATCTGCTCTCAAAAGTGCCCCAAATTTGCATAAACAGAACGGAAAACAATGGAAAGGAACGGACGGGGTAGTATGTAGCGAGGATGGTAAGCGGATGTTCGTAGGAAGCCTACTGGATGGAAGCAGATGACACATCCGAAGGGCTTCCAGGGGAGAATAGCGAAGCGAATGCGTAGCGGAAGGAGCGGATGCGTAGCGGATGACGCAAATGCATCATGGACGCCTATAGGATGTATAGCGGATGCATAGCGGATGGAAAGCGTTCACTGCGCATGCAGGGAGGATGAATTGTGTCAGCTCCGTGGATATAAAAGGATGCAGCTCGCAAGCAGTCAGCATTCAGAGGAAAGACCTGCTGCCAGAGACATCTTGAAAGAACACCATGATTCGACAGGGAAGAAGAGAAAGTCTCTGCCTACTCCTGCCAGCCCTGGCAAGAAGAACCACCATCCCACCCCCTGGCGCTGACTCTGAAGCTGCTGGTGCTTCTGCTGCTGCTGGTGCTTCTCCTGCTGGTGCTGCTGGTACTTCTGCTGCTGCTGCTGCTGGTTCTTCTGGTGCTTCTCCTGCTGGTGCTGCTGGTGCTTCTGCTGCTGCTCCTGCTGTTATGGACCAGCCCCAAGGCCCTCAAAGCCCTGCTGCTGAAGGCCCTGAAGCCCCTGCCAGAGGGAGGAAGAGGCAAGTCAAGGAGAAGGGAGAGAGGACCATGAGGAGGAGGTGCTGGAATGGCTGAGGAAGAACGAGTACCTGTGGAGAAAGGGCCACAGACTGTATCGCAACACCAAGAAGAAACAGGCAGCATGGAAAGACAAGAGAGCCTGGGCTACACTTCAGACGTACTCCTGGGATGGTGGAAGCACATGCACACCTGGTATGGCAAGCTGCACCTGAAGAAATCTGGCCAGGCCGCTGTCAAGCTCACTGACCAGGAGATTTACGTCATGGCCAAGTGCAGTTTCCTGGAGGGTGAGATCCGCCACCGAGGAGCAGCCCCTCTGAGCCCCCTCTCACTCAGACAGCCCACAGACAGCCAGTCCTCTTCCAGCCAGGAGACAGCTACCGTGTCCAGGCAGATGTCTTTCGAAGGCCCCACGGCAGAGACCCCCCTGACAGCTGCACTCCCCATGCCACAGGACGTGGAGGATCCCCTGTCTCAAATGGAGCAAGAAGAAGCAGCAGCCAGAGACTAACCCACACCCACACCCAGCTCCACCTCCATAGAAAGCAGGCAGAGAGGCAGACTGGAGGACCAGAGCCACACTGTCCTGCTGGAGATTAGGGACACCATCAAGACCAGCACAGATCTTCTCTCTCAGCTGGTCCACAGCAATATGCCATCCTCTAACCGCAGCCCTTCATCACCTACGTGAGACAGACCCTCATGGACCTGCCCGAGGCCCAGTGCCAGGTGATGAAGGAGAAAATCACAGCACTGCTGCACCACCCTCCGGGGCCAGCTGAACCTGCTCCAACCCATTCCAGGTCTGCTCCTCCACCCCATGCGATGTCACAGCCTTTCCACAGCTTTCAACAGCCCCTCATCTACCAATACTACGAGTACCAGGACTTCCCACACCAGAGGCATCCTTTCCCAGTCCAGGCCCAGGTACATCGCACGCCACAGACGCCTCACCTCACCCAGCTGCAGACCAGACAGCCCCACTACACTCCTCCTTCCTCCACCCCACAGCCAAGCCCCTCAACAGAAAATCTGTTTTCAGTACTGTGCCTGACATCCCAGGTCCTTGAGGAAGGGCCTCCCAATTTCACGGTACTGAGTCAGCTCTCTGAGAGCTTCCTGAACACACCATCCCCTGTTGTACTCTCAGGGCCAGGCACCCCAATGGCGCCTCAGACCAGCACTCCAGCAACAGCCACCTCCATAGTCCCAGGCCGCTCGACAGCGGAGACCATGGACATGCCTCAGAGTGACTGAGAATAGTGCCAGAGACTGAGTTGTTAACTGTTCACCTTATCTTTGCTTAAAGACACTTTACTTGGGTCATTTTGCTTTTTCAATAAAGTTTAATACAGTTAAGCCCATGTCACACTGCACCAACGGATGCAAAGAGGATGTAAAACGGAGAGAAACACTTGCCATCCATTGGTTAACGCGATGCATCTGTTCTGTCCTCACTGCGTGTGTGATTCATACGTTCTATCCGTCCGGCATCCATCTACTGAGATTTCATCCGCTCAAAAAGTTTTGAGCTGCACAAAACTTTTTCAGCGGATGAACTTTCCGCCGCATCCGTTCTACATCCGCGAAACATACGAGGAACAAATGTTCTATGTCTGCCGTCATCCATTAAACGTCCACTGTATCCACTTGGCATCCGCTGCACATCCGTGCAACTCGCATCTGCTTCAGCGGAAAACGGAAAGAGGGAGGAAGCGAAACGGACATGGAACGTCCACACAGCATTAGTAGCACGGACATAGAAAGGATGAAAGCAGATGCACCTCGGACATAAAGCACTAAAATGGAAAAAACGTTTGTATATGGGATGTATCTCGGATATTTAGGATGTCTGCAGGATGTCTAGAGGATGCAGAAGGACACCTAGTGGAAAACCGATATTTCCTATAAAAAGGGGGAGGAAATCACCTGGATCTCACTTTCTGTCCAGCAGACGTGGTGTGCAAACCTCTTCAGCCTTGCTCTTGCTCTTCAACATCATCCATTGATCTCCACCATGGATCAACGCACACTCCTTTTGGTAGACGCCATCATTCAACACCAGTACCAAGCCCTCTTCAGGCTCTTTCAACTTTTCTACGCAAAGAGAAGGAGACGTCCAAGAACTGTGTGGGTCCGACGATGGATCGAGAGAAGAGCTGAGTATGGACTGTATGACAAGCTGATGGTGGAGCTGAGGAATGAAGACCCTCGTGCATTCCAGCACTTCATGAGGATGCCACCAGCCATGTTTGACAAAGTTGTACAGTGTCTGAGACCCAGGTTGACCAAGCCGAGCACCAACTTCCGTTCCAGCCTGGACCCTGGGCTGAAGGTGGCGCTGACTCTGCGCCACCTGGCCTCTGGGATCACATACAGAAACATACAGTATGCATGGAGGGTGCCACACAACACTATCAGCATTGTGGTCAGAGAAGTGGTGCAGGCCATCATCGAAGAATACCTGGAGGAGCTCCTCCAGTGTCCCACCACTGAAGAAGGCTGGAAGAAAGTTGCAGAAGAGTGTTATCAGAGGTGGAACTTTCCCCACACCGTTGGAGCCATAGATGGGAAGCACGTGGCCTGCAAAGCTCCACCCAACTCAAGGTCCACTTATCACAACTACAAGGGCTTCTTCAGCATCATCCTCTTTGCCATGGTTGATGCTGACTACAAGTTCATGTACATCAATGCTTCAGGCAGCAGGTCACCTTCAGATGCCCAGGTATACAACGCCAGTGACCTCAAGGAGGGGCTGGAACGCAACCTCATCATGGGCTTCCCAGATCCAGACCCCCTGCCCAACGACACACAAGATATCCCCTACTTCATCGTGGGGGATGACGCCTTCTCCCTCAGAACCTACCTCATGAAGCCGTACAGTTCAAGATGCCTCACCCGTGAAGAGAGGGTCTTCAACTACAGGCTGTCCAGGGCAAGACGGGTGGTGGAGAACGCCTTTGGCATCCTGGCCAACAGGTTCCAGGTACTTCTCACCACCATGCAGCATCACCCAGGGACTGTGAGGAGCATCGTGGAAGCTTGCTGCATCCTGCACAATCTCATGCGCACCCGCTACCCAGTGTTGCAGAACAGGCTTGTGGACCGTCAACAAGGCAAATGGGACATGGAGCCTGGTGAATGGAGGCAGGAGCGAAACCTGATAGACACTGTGGATGTACCAGGCCCCTACAGAGCTTCACGTGAAGGGAAGAAGCAGCGCAACCTCCTGAGACACTGGTGCAACTCCCCAGCTGGAGCAGTGGAGTGGCAAGACAGGATGGTAGATGATTAATGGATACTTCCTTGAACCTCTCTCATAACACTGATGAGGTTGTGCCATGTATGTTGAGTGGCCCTACAATGAACAGGGCATTTAATAAAGAGTTTTGTATATGTTGAAATGTGTTGATCAATGAATAAATTGTTATTGATAAAAAAGGGCCTGGGAGGGTGGACCATACAGTCCCACTATGCTTGCACTGGAGGTTTATCCATCTCACAGCTATCCTTGCCGATCCCACAGCTATCCTTGCCCATCCCACAAGCATGCAAAGGCTTAACCATTTTCTAAAAGTTTCCACCAAGACTTTATTAAGTAAAAGAAATGAACCAAGTGTGTGAAGCAAAGATAACCTTCATTAATAACAAACTGTAAAAGCAAAATGACCCAAGTAAAGTGTCTGAAGCAAAGATAAAGTCAACAGGTAACAACTCAGTCTCTGGCACTGTTCTCAGTCACTCTGAGGCATTCCCATGGTCTCAGGTGTAAAGGGTCCAGGGGCTGTGGAGGTGGCAGTGGCTGGAGTGCTGGTCTGAGGCACCATTGGGGTGCCTGGCCCCGAGAGGACAACAGAAGATGGTGTGTGCAGGAAGCTCTCAGAGAGCTGGCTCTGGCCCGTGAGGTTGAGAAGCCCTTCGTCTAGCACCTGGGATGTCAGTCCCAACACCAATGACAGATGTTCTGAGGACGGGCTTGACTGTGGGGTGGAGGAAGGGGGAGTGTAGTGGGGCTGTCTGGTCTGTAGCTGGGCGAGGTGAGGTGTCGGTGACATATGTGGCCTCGGTGGCATATGTGGCATCGGCATCTGTGGCGTGGGTGGCATCTGGCGTTGGTGGCGTCAGTGGCATCTGTGGCGTCGGTGGCATCAGTGGCACCTGTGGCATGCGAGAAACTTGTGCCTGGACTGGGAAGGGCTGCCTCTGTTGAGGGAAGTCCTGGTAGGCATAGCCTTGGTAGGAGAGGGGCTCTTGAAAGCCTTGGAAGGACTATGACATCGCCTGGGGTGGAGGAGCTGACCTGGAGTGGGTGGGAGCAGGTTCAGCTGGGCCTGGAGGGTGGTGCAGCAGTGCTGTGATTTTCTTCATCACCTGGTACTGGGTCTTGGGCATGTCCATGAGGGTCTGGGTCACGTAGGTGAAGAAGGGCTTGCGGTTTGAGGATGGAATCTCGAAGTGTACCAGCTGAGAGAGGAGATCTGCACTGTTCTTGATTGTGTCCCTGATCTCCAAGAGGACAGTGTGGCTCTGTCCCTCTGGTCTGCCTCTCTATCTACTTTCTGTGGAGGGGGAGCTGGGTGTGGGTGTGGGTTGGTCTCTGGTGGCTGCTGCTTCTTCTTGCCCCATTTGAGACAGGGGATCTTCCATGTATTCTGGCATGGGGTGTGCAGCTGTCGGGGGGGTTCTCTGTTGTGGGGCACTCCGCAGATACCTGCCTGGGCACACTGGCTGTTTCCTGGCTGGAAGAGGACTGGCTGTCTGAGGGAGAGGGTTTACAGAGGGGCTTTGAGGGCCTTGGGGCTGGTTTACAGAGGGTTTACAGAGGGGCGGTGGTGGATCTCACCCTCCAGGAAGCTGCACTTGGCCATGACGTAGGTCTCCCGGTCTGTGAGCTTGACAGCGGCCTGCCCGGATCTCTTCAGGTGCAGCTTGCCATACCAGGTGTGCATATGTTTTCACCACCCCAGGAGGACATCAGAAGTGTAGCCCAGGCTCTTCGCCTTCTCTCTCCAAACCTGCTTCCATTTGGTGTTTTGATATAGCCTGTGGCCCTTCCTCCACAGGTACTCGTTGTCCCTCAGCCATTCGAGCACCTCCTCCTCATGGTCCTCTGCAATGGAGTACTGTTTCCTCTCCCCCTTCTTCTCCTTAGATTGCCTCTTTCTCCCTCTGGCAGGGCCTTCTGGGTCCTCATCAGCAGGGCTTTGAGGGCCTTGGGGCTGGTTCAGCACACCAGCAGCAGTAGCAGCAGCACCACCAGCAGCAGCAGGACCAGCAACAGAAGCACCAGCAGAAGCACCAGCAGCAGCACAGTCAGCGCCAGGAGGTGGGATAGTGGTTCTGTCCTTTCCAGGGCTGGCAGGATTAGGCACAGGCTTCCTCTTCTTCCCCATGGTCTCTGATGAAGATGTCTCTGGCAGTAGGTCTTTCCTCTGAATGCTGGCTTCGTGCGAGCTGCTTCCTTTTATATCTGCGGGGCTGACGCAATGCATGTGCAGTGAATGCTTTGCATCCGCTAGGCATCCGCTAGGCATCCATGATGCATCCGCATCATCCGCTATGCATCCGCCCCTTCCGCTACGAGTCCGCTTTGCTGTTCTCCCCCAGAAGCCCTGCAGATGTGCCATCCACTTCCATCCGCTTCCATCCGCTAGGTTACCATTGAGCATCCGCTTAACATCCTCGCTACATCCTCTCCCCATCCGTTCCTTTCCGTTCTATTTATGCAAATTTTTGCCCCTTTTGAGAGCAGATAACAACGGATGGAGCCAAGGATGGAATTTTGCCCGTCCTCTGTGTCCTTTTTACATACGTTTTGCATCCGTCAGCCGATGTGACCCAGCCTTTACTTAAGACAGTTGTTAATAAAGGTTATCTTTGCTTCACACACTTGGTTCATTTTATTTACTGAATAAAGTGTTGGTGAAAACTTTGAAAAAGGGGTTAAGCCTTTGCATGCTTGTGGGATAGGTAAGGATAGTTGTGGGATAGATAAACCTCCAGTGCAAGCATAGTGGGACTGTATGGTTCACCCTCCCAGCTGCCACACATACAGACCTTTTTTATCAATAACTTCATTGATCAACACATTTCAAAATCATCAAAGCTCTTTATTAATGCCCTATTCATTGTAGGACCACTCAACATACATGGCACAATCTCATCAATTTGATGAGACAGGCTCAAGGAAGCATTCATTAATCATCTACCATCCTGTCTTGCCACTCCACTGCTCCAGCTGGGGAGTTGCACCAGTGTTTCAGGAGGTTTCGATGCTTCTTCCCTTCACGTGAAGCTCTGTTGGGGCCTTGTACATCCACAGTGTCTATCAGGTTTTGTCCTTGCCTCCATTCACCAGGCTCCATGTCCCCATTGCCTTGTTGACGTTCCACAAGTCTGTTCTGCAAGACTGGGTAGCGGGTGCGCATGAGATTGTGCAGGATGCAGCAAGCTTCCACGATGTTCTTCACAGTCCCTGGGTGATGCTGCATGGTGGTGAAAAGTACCTGGAACCTGTAGGCCAGGATGCCAAAGGCGTTCTCCACCACCCGCCTTGCCCTGGACAGCCTGTAGTTGAAGATCCTCTCTTCACGAGTGAGGCATCTGGAAGTGTAGGGCTTCATGAGATAGATTCTGAGGGAGAAGGCATCATCACCCACAATGAAGTAGGGCACATCTTGTGTGTCATTGGGTAGGGGGTCTGGATCTGGAAAATCCATGATGAGGTTGTGTTCCAGCCCATCCTTGAGGTCACTTGCATTGTATACCTGGCCATCTGAAGCTGACCCGTTGCCTGAAGCATCGATGTACATGAACTGGTAGTCAGCATCAACCATGGCAAAGAGGATGATACTGAAGAAGCCCTTGTAGTTGTGATAAGAGGACCCTGAGTTGGGTGGAGCTTTGCAGGCCACGTGCTTCCCATCTATGGCTCCAACGGTGTGGGGAAACTTCCATCTCTGAAACCACTCTTCTGCAAGTTTCCTCCAGCCTTCTTCAGTGGTTGGGCACTGGAGGAGCTCCTCCATGTCTTCTTTGATGATGGCCTGCAACACTTCTCTGACCACTTTGCTGATGCTGTTGTGTGGCACCCTCCAGGCATACTGCATGTTTCTGTATGTGGTTCTAGAGGCCAAGTGGTGCAGAGTCAGTGCCACCTTCAGTCCAGGGTCCAGGCTGGGATGGAAGTTGGTGCTTGGCTTGGTCAACCTGGGTCTCAGACGCTCCACAATTTCGTCAAACATGGCTGGTGGCATCCTCATGAAGTGCTGCAATGCATGAGGGTCTTCATTCCTCAGGTCCACCATCAGCTTGTCATAGAGTCCTAACTCCACTCTTCTCCCGATCCATCTTCGGACCCAGACAGCTCTTGGACGTCTCTTTCTTTTCTTTGCATAGAAAAGGTGAAACAGTCTGAAGAGGGCTTGGTTCTGGTGTTGAATGATGGCAGCTACCATAAGGAGCATGCGATGATCCATGGTGGAGATCAATGGATGATGTTGAAGAGCAAGAGCAAGGGTGAAGAGGTCTGTATACCAGGGCTGCTGGACTGATTGTGAGATCCAGGTGATTTCCTCCCCCTTTTTATAGGAAATGTTGGTTTTCCGCTAGGTGTCCTTCCACATACTCTAAGCATACTCCAGACATACTAAATATCCAATATACATCCCATATACAAATGTTTTGTCCGTTTTAATGCTTTATATACGAGATGCATTCGCTTACATCCTTTCTATTTCCGTGCTACTAACGCTGTGTGGACGTTCCGTGTACCTTTCGCTTCCTCCCTCTTTCTGCTTTCAGCTGCAGTGGATGTGAGTTGTGGGGATGCCGAGAGGATACAGCGGACATATAACCGATGACAACGGACGTAGAACATTTGTTGCCCGTTTTTGTCGCAGATGTAGATCGTACACGGCGGAAAGTTCATCCGCTCAAAAAGTTTTGTGCAGCTCAAAACTTTTTGAGCGGTTGAAATAGCAGTAGACAGATGTTTGACGGATGGAGCGTATGAATCACATACGCAGTGAGTACACAATGGATGCATCGCGTTTTCCAATGGATGTCAAGCTTTTTTGTCAATTTTACATCCTCTTTGCATCTCTTGGTGCAGTGGGACATGGGCTTAAAAGTCCGCTGTTTCCTCTCTGCATCCTCTGGCCATCCCCTCAACTCACATCCACTGCAGCTGAAAACAGAAAGAGGGAGGAAACAAAAGGTACATAGTACGTCTACACAGTAGCACGGAAATAGAAAGGAGCGTATGCATCTTGTATATAAAGGATTAAAATGGACAAAACGTTTGTATCTGGGATGTATCTCGGATATTTAGGATGTCTGCAGTATGTCTAGAATATGTAGAAGGACACCTAGCGGACTACCGATATTTCCTATAAAAAGGGGGAGGAAATCATCTGGATCTCAGTATGAGTCCAGCAGCCATGATGTACAGACCTCTTCACCCTTGGTCTTGGTCTTCCACATCATCAATTGTTCTCCACCATGGATCATGACACAGTCCTTATGGTAGCTGTGATCATTCATCACCAGAACCAAAACCTGTTCAGACTGTTTCACCTTTTATACAGACGGAGAAGAAGGAGACGTCCAAGAGCTGTGTGGGTCCGAGGATGGATCGTGAGAAGAATGGAGTTTGGACTGTATGACCAGTTGATGGTGGAGCTGAGGAATGAAGACCCTCGTGCATTCCATTACTTCATGAAGATGCCACCAGCCATGTTTGACAAAGTTGCACAGCATCTGAGACCCAGGTTGACCAAGCCGAGCACCAACTTCCATGCCAACCTGGACCCTGGACTGAAGGTGGCACTGACTCTGCGGCGCTTGGCCTCTGGAACCACATACAGAAACAGGCAGTATGCATGGAGGGAACCACACAACAGCATCAGCAAAGTGGTCAGAGAAGTGGTGAGGCCATAATCGAAGTATATGTGGAGGAGTTCCTCAAGTGCCCCACCACTGAACAAGGCTGGAGGAAACTTACAGAAGAGTGGTATCAGAGGTGGAACTTTCCTCACACCGTTGGAGCTGTAGATGGGAACCACGTGGCCTGCAAAGCTCCAGCCAACTCAGGGTCACTTATCACAACTACAAGGGCTTCTTCAGTATCATCCTCTTTGCCATGGTTGATGCTGACTACAAGTTCATGTACATCGATGCTTCAGGCAATGGGTCAGCTTCAGATGGCCAGGTATACAACGCAAGTGATCTCAAGGATGGGCTGGAATGCAACCTCATCATGGGTTTTCCAGACAAGACCCCTGACCCAATGACACACAAGATGTGCCCTACTTCATCATTGGTGATGACGCCTTCTCCCTCAGAACCTACCTCATGAAGCTGTACAGTTCAAGACACCTCACCCGTGAAGAGAGGATCTTCAACTACAGGCTGTCCAGAGCAAGACGGGTGGTGGAGAACGCCTTTGGCATCCTGGCCAACAGATTCCAGGTACTTCTCACCACCATGCAGCATTACCCAGAGACTGTGAGGAGCATCGTGGAAGCTTGCTGCATCCCACACAATCTCATGTGCACCCACTATCCAGTGTTGCAGAACAGACCTGTGGACCGTCAACAAGGGAATGGGGACATGGAGCCTGGTGAATGGGGGCAAGGATGAAACCTGATAGACACTGTGGATGTACAAGGCCCCAACAGAGCTTCACGTGAAGGGAAGAAGCAACGCAACCTCCTGAGACACTGGTGCAACTCCCCAGCTGGAGCAGTGGAGTGGCAAGACAGGATGATAGATGCTTAATGGATGCTTCCTTGAGCCTGTTGCATAACACTGATGAGATTATGCCATGTATGTTGAGTGGTCCTACAATGAATAGGGCATTAATTAAGAGCTATGTTTATTTTGAAATGTGTTGATCAATGAATAAATTGTTATTGATAAAAAAGGTCCATATGTGTGGCAGCTGGGATGGTGGACCATACAGTTCCACTATGCTTACACTGGACGTTTATCTATCCCACAACTATCCGTATCTATCCCACAAGCATGCAAAGGCTTAACCATTTTCTTAAAAGTTTTCACCAACACTTCACTAAGGTAAAAAAATGAACCAAGTGTCTTAAGCAAATATAAGCTTTGTTAACTTTTTTAGGTAACTTTTATGATTTTATTAAATCAGCAAAATGAATCAAGTTAACTGAATTAAGTGTGTTAAGCAAAAATATCCTTTATTAACTTTCTTAAGTAAACTGTATGACTTTATTAAATAAGGAAAATGAACCAAGTAAAGTGTCTTAAGCAAAGATAAACTTAACAAGTAAACAACTCAGTCTCTGACACTATTCTCAGTCACTCTGAGTCATGTCTATGGTCTCAGCTGTTAAGCGGGCAGGGACTGTGGAGGTGGCTGTGGCTTGAGTGCTGGTCTGAGGCGCCATTGGGGTTCTTGGCCCTGAGAGTACAACGGGATGGTGTGTTCAGGAAGCTCTCTGAGAGCTGACTCAGTCCCATGAGGTTGAGAGGCCCTTCATCAAGTACCTGAGATGTGAGGCACAAGACTGATGATAGATTGTCCCTTGACGGGCTTGGCTGTGGGGTGGAGGAAGGAGGAGTGTAGTGGGGCTGTCTGGTCTGCAGCTGAGTGAGGTGTGGCATCTGTGGCGTGCGATGAACCTGGGCCTGGACTGGGAAGGTCTGTTTTTGCTCTGGGAAGTCCTGGTAGTCGTAGCCTTGGTAGGTGAGAGGCTGTTAAAAGCCGTGGAAGGGCTGTGACATAGTCTGGGGTGGAGGAGCAGACCTGGACTGGGTCGTAGCAGGTTCAGCTGGGCCTTGAGGATTATGCAGAAGGGCTGTTATCTTCTCCTTCATCACCTTGTACTGGGCCTTGGGCAGGTCCCTCAGGGTGTGGCTCACGTAGGTGATGAAGGTGTGGTGGCCTGAGGATCCTCTGTCCAAGTGGACCAGCTGAGAGAGAAGTTCTGTGCTGATCTTCATTGTGTCCCTGATCTCCAACAGGACACTGTGGTTCTGGCCCTCCAGTCTGCCTCTCTGCCTGCATCCTATGGAGCTGGGGCTGGGGGTGGGGGTGGGTTTGTCTCTGGTGACTGCTGCTTCTTCCTCCATTTGTGACGGGGATCCTCCAAGTCCGCCGCCACGGGGAGTGCAGCTGTTGGGGGGGTCTCTGCCGTGGGGCCCTCCGAAGACACCTGCCTGGACAGGGTAGCTGGCTCCTGGCTGGAAGAGGACTGGCTGTCTGTGGGCTGTCTGAGGGAGAGGGGACTCAGAGGGGCTGCTCCTCGGTGGTGGATCTCACCCTCCAGGAAACTGCACTTGGCCATGACGTACATCTCCCGGTCAGTGAGCTTGACAGCGGCCTGCCCGGATTTTTTGAGGTGTAGCTTGCCATACCAGGTGTGCAGTGCTTCCACCATCCCAGGAGTACATCTGCAGTGTCGCCCAGGCTCTCTGCCTTGTCTCTCCATGCTGCCTGTTTCTTCTTGGTGTTGCGATACAGTCTGTGGCCCTTTCTCCAGAGGTCCTCAATCTCCCTCAGCCATTCCAGCACCTCATCCTCATGGTCCTCGGAAACGGTGTACTGTTTCCTCTCTCCCTTCTCCTTCCCTTGCCTCTTCCTCCCTCTGGCAGGGCCTTCAGCAGCAGGGCCTTCAGGGGCATGAGCAGCTGGGCCTTGAGCAGCAGGGATTTGAGGGCCTTGGGGCTGGTCCACCACAGCAGCAGCAACAGGAGCAGCAGCAGGAGCAGCAGCAGGAGCAGCAGGTTCAGAGTCTGTGCCAGGGGGTGGGATGCTGGTTCTGTCCTTGCCAGGACTGGAACAAGTAGGCACCGGCTTCCTCTTCTTGCCTGACTGACGAACCATGGTGTTCCTTGAAGATGTATGTGGCAGCACATTTTTCCTCTGAATGCTGACTGCATGCATGCTGCATCCTTTTATATCTGCGGAGCTGATGCAATTCATACTCCTCGCATGCGCAGTGAAAGCTTTGCATCCGATATACATCCGCGTGGCACCCGCTTTACTTCCTATAGGCGTCCGTGATGCATCCGCGTCATCCACTATGCATCCGCCCCTTCCGCTATGTGTCCGCTTCGCAGTTCTCCCCCGGAAGCCCTTCGGAGGTGTCATCCGCTTCCATCCGCTGTCTTCCGCTAGGCTTCCTATGAACATCCGTTTAACATCCCCACTACATACCCACGTCCGTTCTTTTCTGTTCTTTTCTGTTCTGTTTATGCAAATTTTTGCCAATTTTTGGAGCGGATGACAACGGATGGAGCCACCCCCGAAATTTTGCTCGTCCGCTCTGTCCTTTATGCATACGTTTTGCATCCATCGGCCAGTGGGACCTAGCCTTAAGTATAATACATAAGTATGATACATTCTCATGAATTTCTAGAAATGTTCAATGATTTTGTTTACAAGTTAAACTCTCTTCAATAGGTAACATGTTTGTTCTAGTTTCTGAGCATATGATTGTGTTTAAGATAACATAGATTAATGATAGATTCATGTATTATTAGAGCTGTGCATGAGGGGTGTGTGAACATAATACCTCTCTACAATTCTTTTAAAGCAATCTTGTCCCTAAATTGCAGAACTGTTTATGTAACATTGCCACATGATTTTAAGCACAATTTTTGAGTAGCTTACCCAGGAAGAAATTGTCTAGATTCATCATTTTTGTCTTTTTGGAATGATCTCATTACATGAAGTTGGGGTGGGGGGGGGTCACTCCTCCCAGGACTTTGTATACTTGAGCACTCCCGTCCTACAAGATGTGATAAAGTTCTCTCACTTCCTGCCTAGTGGGATGACAAACCTCCCTGTAATGAGCAAGAGTGTTGGACCAGTGATACCTTTGGAAAGAACCCCTGGTTAGTCATAGCAGCTATAACAACTTCAACAGTTCAAGCAAGGCAATTCTATTAAAGATGTTGAGGTTCCCCAGAAGTGACCCACACACACACACAAGTCCTTAATACCAAATCTGAAATTACCTCTATCAAATGAATAGAGTAGTGAGAAATCCTGTGTATTCCAAGTGCCTAATAGAAAATACATCGTAGATCGGCACTTGCCTGGAAAGAGAAGTTGAATTCCTACATAGTACAGCAACTGCTTCTCCGTTATTCTTCTGATTTGTTCTGCTCCTGTGCTAAGTATCTATGATAGAATATGGAGAGATAATACATAAGCACACCAGCTCTCTGACCAGGTGTTAGTAATACATGACAAATCAGCCCTTTAATTTACAATCAAATTGTACATGAGATAGATCTTACTATTGTACATGAGATAGATCTTACTATTAATTGACCTGGCATTCATCAATAACACCTCCAATTCACAGGGTGATCCAGTCTATGTACATAATCCATCTGGGCAAGAGAATAAGCAAAAGAGAGGCAGGCATATAATTCTTCTAATCCAGGGCCGGATGCATCATACTATGGCCATGGCCAAGCCCAGTTTAGCAAAGAGGGGGAAAGTCCCTATACATCACGTGATGACACCATGACTGCGAGTTTGACACTCCTGTTCTAATCTGACATCTTCCTCTGCCAAGGCCATACTTCTTTTTAATGGTCCCAGTTGGAGTCTTCTGATGTTTCTCCATTATGCTATTGCAAGATTCTCCAACTAAAATATAAAAAAAGGTACAAAATACAATGTACTTTTGAAGAAGTTTCAACCCTCAACCTTATTTGCCTTATTCCAGCTCCAGATAAAAATAATTTTTAGTTGGGTGAGCTAGAAGCAAAACAGGCTTCTGATGACAATGATAATATGCTATAGCAACAGCTGCTGTTGTGGCAAAATTTCAGCAATAATGGGGATATGAAAGACTTGTGCTTTGTTTTCCATCAAATTGTTATTTGAAGTGGAATAACATATTTTAAAAATATAAGGAACAAATGGGAAATACGTAGGTACGGGCTTTTTATATGTAATCATGTTACGGGAGGCTGAGAGATCATTAATCTTTCCCTCTTTCTACTATTGTATCTGCGTGTAAAATAGTACATGAGCAAATCTCACCAGCTGAAAAGTCTCCTTGCCAATAGAGGGAGATAGAACAAAGGAGGAAATTCTCATTTCTTGCTTTACTTAATACAATGATGAAGGAAAGCCGTCTATTTTATCAAGTGTCTGGAAGCAGACACTTGATATAACTGTTATTCAACAACAGGAGGTAGGAAAATCAGCATATAGATAACTGTTTATGTATGTGGAGCAGAATTCCAGTTTAGCAAGCCCTGGATATTCAAATATTCAAAAAGGATTAATGTTTAGAGTTAGAAGTACAATTCTAATTCCCATCCCATTCGCTACCCTGAAGAATGTCACTGCTACATTACCCCAGTTTCTAATTCATCTCACACAAACAGTGAAGATTTTCTTTGCCCTAACTTTTTTAACGGGCTAAAAGCAGCACAGCAGAAAAGCTGGTTCTTATTCTTGGCCCACCCATCTGCAAAAGAGTTTACGGGTAAAGGCTAGGTCACACTGGCCGATGGATGCAAAACGTATGTAAAAAGGACACAGTGGACGAGCAAATTTTCCATCCGTTGTTATCCGCTCTCAAAAGTGCCCCAAATTTGCATAAACAGAGCGGACAATAACGGAAAGGAACGGACGTGGGGAGGATGTAGCGTGGATGTAAAGCGGATGTTTGTAGGAAGCCTAACGGACGAAAGCGGATGGAAGCGGATGACACATCCGCAGGGCTTCCGGGGGAGAACAGCGAAGCGGACGCGTAGCGGAAGGAGCGGATGCGTAGTGGATGCATAGCAGATGACACGGATGCATCATGGACGCCTATAGGATGCATAGCGGATGCCTAGCAGATGCAAAGCGTTCGTTGCACATGCGGGGAGGATGAATTGCGTAAGCTCCGCAGATATAAAAGGATGCAGCTCACAAGCAGGTCAGCATTCAGAGGAAAGACCTGCTGCCAGAGACATCTTGAGAGAACACCATGGGGAAGAAGAGGAAGCTTGTGCCTACTCCTGCCAGCCCTGGAAAGAAGGACAGAACCACCATCCCACCCCCTGGCGCTGACTCTGAAGCTGCTGGTGCTTCTGCTGCTGCTGCTGCTCCTGGTGTTGCTGCGGCTGGTGCTGCTAGTGCTTCTCCTGCTGCTGCTGCTGCTGGTGCTTCTCCTGCTGCTGCTGCTGTTGCTTCTCCTGCTGCTGCTGCTGCTTCTCCTGCTGCTGCTTCTCCTGCTGCTGCTGCTGCTGCTTCTGTTGCTGGTCCTGCTGCTGGTGCTGGTGCTGCTGCTGGTGGTGCTGCTGGTGTGGTGGACCAGCTCCAAGGCCCTCAAAGCCCTGCTGATGAGGACCCAGAAGGCCCTGCCAGAGGGAGGAAGAGGCAATCGAAGGAGAAGGAGAAGGGGGAGAGGAAACAGTACTCCATTGCAGAGGACCATGAGGAGGAGGTGCTCAAATGGCTGAGGGAGAACGAGTACCTATGGAAGAAGAGCCACAGGCTATATCGAAACACCAAGCGGAAGCAGGCGGCTTGGAGAGAGAAGGCGGAGAGCCTGGGCTACACTTCTGATGTCCTCCTGGGGTAGTGGAAACATATGCACACCTGGTATGGCATGTTGCACCTGAAGAAATCCGGCCAGGCCGCTGTCAAGCTCACTGACCGGGAGACCTATGTCATGGCCAGGTGAAGCTTCCTGGAGGGTGAGATCCGCCACCGAGGAGCAGCCCCTCTGTCAACCCTCTCCCTCAGACAGCCCACAGAGAGCCACTCCTCTTCCAGCCAGGAGACAACTACCTTGTCCAGGCAGGTGTCTTTGGAGGGCCCCACGACAGAGATCCCCCTGACAACTGCACTCCCTGTGCCGGAGGATGTTGAGGATCCCCTGTCTCAGATGGAGCAAGAAGAAGCAGCCACCAGAGACCAACCCACACCCAAACCCAGCTCCACCTCCACAGAAAGCAGGCAGAGAGGCAGACCGGAGGGACAGAGCCACACTGTCCTCTTGGAGATCAGGGACACAATCAAAGCCAGCACAGATCTCCTCTCCCAGCTGGTCCACTTTGACGTACCATCCTCTAACCGCAAGCCCTTCATCACGTACGTGAGCCAGACCCTCATAGACATGCCTGAGGCCCAGTACCAGGTGATGAAGGAGAGGATCACAGCTCTTCTGCACCACCCTCCAGGCCCAGCTGAACCTGTTCCAACCCACTCCAGGTCTGCTCCTCCACCCCAGGCGATGTCACAGCCCTTCCATGGATTTCAGCAGCCCCTCGCCAAACAAGCCTACCACTACCAGGACTTCCCACAGCAGAGGCAGCCCTTCCCAGTCCAGACCCAGGTTCCTCAGACGCCACAAACACCACAGACGCCTCAGCTGACCCAGCTGCAGGCCAGACAGCCCCACTACACTCCTCCTTCCTCCACCCCACAGCCAAGCCCTTCCTCAGAACATCTGTCATCAGTCTTGTGCCTCACATCCCAGGTACTTGAGGAACGGCCTCTCAACCTCACGGGACTGAGTCAGCTCTCTGAGAGCTTCCTGCACACACATCTCCTGTTGTACTCTCGGGGCCAGGCATCCCAATGGCGCCTCAGACCAGCACTCCAGCAACAGCCACCTCCACAGTCCCTGGCCCCTTTACATCTGAGACCATGGGCACGCCTCAGAGTGACTGAGAAGAGTGCCAGAGACTGAGTTGTTACCTGTTCACTTTATCTTTGCTTAAGACACTTTACTTGGGTTATTTTGCTTTTTAATAAAGTCATACAGTTTGTTATTAAGAAAGTTTATCTTTGCTTCATACACTTGGTTCATTTTTTTTACTTAATAAAGTGTTGGAGAAAACTTTGAAAAAAGGGTTAAGCCTTTGCATGTTTGTGGGATTGGTAAGGATAGCTGTGGGGTGGATAGCTGTGGGATGGGTAAGGATAGCTGTGGGAAAAGGATAGTTGTGGGATGGGTAAGGATAGCTGTGGGATAGATAAACCTCCAGTGCAAGCATAGTGGGACTGTATGGTCCAACCTCCCAGCTGCCACACATATGGCCCTTTTTTATCAATAACAATTTAATCATTGATCCACACATTTCAACATAAACAAAACTCTTTATTAATGCCCTATTCATTGTAAGGCCATTCAACATACATGGCACAATCTCATCAGTGTGATGAGATAGGCTGAAGGAAGCATCCATTAATCATCTACCATCCTGTCTTGCCACTCCACTGCTCCAGCTGGGGAGTTGCACCAGTGTTTCAGGAGGTTGCGCTGCTTCTTCCCTTCACGTGAAGCTCTGTTGGGGCCTTGCACATCCACAGTGTCTATCAGGTTTCGCCCTTGCCTCCATTCACCTGGCTCCATGTCCCCATTGCCTTGTTGACGATCCACAAGCCTGTTCTGCAACACTGGGTAGCGGGTGCACATGATATTGTGCAGGATGCAGCAAGCTTCCACAATGCTCCTCACAGTCTGTGGGCGATGCTGCATGATGGTGAGAAGTACCTGGAACCTGTTGGCCAGGATGCCAAAGGCATTCCCCACCACCCGTGTTGCCCTGGACAGCCTGTAATTGAAGATCTTCTCTTCACGGGTGAGGTATCTGGAAGTGTAGGGCTTCATGAGGTAGGTTCTGAGGGAGAAGGCGTCATCCCCCACGATGAAGTAGGGCACATCTTGTGTGTCGTTGGATAGGGGGTCTGGATCTGGGAAACCCATGATGAGGTTGTGTTCCAGCCCACCCTTGAGGTCACTGGCATTGTATACCTGGCCATCTGAAGCTGACCCGTTGCTTGAAGCATCGATGTACATGAACTTGTAGTCAGCATCAACCATGGCAAAGAGGATGATGCTGAAGAAGCCCTTGTAGTTGAAATAAGTGGACCCTGAGTTGGCTGGAGCTTTGCAGGCCACGTGCTTCCCATCTACAGCTCCAACGGTGTGAGGAAAGTTCCACCTCTGATACCACTCTTCTGCAAGTTTTCTCCAGCCTTGTTCAGTCATGGGGCACTTGAGCTCCTCCACGTATCCTTCAATGATGGCCTCAACACTTCTCTGACCATTTTGCTGATGCTGTTGTATGGCACCCTCCACGCATTCTGCCTGTTTCTGTATGTGGTTCCAGAGGCCAGGTGCTGCAGAGTCAGTGCCACCTTCAGTCCAGGGTCCAGGTTTGGATGGAAGTTGGTGCTCGGCTGGGTCAACCTGGGTCTCAGACGCTGTACAACTTCGTCAAACATGGCTGGTGGCATCCTCATGAAGTGCTGCAATGCATGAGGGTCTTCATTCCTCAGGTCCACCATCAGCTTGTCATAGAGTCCAAACTCCAGTCTTCTCCCAGTCCATCTTCGGACCCAGACAGCTCTTGGACGTCTCCTTCTCCTTGAGTAGAAAAGTTGAAACAGTCTGAAGAGGGCTTGGTTCTGGTGTTGAATGATGGCAGCTACCAAAATGAGTGTGCAATGATCCATGGTGGAGATCAATGGGTGATGTGGAAGAGCAAGAGCAAGGCTGAAGAGGTCTGCACACCACGTCTGCTGGACTGATTGTGAGATCCAGGTGATTTCCTCCCCCTTTTTATAGGAAATATCAGTTTTCTGCTAGGTGTCCTTCCACATACTCTAGACATCCTCCAGACATACTAAATATCCGAGATACATCCCATATATGAAGATTTTGTCCGTTTTAATTCTTTATATCCGAGCTGCATCCGCTTTCATCCTTTCTATTTCCATGCTACTAACGCTGTGTGGATGTTCCGCATACCTATCGCTTCCTCCCTCTTTCCATTTTCAGCTGCAGCGGATGTGAGTTGCGCGGATGGCCAGATGATGCCGAGAGGATACATCAGACGTGTAACGGATGACAACGGACATAGAATGTTTGTTGCCCATATGTGTCACGGATGTAGATCGTACGTGGCGGAAAGTTCATCCGCTCAAAAAGTTTTGTGCAGCTCAAAACTGTTTGAGCGGATGAAATAGCAGTAGACGGATGTTTTACCGATAGAGCGTATGAAACATGTATGCAGTGAGTACACAACGGATGCATCGCGTTTTCCAATGGATGGCAAGCTTTTTTGTCCATTTTACATCCTCTTTGCATCCGTTGGTGCAGTGTGACATGGGCTTAAGATTCAGTGGTGAAATTCCACATTTTTTCCTATTGGTTCTGAGAGAACGCTTCACTCAACTACTCAAAATTTCCACTACCGGTACACGAGAACCAGTCCAAATATCGCCTCTGATAAGATTATTAGCCTAACATGTTGTGTTTCAGCAGAATGAATTTACTGCTTCTAAAGACATTTCAGCCTGTGGACCTTCTCCTATCCCATCTTGGAGAATCCTAGCACCAGATGAATCCTGATAACCAATTGTATGCAGCAGTCTTTAATAAAGCTTTGCGTGACCCATCCCTTTGTCAGAATTGAATGCAGTAATTACATTTTTGGAGGTAGTTAACTCCTTCCTACCTGTGCAACCCCACTCTCCCTCTTTTTGCAGCAATAATGGGAAGGAGGGATAATTTATCCTAATAAGATGTTTTTCTTAGATTTTTTCTTAATTGTTACGAGGGGAGACACTTTATCCACTTGGTACATTGTGATCATACCTAAAAACACTGCTTCCTCACATGACTGTCAGGGGAATTCCCCCCCCCCCAAAGTACATCTGTGAAAAGGAGGATTTCCAAGAAAATAGTAATAGATGAGATGAATAAACATCTTGTGTGATGTCATACTCAAAAACTTTTCCAATTCAGGAGGGGAAAAAACTTAAGACCATATGTAGGATAGATTTTTAGTCAGTGAACAATTTGTTCAAGCTCAAAGAAGTGTTTTCTTCTTTTAATATGTAGCTGCTTCCTATTAGAAATCTAAAATACTGCTCAGGATTACCATATAAGGTAGACAGCCTGCTACCCACAGCCATCAAAATGCCTAAAGATTCCTTTTGAATTTAACAGAGTTCCTATCCTATCTGGACTTTGGGGGGTTTTTTAAATGATTTTTGAATAAATTAAAAGAGAAGGGAAGATGAAGATGAAGAGTTAGAGGTCCTCTTGGAAAGCAAGGTACAATCACTACCAACTGTAAGAGATGACCAGGTAGATCCCGAAGGTAGGATCAAATGTATCATCAGTTTGGAATCCTTACATAACCACAAGAGACCTAAGTCCAGCCCCCCTCCCCATGATTTCCATATAGTGCCAATTTGACTTGACTGTTAATATATCAGACTGTTGTATATAGGTAATATGGAATAAACATTTAATGCTTTGATTTCAGTTCCTGTACTTGCTCCTGACACTAACTATTCTAAGAGCCTAGAGTTCAGAAGGCTTTTTGACAATGCTTACCACACATGCTTACCCATACATGGTTGAGAAATGTTCTTGAGTCCGGTCCTGTTGCAGTTTTCTTCTTTTAGTAGACAATCAGGGACAGCTTTGTAATTTATGTAAGTTATTAGCATTAATTAATTAACTAAATAGGTCATTTAAAATGAAAGTTATCTTGTGAACAGTACTGAGGCTAAGCCTCATAAAATTACGGCTTCTATATACATCATGTGCATTCCTCCATCCAACAACCTTGGCAAAATCAAATCAAAACTTTATTGTAGTTAAAAGCTAGGAAGAAAACCCAGTATACAAGCATAAGGATCATCTGACAGTGCTGGTATTATTATTTTTTTAAAGGGAAAGATTAAATTTGGCATAAACGCCAATAACACCTGCAGTATAAAACCACACATGTAATCATTTCAATCTCTCCTATTTTACAAGAACACAAATAACAAGTGACAGGCGTTTTATGATACATGCCTTGTGGCAGGGCTGGAAAAAAAAGTGTTGCAGCATCTCCGTGATGGCTCATTGGTATTCACTGTAACAGTAAGATGTCATGACTCTCCCATCAAATGTGATTGCAGTTCTACAGAAACTGGATCTGACCTAGATTGAACTACAGCTCCACATCCAGGAGGAATCGTGCTACAAGTTTTGTGGCCTAGTCCCTATTTAATATATATCTGGAAAGAGGTCACCATATGTCATTTTATGTGTAAGGGCCTTCTCCTAGCTGAGTTGAAAATTATTACTGAAAAGTGAGGTGATGCAGCTCAGAGGGAATAGTTACATTTATAGGTTTTTAAATTTATTTTCCATTTTTTTGAACTACCTATCTATAATATTTAATTGCTGCTATCCAAACTCCAGTTTCTACTCAAGCAAGGCTGGAAACTAAATTAAAGACAGTTCTAGCACCACTTTTGAGAAGGCCAAATATAGCTCTAAAAACCTGAACTATACCATCTCACATGGCCTGTACTTAAGCAAAAACAGTAGTTTGCTCAAGGCTAAGCAGAAAACAGTAGCAAAGGAAGGAATGTAAATCAACATCTCTTGGAAAGAAAACTTGCTTGGGTGGGTGGTTTTACTTTTAACAGGAGAGTGCAGAAGAGAAGTCAAAATCCAATCTGAAGTTAGGCAGCAAAGTCAGGTGTGTTAGCCAATCCAAAGCCAGAGAGTCACCAGCAAGATTCACCCCCAGAACAGGAGATCAGAGAGTTATTCCCAACAGAAAAACATGGGTCAAATTAAGTTGCAGCCAATTTTCTCTAACCAAGAAAGTTATTCCCTTACTTGGCAAGGAGCCTCATTGAGTATCTTTGTTCTGTTGTCCACACCAGGCATCTCCAACCTTGGCCACTTTAAGACTTGTAGACTTCAACTCTGGGAGTTGAAGTCCACAAGTCTTAAGGGGGCCAAGGTTGGAGATGCCTGGTCCACTCTACATGCTGAATCCAAGAGCTTGGAGCCAGCCATATCTCATCATCTGACAGGAATATCCAGCTGTTTTGATGGTGTCTGTAAAGTATTTGATCAGACTCAGAATGTCATGAGGCTGGCATTCCACAGGCTGAATGGAGCAGCTTCTTCAGAGTTAAGTGTCTGAATCCTTGGCTAAGTCCCTGAAAGATGTTTGAAGGTAGCAATCAAAAGATTTCCTTCATTGTGATGGAGACTGCAAAATGGTCAAGGTACTCCTTTGCCAAGTTGCACTAGTACCCCTCCCCCATTCGCTTTGTTTGGCAAAGTATTTGAAAGATGTTAACTTGCTCAATTGTGCAGTTGTTGATAGATCAGTTAAGGGTTGTGAATCTTTTAGACAAGATCATTATCAAACATTTTTTATAATTGATCACCAATTATTGTCTTGGCAACATAGGGGCACTTGTTGCACTCTTTAAATCACCTTGTATTAGATAATAACAGGATTGTCTGCCATATAGTAAAAATGGCAGAAACCTATTTCTCAGTTGAGTGGCATGAATGTAGTTGGCTTCTAGTTGCTGGATAAGATAGTTAATATATATGTTACCTTTATTAATAAACAGTCTGATGATATGGAGTGCTATCTGGAATATATGGTTAGCCTACTGCTTAATACTATCTTGTGCTAGTCAGGGGGATCTTGTGAATGGCTTGGATTAACCCAGGATCTATGTCATGAGAGCAGTGGTAGGATTCAAATATTTTTACTACTGCTTCTGTGGGCGTGGCTTGGTAGGTGTGGCTTGGTGGGCGTGGCAGGGGAAGGTTACTGCAAAATTCCCATTCCCTCCCCCCACCCCACTAACCTGCTTTCCAGCTTTGTTCTCCTATGCAGGACAACAAAAGAAGACCCAGCTCATCAGCTGGGACTCAGGAGGCAAAGAATAGATGGAGGCAGAGCCAGTCAGAGGCAGTATTCACTGGTTCTCCGAACTACTCAAAATTTCTGCTTTTGGTTCTCCAGAACTGGTCAGAACCTGCTGAATACCCCCTCTGCATGGGAGGCTTGACACTGAGAGCTGATCTTCATGACAAGCTCAACCAGCTCTAGTATTAGCCATTGTTCTCTTCTTGAGTCATGCATGACATTATCCTTTCCCTGCCTCAAATCCCTGCCTTCAGAAGGCAACCTCCACCTATCTTGTCCTGCTACAGATCTAAAGTAATGCATTCCAACTTAAAGTTGATTGAACTAAACTTGCTGATTGTCATGCTTCATGTGGTGGCAGGCCATTCCATATGCTCTTATGCACTGTGGTAGCAAGACTCTTTCCCAGTTGCTTGTCTCTGCTCCCTACCACATATTATTACAGGTTCACCAAGAGAATGGTGAAAAGCTGGACTTTGTTCTTTTCCTGCTTTACCTATCAGACAGAGAAATCACAGCTTTTTTAAAAAACAAAAGATCAGATAAAGTTGGCAAGGCTTCTTGTACTTTCTCTTCTAGCCCAAGTGATGGGGGAAAATAGTTAATTATTAGTTTTTTTCTGTCTTTATCTCTTTTCCTTTCCTTGTCTTCTCCAGTCTTGGAAGGATAAGGAAGCAGAAGAATTCAGCAATGAGGGTTGTGGTAAATGTGATCCAAACAGAACATCAAGCCATTTCTGTGTCCAAAGCAAAGGAAGTGGTGGAAATCTTGAAGCCAACTGGCTTCATTCCTGGTCAGTTTATGCAGAGAAGTGAAACCATTTAAGGCTGCAGTATAGTAAAGTTTTAGAATTGTCTCTTCAAGAATCGCACCCTCCATAATGGCTGTTAAGCTTGGGTTCCCCAACCAGGGTTAGGTAGACAAGCTAAACAGAACGTGCAGCGTTAGTCAGATAGGCACACAGATAAATGAGTGAGCTAAGC
>BLBF01000011.1:10352070-10404906 GCA_015471245.1 Laticauda colubrina | reverse complement strand
CAGGCAGGCAGGCAGGCAGGCAGGCAGGCAGGCAGGCAGGCAGGCAGATAGCTTTTCTTATCAGCTACCTGATCCTTTTTTCTTGGGGAAGCCAGTGATCCTCTTCCAAATCCCAAGTTTTTATATACAGACACTGAGATGTATTTGCTATTATTTTGATACATCAGTTAACACATAAAATGGATTTTCTTTGTCACTATACTATGAATGGATCTTAATTTAAATCTTATCTTCCATATTTCCAAAACATGCTGTAAGTAGTATATACTAAATTTGCTGCTGAGTCATAAAATTCTGTAAATCTTTGTGTAAGCAGATTTGAGTAATGACACAGACCCTTTGCAGCCACCCACAGTTCATTGCGGGGTTTAGAACGCCTTTCAAAATCTGTTTCCAATTGTATGGAAAAACCTTTGAAATTTGGCATGGCTTATTAAAACACATTTTTTTTAAAAACTGAGTCTCATATCTGGCCAACAGCTGCAGCTGCTTTTCAAACTGCTTTGGGAGAGTTAGTGACCAACACTGAGAACAGCAAGAAGCACTAGGACGTTTTAAGACAACAAGAAGCATGAAGGTATGTAAAACAAAAAGAAAACTTGAGTATTGGAGTCTGGACAATTTAAATTGTGTCTGGTGCTCCACTGTGGAGAAACACTTGATGCATAAGCATGCTCAAGCAAGGAAAGAACAGTTGAAAGCAAACTTCAAGATTTCTGTAGTTGTCAGGACTTAACTAAAATTGTTGCAGAGATGCTGTAAAACATAGGAGGAAGGGAATGAACAATATGAAAATCTGGGGTCGTTTCTTTCCCACAGGTTCAGCTGAAAATCCTAGTTGGAGTGATCTGCTGCCTTTTGCTCTCCTTGTTACTTCTGTGCATTGTGTTAATTCCTGCAAAAGGTATGTTAACTTGGGAGGGGAGGGGAGAGGAGGGGTGGGGTAAGGAGAGAAACATTTCCTTCATTTTACATCACTGGAAGTATTTACAGAGAATTTTCCTTTTTAAAAAAAATGGAATTCAGGATGTGTGCATGATAACCTATTTTACCAACACCCTAATTTGGACAGCATTTCGGCACACACAACCTCATTCCCCGACCCTCCCTTTAAGCTGCAGAACTGTATTTAGTGATATTTGTGCAGACGTTTGTAACTCTTGCAAAATTGTATCTCTGATAAAATTTAGAAATACCGGACAGACATGTCTGCATCCAAGTAAAAGAGAAATGTTTGGAGCAATCAATGCATAGGATCTTTTCAAATGATACACTTACCTGTATTCACTTTACAGTGCATGGAAGCCAAGGTCTTTCAGTCAAGTTGCAAACTCTATGCTAAACAACCTTGTTTCATACATTGCTTTCTGCTGGGCACAGTAGATCTATTAGATAGCTAATCCTCGACTTACAACCACAACGGAGCATCAGATTTTTGTCACTAAGTGGTTAAGTGAGTTTTGCCCTACTTTACCCCCTTCCACAGTTGTTAAATGTTAAGTTGAATTTTTGCAGTTGTTAAGTTAGTAACAGGGTTCTCAAGTGAACATGGCTGTCCCTTTAACATTGCAGAAGATTTCCAAAGGTGGCCCCGGGATACTAAAACCATCATAAATATGAACCTGTTGCCAAGCATCTGAGTTTTGATCATATGACCACAGGGATACTTGCAAAAGTCGTTAAGTGTGAAAAATGGTCATAGGTCATTTTTGTCAGTGCCATTGTAACTTCAAATGGTCACTAAACAAAGGATTGCAAATTGAGAACTACCTGTAATATGCAAGTTCTAGAGTGTTAATATGGCTCACCTTTCTTACCCACCATTTTACTTCACATACACCTCAGGTTGCCTTCCTCATACAGATTTGAGCCAAATGATTGGGTACCTGGGATCATCCCTCTTTTTAAAGAGTTCATATATCCCATGAAGACTTTGAGAGCCTTAAAATGGAAGATAAAACAACTTACTAAGGAAGAATTCGTGTACATACCCAATCATATACAGCTGCATTTTTCATTAGCCTACTATTTAAAATTATGCTATATTGTTATAAGCAGTATACAGTCTGTAGTAGGGGGAAAATCCCTCTTCAGGAAGTTAATATAGAGACCTTAAACCTCCTCAGCTATCTTGGTATCTGCTTGAGCAAAATTAATGTTGTCTGAGGAGAAGCATTAAGATGGTCAAAGGCCTGGAGACTAAAACATAAGAAGAACAGTTGCAGGAACTAGGCATGGCTAGTCCAGTGAAGAAAAGGAACAGGGGAGACATGATAGCAGTCTTCCAGTATTTGAGGGGCTGCCACAGAGAGGAAGGGGTCAAGCTATTTTCCAAAACACCTGAAGGTCAGACAAGGAATAATGGATGGAAACTGATCAAGGAGAGATTCAACCTGGAAGTAAGAAGACATGTTCTGGCAGTGAGAGCAATCAACCAATGGAACAGCTTGCCTTCAGAAGTTGTGGGAGCTTCATCCCTGGAAGCTTTCAAGAAGAGACTGGATGGCCATCTGTCAGAAATGGTGTAGGGTCTCCTGTTTGGGCAGGAGGATTGGACAAGATGACCTACAAGGTCTCTTCCAACTCTGTAAATCTGTAAATCTGTAAGTGCTACTTTGAACAGTTCTATCAGACTCCGCTTAATCTTTTCATGTAGCCAAGAGGCTAAATGGGTGAAACCTTTAAGTGATGATTCTGGAATCTGGAAAGTTTTGGCAGGCATGCAAAGCCTATCTGCCAATTCACTACATATTTCATTACTGAAACTGAGCTAAGAAGTATTTAAGAGTTAACAATTGTGCATGCAGTCTCTTTCTGTTAATTGCAGACAGTTGTAAAATACTAATATTTCAATCCTGTAGGAGCTAGAACCAAAAATGACCGAATGTCATCAATGGTTTTTAAGGCTATGAATCTTTTTTTAGTCTCATTGTTTCATCCTGGAACTCATGATACGAGCAGACAAAGGTAACATCTGAGCATGTTGAAAATACTTTTCTTTTACAGCGTCCTCTTTCATTTATACAAAATGTGGAAGTAGAGCAGAGGACCAAATCAAGAGGTTTTGATTTAGCTTTTTCCTTCAGTTGTGCTGAGCCAATTATTCCCACTGACAAAGTGACAGGAAATTCAGGAGTTTGTCATTTCTGTACATCTGCAGAGCACCAATTCAGAGAAGGCTGTTCTAACTGAAATTTACAAAAATGTAAGCCAAAATGAAGCATTTCTTAGACAAGCTGACAAATAAAACTGAGTGATAGTAAACAAATTTAGTTTCAAGGTTCATCCCTGGTCCACAGTACGATGGTAATACTATGATAGAGGTTGCTGCCAAAATCATCACAATTTCTTCGCTGTGTTACAATACAGTTTATTTTCAACATAGAACATATTGTAAACATGCAATTTATGTGACACCTAGCTGACATAAGAGTTAACTAAATGAATACCAGAAATACATCATTTACCTTTTGCCTACAATGGACTTAGGTTATAGCAAAATGAAATAATTTCAAGTAATGAGCACAATCCTTATTTGAATAGATATTCATAGAACTGCTGAAAAATGCATAGACAAGTCATGCAACCTTGATTAAAGGTTATTACAAAACATGCAATTAACAGGTGTTTTAGGTTTAAAGATGTTATACGAACATGTAATTAATGAGAGAATTTCTTTGTATGGAGCGTGTACAGCTAGTAAAGAACTGATAACAAATCCATTGTATGCAATGGAAATGACTTTTTAAAAAACACAAGTGTGCTAGATAAGCTTTTATTTCTAATTTTTTGAAGTCATTGGACTTCTGATGGGGGAAGTAGCTTTTTAAAAACCTTCATCTTCTATATTTCCTGCCAGCTCATTATTTGAACATAGAATAACAGAATTGGAAGGAACCTTGGAGGTCTTCTAGTTGAAATCCCTGCTCAAGATCAAATGGCTGTTGAATCTTCTTAAAAGCTTCCAGTGTTGGAGCACCCACAACTTCTGAAGGCAAGCCATTCTGCTGGTTAATTGGATATGTCTAGTCTAGTGAAAAGAAGGACTAAGTTCGGAAATTCCTCCTTAGTTCTAGGTTGCTTCTCTCCTTGATTAGTCTCCATACATTGTTTCTTGTCTTGCCTTCTGGTGCTTTGGAAAATAGGTTGATCCCCTCTTCTTTGTGGCAGCCTTTCATATATTGAAACACTCCTATCATGTCTCCCCTGGTCCTTCTTTTCACTAGACTTGACATATACAATTCCTGCAATTATTCTTCATATGTTTTAGCTCCCATAATCATCTTTGTTGCTCTTCTCTGTACCCTTTTTAGAGTCTCAACATCTTTTTTTATATTGTGGTAAACAAAACTGGATAGAGTATTCCAAGTATGGTTTTCCCAAGGCTTTATAAACCAGTACTAATACTTCACATGATCTTGATTATGTCCCTCTATTAGTGTCGGCTAAAATTGTATTGACTTTTTTTGGCTGCTATAGCACACTGTTGGCTCATATTTAAGTGACTGTCCACTAGGACTCCAAGATCCCTTTCACAGTTACTACTATTGGGCTATTTTAGACCTGTACATTTGGTTTTTCTTGCCTAAATGTAAAACCTTACTTTTATCTAAACTGAATTTCATTTTGTTAGATAGGGCCTGTTTTCCAGTCTGTTGAGATCCATTTATACCTTAAGCCTATCTTCTGGCGTGTTGGCTATTTCTGCCAGTTTAGTGTCACCTGCAAGTTTGATGAGTTCCCCTTCTATTCCTTCATCTAGATCATTTAGGAAGATATTGAAGAGTATTGGACCTAAAATGGAAACTTGGGGTATCCCACTGCTTATGTCCCTCCATGTGGATTTAGTTCCATTAAGGACTACATGTTGAGTATGGTTTGTCAGCCATACAAATCCATCTGGTGTTGGTGCTGTCTGTCCCACATTTTTCTAGCTTACCAAGAAGTACATTGTGTGCACTTTGTCAAATGCTTTACTGAAATTCAAGTATGCTATATCCACAGCATTTCACTGATCCACTAATTTAGTCACTTTGTCAAAGAATGAAATAAGATTTGTTTGGCATGATGTGTTTTTCGTTATAACTTTGTTTGCTTCTAGGTGTTTGCAGATTTGTTGATTGATTATCTTTTATAGGATCTTTCCAGGCATTGATGCCAGTCTGATTGGTCTGTAATTTCCTGGATCTGTTTTCCCCCCTCTTTTTAAAATAAGGACCACATCAGCTCTTTTCCAGTCCTCAGGTAGTTAGTTCCCTGGTGCTCCAAGAACTTTGAAAGTTATGGTTCAATGGTTCCAAAATCACATCTGCCAGATCCTTCAGAATTCTGGAATGTAATCTGTTAGGACCTCTGATTTTAATCCATCTTTTTCTTGCTTATTTAATTTTCATTCTTAGTTTTTCTTTTACAGTTCTGTATTTGGTAAGTTGAGCTGTGGTTTTTGGGGGGGATGATGAGAGATGCAAAAAAATGAATTAAGCAGTTCTGCTTTCTCTCTAGTGCCTATTATTTCCTTGGCATCTTCTCCCATTAGCAGACTGATTGTTTCCTTGACTTTTTACTTGCTTTTTATGTGATGAAAGAAACTTTTTAAAAATTATTTTTGACGTTTGTTGCAAATCTACTTTGTTCTGAGTCTTAGCTTTCCTGACTTCATTTTTGCAGGTTTGGGCTATTTGTTGGTATTCTGCCTTAGTTATGTGTTCCTCTTTCCATTTTTTGTGAGTATCTGTTTTCTTGTTCAGTTTGTCAGGGAGTTCTTTGTGTAGCCAGCCATGTTGGTTTCTGATTTCTTGTTTTTTTTTTCAGTGGTATTGAACTGGACTGTGTTTTTATAATCACAGAGTTTCACAAGCTTTTTGAGTTGTTTTCTCCTTTAAGATTTTCATCCATGGGATCTTTCCCAAGCTTTCTCTGAGTTTATTAAAATCAGCTCTTTTAAGGTTTAAGACACTGGTTTGATTACGTTCTATATGTCTTATATTGACAAGCATCTATATCAGGGGTAGTCAACCTTTTTATACTTACCGCCCACTTTTGTATCTCTGTTAGTAAAATTTTCTAACTGCCCATTGGTTCCACAGTAATGGTGATTTATAAAGTAGGGGACAAAACCCCTACCGCCCACCATGAAAGCTTTAACACCCATTAGTGGGCAGTAGGGACCAGGTTGACTACCACTGATCTATATAATGCTTCTGTCTGCATTATATTGAATTCTAATATGACATGATCACTCTCCTCCAAAGTTCCTGCAATCCCCTGTATCATTTCTTCTCTATTAGTAAGAATTAGGTCCAGTATAGCTGTCCCTCTAGTTCCCTCCTCTTTACCTTTTGGATGACAAAGTTGTCAGCTAGGTTGGTCAGGAGCTTGTTTGATTTCCCACTTGATGCAGAGTTTGTCTCCCAGTTGATGTCAGGGTAGTTAAAGTTCCCCATTACTATTGTGGTGTATCTACATACATTTGTTAATTGTTTAGCAAAATTTTCATTAATTTCTCTTGCTTGGTTGGGTGACCCATAGTACACACCTAGGACAATTTCATTCTTTTTCCCTTTTATGAATTTTTCCCATATGAATTTTAGGAGGCTTTCATCCTTGTTTTTGTGCATCTCTGTAGAAAGAAAATGGTCACTTACTTATAATGGAACTCCACCTCCTCTTCTGTGGGTTAGATCTGTTTGTTTTGAATAGTTTGTATCTGTCTATCAATACATTTGAGTCATGGGTTTCATCCCACCAAGTTTCGGCAATGGCAACTATATCATACCTGCCCTCATGTAGTAGTACTTCAAATTCACAATGTTTGTTCCCTAAACTTTGAGTATTATTCTATAGGTATCTGAGTCCTTTATGGCTGACTTTAGGTATGATTTCCTATATCTCCTAATTTGCATCTGAATTTTTCTTCCTTCCCTTCACTCCCTAACTCCTGATTTGATTTGGTGTGTAGAGGTTTTTTTGCTTGGAATTAGGTCCTAATATTCCTAAAGACTGGTCACCTTCACCCCTTTATTTTAGTTTAAAGCCCTTCTGATAAGGTGGGCCATCCATTTTCCAAATATATACTTCCCAGTTCTTATAAGGTGCAGCCCAATAGTTTTGATATGATAGTGTACTTATATTCCCTTTTTGTATTTATTTGTCTTGACAGTTTTTTTCTGCATTAGTGTTGGTGATGAGCTGTGTCAACAGTGAAAGTGACATATTTATTCTATAGTAACTAATAGTTAGTTATTTCAGGAGGAAGAATCCAAAGCATTACTATTTACAAAACATAGATATGCTTCACACACCTGTTACAATAAAGATGTTTTCATGTTGCAAAGGGCAACAGTCATCAAACCAGAAAGGTGTGAAGGAGCTAATAGTTAAAAAGTGATTGAAGAGAGTAGAGAGGCTATAGAAGTTAAGATCTATATTAAGTGGAATTATGGATATCTTCTTCTCTTCAGCTTATGTTATGTTTGGAGGAAGCCCTAATTTAATTCCAAAAGAGAATAATATATATTCAGAATAAAAAATAATAAAACCAGCACAGTAACAAATGCCCCCAGAGTGTGGGGCCACAAAGTCAAAATACTGGCTGCAACCACACAATTGAAGCCTACCCTTTTTACAATCATCACACACATGCAGTGCATGTTAAAAGGGGGCAGCAGAGGTGGTATTCAGCATGTTCTGACCAGTTCTAGAGAACTGGTAGCGGAAATTTTGAGTTGTTCGTAGAACCGGCAAATACCACCTCTGACTGGAGATTTTACAGTATTTTTCCCCTGCCACGCCCACCAAGCCACGCCCACCAAGCCACGCCCACAGAACCAGTAGTAAAAAAAAAATTGAATCCCACCACTGGGGGACAGGGTTTTTATTGTGTAATCATGGTTGCCATCTTGGCTTTTTTTTTAAACCTTATCCCTCCTGAAATATCCTGATCTATAATAGTTGTTGGCAGTTTCAATTGCTTCATGATATATAAAGGCAGGATATTAATTAAGGAGCTCATGAGCTTTGCCACTTCGTGTTTTAGATTTGCAGCATATGGCAGTACATATTCAAGTGGAATTTGCCCATGATCAATACCTCTTACATTTGAATTGTACTTTTTCAGGAAGAAATGAGAGCAGGAGAAGAAACCTGGGGAGGAAACCTGGGGAGAGGGGAAATCACCTGTTCATTCCACTTTGCCTCTGATCTAGAGGGTGTCAGGATTCCTACCAATGCCCTAATTAAATCATGTGCCTCAGGCCAAGCTTCAAAAGAAATCCAGTTATTTATTAGGAGCTTCATGTCTGCACGGACCAAGTAAAGCCAACTCTGACCTCACTTAATTCATGCCTTGGCTCTGATCCTGTTTCCCCCTCCCCCCAAGGTATGTCATCAGTCACATTCCCCAATGAAGCAATTTTGTGGTGAAGCATAATAAATAAAGAAATGTAGTAGAATATATTATAGCATTAAGTAGAAAGTTACTCTATAGGTATTTCTTATCTTGCTGTTGTAAGAAAAGGTTTCCTTAACCTTTCATTTGTAAAACAATTATAACACTTGACTGCAATCAGTTACATCCCTCTCCTATTAAGACATATGATTGTGTCAGAAATGCTTCACGAGTTGACAGAAGAGGTGTTAGTGCACAGCCATGAGTTGACATATGCTTTCATTGCATGGAATAATTACAAGAAGAAGCTACAGATTCTTCTTTCTTCATTGCATCTTGGGTAGACTTAAAGAACCTCCAGCCACTTAGCATGAATGGAACTCCTTCAAGAGGTGATGGTGCTTCCTAACCCGATAGCATTGGCAATTTGTTTTCCATGTTTCTTCAAAGATGTGCCAATATACTGCATATCCTTCTTATATAGTAAGGGAGATGCAGGTAACAGTATGTGATGCAGTATAGTCTTTTGATTGAGAAAAAGTATAAAACAGCTTGAGCATGCTCAGGATAAGTCAGTGCCAATATGTTCAAAGTGACTTTGTACTTCCCATTAAGCAAGGAAAGCTTTGTAGGGCAGCTAGGACTGGCAATAAAAAGTATTATGCGAAAACTTTGAATAAAAAAGACATAATTGGCACCTGGAGGATAGAGCTGATGGATTCAACTGCTGTTGACCATGGCATATGGAGGATTGTTTTGGAATGGAAGTACACTAAATAGCATTACAGCCCTTTCTAAGCGGTTTATAGAGTCAACATATTGTCCCCCAACAATCTGGGTCTTCATTTTACCGACCTTGGAAGGATGGAAGGCTGAGTCAACCTAGAGCCTGGTGAGATTCGAACTGCCAAATTGCAGGCAGCCGCCAGTCAGAAGAAGTAGCCTGCAGTACTGCACTCTGACCACTGTGCCACTCAGAAGTTAATTTACACTTTGTTTCAAGAACTGGATCCTTTTCAAAAGAAACAAAATTAGCTATGCATAATAATGTGCTTCTACCACCTTTTTATATAGAAGTGAAAATCAGATTTGCTAGGAGAAACATAAAAGTAAGTTAAGGTCATAGAAATGGGAAATTGAAGAAGTATGTGTGTAAAATAAGAAAAAGCACTGTCAAGAATAAATTGGTGATGCATGAATAAATATGAATAAATTCAGGAGCGCTTTGAACAAAAGGAATAAGTTGAGGTGCTTGGTCATACAGTATATATTTTTCTTTTAATACATTTGAGGTGATTGGTCATATTTGATTTGTTGTTGTATTTGTCTTTGTTTCAGTACATTTGTTTTATAATTTGATCATTCAGATTTGGCTTTTTTTAATATTAAAACAAATTTGTTTTAAAATTATAACACAAAATTATTCATATTTTTTTAAAAAATTGATCAAATTATAAAAACAAACATGTGAGGGAAGAATGAACAGATTGAGAGGAAGAAGAAAACAGGAAGTCATGGTTGAGAGGTGATTAAGTGTAAAAAACAAACGACAATGTGTGAAACCTTGTATGGAGGTGAGGGAAATCACTGAGAGTTTGCAAGGATAGAAAAGATTAGAGAAGTGCAGATTATGAAATGTATTGGTGTAAATGTATTGGTATAAATTATGTTTCCCATTCTTTTTCTTAAACCATGCCTTTAATTTCTTTGGCTGGCTATTTCTCCTACTGCAAGCTCTGCATAATGTTGCTTACTGAAAAGGAATAGCATGATGAATGTGTCTGTGTATACGTGTGCAGTTGCACCATTCATATACGATACTGTTGCATCACATTGTACACAGTCCCTTTATGTTTTGTCTTCCGAACCACTGGTTTGTTTGTGTGTGTGTGTGTGTGAACATGATGAATTCCCTAAGCTATCTGAATCATCTGTCACATGAGGGGCAAGAAACAAAAATTTCCACAAATAAGCATAAAATAGGAATGTATGCAATAAATTATACAGAGCTTAAGGATAATAACATGTATTAGCAAGTGACCCTGTGATTATAAAAGAAAAACTGACTCACATGACTACTGAAAGAGAATGTGAGTCTAATTTATGACTGTTTTCCTTCCAGAGCTCCTAGTGAAATGGCTGATGTATCAAATTACATGATTTATCACAGGAAACTGTAAAAATTTCAGAATCTGTTTCCTAGAATCTATTTCTTAATAGACAGTTGCTTAGCCTTCTTGGTGAATTACTGCTTTGCGTATTTAGTCTGGTTAATTTCAAGTTACAGGCATCTTTCTGAAACTAGGTTTGAGGGTGACTGCCCAATGTTTGTCCTCCACTCCCGCTCCCAACCCTCACAAGAGTTTGCTTCTTGATGAAAATGACTCATGATTTTTGCAAAACAGTGAAAATGAGGAACCCTAAAGCATAGCTATATGCCATCATTGTATCAGTTAAATACAACAATGTACAGCGTATGACTTTGATTGAGTACACCAAGAACAATCATGGCAAAATTACAAAAATTGCAAGTACTGGATTTCTGGCTATTCAAGTTCCACAAAGGAAAACAAAAATGGAATTCCATTTGGCTTTCTAATACTCACACATGCCAAACCAATGTCATGGTTTTCTCACAATATCTTAAACACCTGGAATCTATTGAATGCTGATGTTAACACATATGTGAGTCTCAGAGTACCTTTGCTGATCTCCACAATGTGCATTCTCCACTATTTGAAATGCACGAGCCAAAGTTTCATCTTGCTAGTGGCATGCATATTGTAAAAGTTTCATACTATTAGCCTTGAGACATTGCCATTCACGTGCTAAAAAATTATCTTTCCCAAATGTTGGAAATGCATTTTCTAACATTAAGTACTCAACATTACTCAATTTACAGAAATAGCATTCCAAAAATAAATTAAACTCTGCCTGACTGCAAACATCTCTGGGTGGTTTATCCTTTAAAAACAAGAAAACAATAAAATGTAAGAAACAAATCGTGGACATCCAGAACAGAAAATTAAACATATGTATCAAGAAGGGCAGGGGTGAGATTCAAATTTTTAACAACTGGTTCTTTGGGCGTGGGTTAGGTGGTGGTCATGGTTTGGTGGTCATGTGACTGGGTGGACATGGCTTGGTGGTGTAGAAAGGGAACTTCATGAGGACAGTGGTGTCACCCAGAAAAGAAAATGCCCAAAGGGAACATCAGGCCAGCCATGGAACAGGCTTGCATAGGAAAAGAAATCTAATAAACATGCCCCCAGACAAAAGCCACAACATACCAAACCAGCCAAAAGGCAGGAATTACAAATAGAAGATTACAAAAAGCCATAAAAAACTAAAAGAGATCAGAGGAAAAAACTGGTAATACAGGAAGCTGCCCCTCAGAGTTTGTTTTCGCACCTCGTTGAGGTTGCCTTTTTGCAGAAAATAAAACAAACTCTGACAGGATGTTAGTGTCTAAACCTTATACACAAAGGGGGGGGGGAAGGTATAAAATTGGGAACTTATCATTCAAAGCTAGCTAGCCCCAGGAACGCAGGCATGCTGTTTCTAGCCTTCCTGAGAATAAAAAGATCCAGCTTTCAAGCAGTTGTCTATATCCTTGCACCAGAGCTCTCCCAGCGGGAAAATTTGAACCCTCAGAGAAAGGTATTTTCAGCCTTTCAACAATTGGCGACCCACGAAGATTTTCCAGCCAACCCAAGCCACCGGACCGGGCCCGCAGATCAATTCCCAGCCGGCATGGACCTTGTTTGTCCAGGGACAACATCCACGGACCCAGCCCGGCAGGCATAAGGGTAGTAAAGGGAGTTCGTGAGCCTTTCTGCTCAACAGCTGCTTGAAAGCAGGTGAGTACCGCTTTAAATTTCTAACCTTACTAGGTAAGAGAGTGGAAGCGTGAGTGGTTCAGGTGTGTGACTGTGGGTTTTCTCTGTGGAAACAGAAGAACCTCACCTCCTCCGTGATTGCCAGCCGTACCCCAACCAGCTGCTAGTGACCGGCTGGATTTGGGAACGCAAGGGGTGATCACGGAGTGTGAGTCCTTCTGAAGGATGCATGAGAAACCGAGCGGGCTGAGAAAGGAACTGGTGTTGGGAAATAAATAGAAAGCAGGACAATAGTCCTGGTGCATCCCGCAAGCAAAGCCCTATGCAGTTAGAAGGGGCCCGTACTGGCTGCTGGCAAACAAAATGGGAAATAGTTTGCCTTCAAAAGCAGAGCAGGTCCTTCCAGATCCCCACCTTTAAGGGAGATCTGAAAACTGACAGCGGTGTGTGAGGAGGGGCCCGTACCGGTGCTGCTAGGGGGCAGATGGTCCTCCAAGATCCTGTTTTTTAGGGGGGTCTTCAAACTGATGGTGGAGTTTCCCTAAGAGAAAGGGGCCCGTACTCCATGTGTAGGGAAACCGGAGTCCTTTCCAGACCTTTTTTGTCTGAAAACTGACAGGCGGTAGCCCGGCTAAACCAAAATAATCCCCACATCAGGTAGGGAATATGGGAAGTTGTAGCTCGAGGGCAATGGAAGACCCCTTGAATGAATAAGAGATGCAAAAAGAATTTGCAAAAAGTGGGCTTTATTGCGAGATGACACAGGAAGACAAATTTGGCCTGATAGCGGTACTTTAGATCATAAAACCCTAAAAGCACTGAGAACACGCATTAAACCCAGCCAAATACCCTATTGGTACTGCTGGGCTGAAATGGCTAGGACAAAAAAAAACCTGATTGAGGAAAAAAAAATCAGGAAAAACCTGAAACCCATTCCCTGGATGGACAAACTGAGGCACGATTCATGGCTCTCCTTTTAAACAGACCTGTGCAAAATAGGGGACAATTGAAATACGTTTATACCCACACTCCCTTCTCTGCCTCTGACCTAGTCATCTGGAAAAAAGATACCCCAGCCTTCAGGGCTGATCCCCAAACAGTAATTCAAACCCTGAAGTCAATCATAGACAGCCACAATCCATCTTGGGATGACATGACCCAGCTGCTGCAAATCTTTCTAACGAAAGATGAGCTATTAAAACTATTTGAGAAAACTGAACAAATAGCTAAACTACCTACCATCCCTAGACAGGCAGCCCCAGCCCGCATTGCATGGCCAGTACATCGCCCTAACTGGGACTACAATGATACCAATCATTGGGATGAATACACAAGAGCAAAAAAAAACTTATCAGAAGCTTTAGAGGAAATTGGAAAAAAGCCTCTAAATTGGTCTGAATTCCAAAGAACCACGCAAAGGGAAAAAGAAAACCCTGATGCTTTTTGGGTCCGCCTAACAGAGGCAGCTGTTGCATATGCCCATCTAGACCTTAGCTGCCTCAAGGACCAGAGGATTTTAGCCTCAGCCTTCGTGGATCAATCCACCTTAGATATGAAACAACATTTCCATCACTTCATTTCTAATTGGGCAACTTTAGACATAGCAGAGTTGCGCAGGATCGCTAACTTTGTCTATGACCAAAGAGACAAGTTGAAGGAGGAAGAGAAAGAGAGAAAAAGACGAATAGAAAGGCAAGAAGACCTGAAAATGTTTGCTGTAGTGCAACATAATGCCAGACAAATGCCTGGTAGAACTTCTTACAATTCAAAGAAATGCTGGCATTGCAATAAAGCAGGGTGGTTGCAAGGCAGATGCCAGCATGCTATAGGTGTGGACAGGAAGGGCATTTTAGCAGGCAATGTAGGCAATACCCCCTCCGCAACCGGTATCACCCACCACCTAGAAACATGAAGCCAGGCAATAATCCAATCCATTACACTGAGCGACAAAGTTTCAGTCACCAGACGCCACCCAGCGCTTCCTTTCCTCCAATAAACACTAACAATACACATCAATGGGAGAAAAGGAGAGACCATGAGTTACCCCCTTCTGGACTAGAAAATGGCAACGAAAGTATTGAATTCCTAGCTACCTTTAACGGACTAGCTATCCCCTTAAGAAATGGCCCAGAAGGGGAACCCATTGTTACTATTCTTATCGGAGGAAAGAAATACAATTGCTTAGTTGATACTGGAGCCACCTCATTAATTACTGAAGCACCATATAAAGCTGCAGTGGCTGAAGGGGCTCAAGATAACATAATGGGAGTGGGAGGGAAAATAATCCCTGTAGAATTTACCCACAACATACCAGTAGAACTAGGACCTTTCACAATAGACCATGCATTCACTATTTGCCCCCAGTCACTACTATCCCGATTAGGGAGGGATCTCCTTTGTAAAATGGGAGCTACCATAACATGTGGAAAACAGGGGCTGCAATTAGAAATCTCAGGAAAAGGAAAGCACAAAACAATCATGCTGATAACCAGCAACACGGGGCTTCATGAGGATTTAAACAGCCTACCACCCTCCTTATGGGGCTGGGACGCATCAGAGGTGGGACTACTTAAAGGAGCAACAACAGTTACTATCCAAGTAAAACAGGGACCACCTCCATGTGTGCCCCAATACAAAATCCCTGCAGAAGCAATTCTCCCTATACAGAAATTAATCCAAGCATACCTACAACAGGGAGGGTTCTTTAATACAGGGTTCTTTAATACCTCTTCCTGCAACACCCCCATTTTTCCTGTAATCATAAATGATCACGTGATACCTAGAGCCCCCATAGTGCCTAATCCATCCACTATAATCACTGAAGTCCCAGCCTCAGCCACTTACTTTTCTGTCATTGATTTGTGCTCTGCCTTTTTTAGCATTCCTGTGGATCCAGCATCCCAATATCTATTTGCCTTTACCTGGCAAGATCAACGATATACTTGGACTCGATTGCCACAAGGTTATACTGAGTCCCCCACCCTATTTTCACAGATATTAAAGGCAAACCTCTCCTCCATCTCCCTACCATATCAGTCTTCCTTAATCCAGTATGTTGATGATTTATTGTTAGCATCTCAAACTGAGCTAGCATGTAAAACAGATACCGTGTATTTACTCAAAGCCCTGGCAGAAAGAGGTCACGAAGCCTCTCCCTCCAAATTGCAATATTTAAAACAAGAAATAACATATCTGGGCTATATTATCGCACCAGGAATTAGAAAATTGGCCCCTAATCGAGTAGAAACTATTTTAACCATGAAACCACCCCAAACAAAACATCAAGTAAGACCTTTCTGGGAGTACTGGGCTTCTGCCGCCCATGGATCCCCTCATTTGGTGAATTAGCCCAACCACTCATTCAATTGACAGGCAAAAACATGCCTGACCCCATTGAATGGTCCAAATCTCTGGACAAAACACTTCAGACCATCAAACAAACCCTAGCATCAGCCCCAGCACTCGGGCTACCTGACTATAGGAAACCTTTTACTTTATTCATCCATGAGAAATTAGGTGTTGCCTCTGGCGTTCTAACACAGCCTTATGGACACACACACCAGCCAGTTGCTTATTATTCTGTAACCCTAGATCCAGTAGCTCAGGGCACTGTCCCCTGCTTATGAGCTGTGGCAGCTACAGTTGAACTGGTGAAACGATCTAAAGATTTGGTACTAGGACATCCTCGACTGCTAAAAGTTCCCCATGAAGTTTTTTGCAATTCTCTTAAAGAGCCAGACACAAGCCTTTACTCAGCAGCGTTTGGCTCAATATGAAGCTGAACTTTTTACCTCTGATCACATTACATTTGAAAGATGTAATACTCTAAACCCAGCTACCCTGCTCCCCACAGAACAGGAAGAAGGCAATCTCCATGATTGCCTCCATTTAGTGCATGATGCTGAACTACCCCGCTCTGATCTAACAGATACCACGCTACAAAACCCCGACTTGGAACTTTTTACAGACGGTTCCTCCTACATGCACCAGAATAAAAGAGTAACAGGAGCTGCTGTAGTCTCTCTACAAGAAATTATTTGGGCTTCCCCCTTCCTCCTTCCCATAGTGCCCAAGCTGCTGAGCTTATAGCCTTAACGAAAGCCTGCGAAACTGCTGGGAACTGATCTACCAACATCTATACAGACTCCAAATATGTTTTTGGAGTCTGCCATGCAACAGGAGCCCTATGGAAACAACGGGGTTTTTTAACTTCAGCAGGACAACAAATAGTACATGCATCATTAGTAGCCAAACTTTTAGAGGCCATCCAATTACCACAAGCACTAGCAGTCATCCATTGTAAAGCCCATCAAACAGATGACTCTACAATAATGAAAGGAAATCAATATGCAGATGCAACAGCCAAATGGGTGGCCACCAAACCTCTACCTCATACCATCATCACACCAGCCTTGACAACAACCCTTTTTGGTCGGCCTCCTGATACCTTACAATGTCTCGATCCTCATTCCCTCTGCCTAGATAGGGGGGGATATGGTTCTCTCTTCTTATCTTGCAGCCCTGCAAAAGCGACTACAGACCCTCTGGACTCAGAGTGCACTGACGCAGACCTTACCCTTGGAAGAAGCCCTGCATCCATATGAACCGGGAGATTGGGTTTGGATCAAGTTCTTCACCAGAACCTCACCTTTACAACCCAGGTGGAAAGGACCCTATCAAGTTTACTGACTACTCACACTGCCATTAAGATCACAGAACGAGACTCTTGGATACATTGGACACATGCAAAGCCAGCAGTCGTAGACCACAGCCAAACTCCACCACAATCAAACTCAAGAAAAATCCAGACACAGATCAATGGATGCTTGCAGCATTTTTCAACACCACTGAACCAAACAACTCTGAGGAACCAAGGGCAATCACTGAATTACACAAAACTGGATTCCCAGGGACTAAGTTATAACACTCTATTATTATTTTTTGTGTATATTTTTTTCTATTTTTCTTCTGTATTTTTTCTTCCTTTTTTGTATGTTTTTTTTTAAGAAGAGACTTTTATAATTTTTGATATTTTTACATTTTTCACATTGTATGAATAAAAAAAAAAAGAGGGGGGAGGGAAGAAAAGAATCTAGCAATGGGAAACATGAAATGTAATATACACTGTGTATTATTATTTTCTGTAACAATTGCAATACTTGTAACACAAGCAACTGCGTTCCTGGAACCAAAGCTTATCCCAGAGAAAGGAAACATATGGGAATATTTAGCAAAAGAAATACTCAACACTACTAACTTTTGCCTAGCAGGAGGGAAATCAGTCAAGGATATCCTAACTACATGCTTAGTGGGAGTAGCAACTAGGCCACATAACATCATTAACTACACCACATTTAGAAACCTTCCTGACTCCTACAAAAGCATTTTTAGCTGGGGCCACTCTACAAAAAAACCAAGGACAACACCATGTATGCCCTACACATTGCTGCAGTAACCACCTCTGAGAAATGCTTTGATGTCACTGAGTGCATCTTACCTAGGGTCACGAAATGCACCAGTCTTAGCAACACAGACCTAAAATGCAACTACACAGAAACCATATCATTTTCATATCGTTATCTGAAGCTCCCACCCGGATGGTTTTTCCTGTGTGGCTTAAAAGCCTACTCATACCTTCCTGCAAATGCCACAAATGGCCCCTGCACCTTAGGAAGATTAACCATGTTTATGCCATCCTTACAAAGACGACACAGGAGAGCCTTCCAAACCCTAGACTCAGATTGTGACTCCAAAGTCTCCCTTCCCACCAAAACAGAATACATCTCATTGGCAATACCTTTGGTAGGGGTACCTGGATTGGCAGTGCGAAATTCTAAAAATTTGAATGAACTAGCATGTACCCTGGCAAAAAGTTTGAATTCGACCTCCCATGCCCTGGATGCCCTTAACAGAGAACTGATGGAGGTCAGAGAAGCCACTCTGGAGAATAGGGCAGCAATAGACTTCTTTCTCTTGAAGCATAACTGTGGCTGCGAAACATTCAAAGGGATGTGTTGCTTCAATCTGAACGAAATTTCAGAACTCATAGGGAAGGACATCCACCACCTGAAAGAGCTAGTTCAAAATATTGGTCTGAAGCAATCATTCCTGGACTTTTCATGGCTTTTCTCATGGATGCCAGATTTCCATTGGCTAAAAATCCTCATAACAACCACAGTCAACATTTGTGTCTTTGGGGCCCTCATGTGTTGCCTCTGTAAGTGCATACCACCCTGCCTCAGCTGCTTGAAGGCCTGTATTCCCTCTAAAAAGAGAAAATTAAAAAGGGGACAGGCAGCTATGATGATGATCCAGATTGATCAAGAATACCAAGTATACCAAGACATTCAATCAGAAATCACACCTTAAAAAAAAAAAGAGGGATTGTAGAAAGGGAACTTCATGAGCAAGCCTGTTTCATGGCTGGCCTGATGTTCCCTTTGGGCATTTTCTTTTCTGGGTGACACCACTGTCCTCATGAAGTTCCCTTTCTACACCACCAAGCCATGTCCACCCAGTCACATGACCACCAAACCATGACCACCACCTAAGCCACGCCCAAAGAACCAGCTGTTTCTAGCCTTCCTGAGAATAAAAGATCCAGCTTTCAAGCAGTTGTCTGTGTCCTTGCACCAGAGCTCTCCCAGCGGGAAAATTTGAACCCTCAGAGAAAGGTACTTTCAGCCTTTCAACAGTGGTCATGTTATTGGCTGGGTGTGGCCAACTCAATATCACTCACATTGAGGCATGCATCTCCTCGCCTGGCCTTTCATGACTATGGGGATGCTGCAACAGTCATAAGTGTGAAAAATGGTCATAAGTCACTTTTTTCAGTGCCAGTGTAACTTTAAATGGTCACTCCACACAAGCAAAGTACCAGCAAAGGAGGGGAAAAAAATTCCAGAGACGTTCCTGAGACAGAAAGTCTAGTCCTGCCAAGAATGTAATAAGGGTTAACGGAGAGGCAGTTTCTGTAAGCAACACCAGAATGTTTCCTTCCTGCCTTCCTTACAGGATTAGGCCAGTAATTTCTTCGAACAACCGGTTCTCCAAACTGCTTAGAATGTTAACAACCAGTTCTAGCGAATAGGTGCAAACTGGTAGAATCCCATCCCTGAAGAAGAGGCTCAGCACCTCTCTGCCCCAAGGCCTGGGTAACCAGTCAACTTTCCAGAGATTTTTGAAACTAAATCCAAGTGGATCTCTGGAAGAATGCTGTTGTATTAGAAAGGTATAACAACAAATGATTCATGTTTCCATTCATGGTTCTGATAAATGGCATCATTTTAAGTAAGGCAAACTGGAGCACAGCACACGTATTCTGTCCAATCTTACTGACCAAAACCAACCAATGATAAGTGGCCCTCAAGTAACCAGGCTTATTTTTCAAATGAATTGAGGATGGCACATTTTGCATCATTTCAATCTGACATGCTTTTCCTGTTTGATTTCTTTTGAACTACAACCAACATGAACCAGAAATTGCTACCTATTCAAAAGAAAAAATGAAAACTATAGCATTCTAGGTGCGAATTGTCTATATTCTGGGAACTGTTGTTAATCTGTCATCTCTGTCTTGTTTCTGAAGATAAACACAAACGAAATAATCCCAGACCACTTACGCTGGATGAGTATTTGGATGGAGATTTTAATTACAAAACCTTTTCTCCATACTGGGTTTCAGGTACGTGAAATTAATCTGGAATTATGGGATAATATGGGGAAGTGATGGAATATGGAATGCTTTTTTAATCTGCTAAATTTAAGGGTTATATTTTTTTGTTTTTCTGTTTTTCTTATGGGATTGTTTGGGTTTCAATTCTGGTTTCTTACCCTCAGCAGTGCAAAGACAGTGCAGGGACAGGGTCAGACAGTGGTATTCAGCAGTTCTAGAAAACTGGCAGCAGAAATTTTGAGTAGTTTGGAGAACTGGCAAATATCAACTCTGACTGGCCCCTCCCCCATCTATTCTCTGCCTCCCGAGTCCCAGCTGATTGGCTGGGTCTCCTTTTGTTGCTCTGCACAGGAGAACAGAACTGGAAAGCAGGTTAAGTGGGTGGGGAGGGAATGGGGATTTTGCAGTATCTTTCCCCTGGAGCGAGGTGAAAATGGGGATTTTTGTGGTAACCTTCTCCTACCACGTCCACCCAGCAAGCCACGCCATGCTCACCAAGCCATGGCCACAGAACTGGTGCTAAAACTTTTTGAACCCCACCACTGGACAGGGTGCATGGTATCTCAAACAATTGACTAAGTCAATAACCCTATTTAAAACGTGCAGAGAATTGGAAGACTTGAGATCATCAGCAGTGATATTAAGAATCACTGAGGATCCAAGATCTGTAAAGTTTGCTTCCAAAGTAATTGTAGATAAAACCATTGCAGCATATGTGTGTTAAACCCCAAAGTTCTTTGTGACAAATAGTTTACAGGTGATAGGAAGCTATGGTGATGAAGATGTTGCTTCCCTAGATAATTATGATTCTTGTATGAACGTATACAGCTAAGAAGTGTTACAAGTGCCCAAAACTGCTAAATCTGCCATTCCCTGGAGTATTTTATTTGAAACCACAGAATTTCTAGACTTGGTCAGAACCTAAATAATTAGTCTAAAAACTAAATTTCATTCTCTCTAGGGCTTTTAAAGCAATAAACAACTTCATTTGCATGATTTATTGTATTATTATTTTGGTGCAAGCGAATTGGCTGATACTACGGAATTATTTTTTTTCCTTGCTCATTTGTGTGAAGTAGTTACATTATAGAAGACAAAAATATAGATGATGTGTCAATTTATATTCTATTTTATTTTTGTGAATGCATGAGCTTTGATTTTAAGCATTTGGAACATATTTTGATGACTTGCAATTTAGATGAATATTCAGTTTTTATTTTTAAAATCCCAATATATATACTGTATACACTGTGTATACCAATGTATTCACTGGTTTCATGTGTATATGTATTGTGTAGAATGTGTATGTGTGTGTATTTTGTGTATGTGTATATATGTACAGGTGAAACTCAAAAAATTAGAATATCGTGCAAAAGTTCATTTATTTCATTAATGCAACTTAAAAGGTGAAACTAATATATGAGATAAACTCATTATATGCAAAGCAAGATAGTTCAAGCAGTGATTTGTCATAACTGTGATGATTATGGCTTATAGCTCATGAAAATCCCAAATCCACAATCTCAGAAAATTAGAATATTACATGCAATCAATAAAACAAGGATTGTACATAAAACAATATTGGACCTCTGAAAAGTATGATCATGCATATGTACTCAGTACTTGGTTTGGGCCCCTTTTGCAGCTATTACTGCCTCAATGCAGCGTGGCATGGAAGCTATCAGCCTGTGGCACTACTGAGGTGTTATGGAAGACCAGGATACTTCAATCACAGCCTTCAGCTCTTCTGCATTGTTCAGTCTCATGTCTCTCATCTTTCTCTTGGCAATGCCCAAAGATTATCTATGGGGTTCAGGTCAGGCAAGGTCAGACCCCCTCTATGGAGTCCAGGTCAGGCTGGCCAATCAAGCACAGTAATACCACAGTCATTGAACCAGGTTTTGGTGCTATTGGCAGTGTGGGCAGGTGCCAAGTCCTGCTGGAAAATGAAGTCAGCATCCCCAATAAGGCTCATCTGCGGAAGGAAGCATGAAGTGCTCCAAAATCTCCTGGTAGACAGCTGTGTTGACCCTGGACTTAATGAAGCACAGTGGACCAACACCAGCAGATGACATGGCTCCCCAAATCAACACAGACTGTGGAAACTTCACACTGGACTTCAAGCATCTTGCAGTGTGTGCCTCTCCATTCTTCCTCCAAACTCTGGGTCCTTGGTTTCCAAATGAGATGCAAAAGTTGCTCTCATCAGAAAAGAGGACTTTGGACCACTGAGCAACAGACCAGTTCTGTTTTTCTTTAGCCCAGGTAAGACGCTTCTGACATTGTTTGTTGTTTCGGAGCAGCTTGACAAGAGGAATATGACATTTGAAGCCCATGTCCAGGATCCGTCTGTGTGTGGTGGCTCTTGATGCCCTGACTCCAGCCTCAGTCCACTCCTTGTGAAAGTCCCCAGCACTTTTGAATGGCCTTTTCCTGACAATCCTCTCCAGGCTGCGGTCATCCCTGCTGCTTGCGCACCTTTTTCTTCCACACTTTTCCCTTCCACATAACTTTTTATTAATGTGCTTCGATACAGCACTTTGGGAACATCCAACTTCTTTTGCAATCACCTTTTGAGGCTTTCCCTCCTTATGGAGGGTGTCAATGATGGTTTTCCGCACAACTGTCAGGTCAGCAATCTTTCCCATGATTGTGGTTCCTACTAAACCAGACTGAGAGACCATTTAAAGGCTCAGGAACCCTTTGCAGGTGTTATGGCTTAATGAGCTGATTAGAGTGGGACACTTTGAGCCTAGAATATTGAACCTGTTCACAATATTCTAATTTTCTGAGGTTGTGGATTTGGGGTTTTCATGAGCTGTAAGCCATAATCATCTCAATTATGACAAATCATGGCTTGAACTATCTTGCTTTGCATGTAATGAGTCTATCTCATATATTAGTTTCACCTTTTAAGTTGTGTTACTGAAATAAATGAACTGTTGCATGATATTCTAATTTTTCAAGTTTCACTTGTATGTGTAGAATATATGTGTATATTTTGAAGAAGAATTACAATGCAAAATGTTGCAGAAATAATAATAATAATAACCAAATACTTGTCCTATTAGAAAAATGGGATATAAATCAAATTTTAATCTTTCAAGTACTAGAGCAACAATGCAAAATTTAAGTTCAGTTGTGAGTTCAATCAATCTATTCCTCATCTCTACCAAGAACATTTTTATTTTTTTTTAGAAAACTCTGCATATATTTGATTTTTCTCAGCTTTGATGTCATTTTTGCCTGTTCAGAATTACAAGATCAAAGCACCATTTTTTAACCTTTACCTTTCCTCCCATAGCTCTTTTATTTATTTACATGAAAATTCCTTGCCTATGGTTTTGAAGTTAAATGCATGATTCCTTGAGAAATGCAACAAGATAGCATGTCCATGAAACTTATCGAACAATCCCATTTCTCTTTCCATTGAAGGAAATGAATATCTTCATCGGTCTAAAGATAATGTCATCCTTCACAATGTTGAATCAGGGCAGTCGACCGCTATCTTGACAAATAGCACCCTTGTATGTATGGCCGTTGTTTCAAAATTATGAGTTTAATTTATCTAAATAATGGTGACGTGTTGGCTACTATTTGATGCTTTAATCTTTCAGAAAGAAGTGAATGCCACAAATTATGCAATGTCCGCAGATCAGAAATTTATACTATTGGAAAGCAACTATTCTAAGGTAATATTTTTTAAAAAATTGGGACTGGTATTCTATTACTTTCAGGGCATTAACTAAAATTCATTCAAGGAATTCCCTGGGAAAGGAAGTTGAAGCAAGGCCTCAGTTTAGTCCTTCATTTTCCTTCCAATCTTAAGCCTCCATAATAAAACAATCATTACTACAAAATAACAATCATATTTTCCTTTGAACAAAAAAATCAGCCCTTCATCCTTGAGAGACTAGCTCTTGTGCACTGACTTCTAATCTTGAGATTTCCTAAGACCTGAGGGCCTCATGTTGATAACTACGTAGATAAATATTCTATCTATCTATCTATCTATCTATCTATCTATCTATCTATCTATCTATCTATCTATCTGTTGGGATCACCGTTCCATAATCATAATGCTGATCAATATCTAAATCACAAAGTGAGAAATTGGTTCCTTTTCTGGAAATAGTATTTATATCAGTAAATATAATTTACTGATTATAAATTAGTAAAATTTATAAAAAAAACATTTTGAAAAGCTTCTTCATGACTGAAAAATAATGATGACTGTTCCTACGGTAGTACCACTGTGGATACTCACAGAGCTTTTTATGAAAATTGCTTGCCTGATTGCATTGTCTTTAATAAAACAGAGATAATGAGTGGAATGAAGACCTCAAGAGAAAGCATTATGAAGATTAGATAACCTGTTTTACATTAAGCAAAAATAATGATTTTTCTCTCTCCGCTGTAACCTTTTCAGCTTTGGAGGTATTCTTACACAGCATCCTATCACATTTATGATCTTATATTAGGGTAAGACAGATTTATTTTCCTGTTGATTAAAACATTAGTAATGTTTAAGTTGATGCAATGCTCTTGAGACCCATTAAGTCATTTAAGAAAATAGATTTCAGACAGAGCTGTTATCCCTAGTGATATTCCCAAATATGTACTGGAGTGCTTCATTTTCTTCTCCATTAATTGTATTAAACTCCATTTAAACTGTTGATCAGTCACTTATAAACAGTCTTCATTGTCAGAATTCAGAACTAATGAACGAATGGTTTTATAAGGGCTTTTCATTGGCACTGATGATGTTACCTACTGGTAGTTTGAGTAATGAAATATCTGCAAGAAAACAACCAAGCTCAAAGAAGATCAAGATCCCCTGATATAAATTTTCTTAAATAAGTAAAATAAATAAATAGATGGTTATCAATTGCAGTAAATGTCTACTGCCTACTGAAGATATCATTGTACTTATGTCTTGCTTGTGGGCTTCTTAGACCCCTGTAGCACCTTTTAATTTCCTTTGTGGTTTTCTACTAAGTGGGATAATAATCCCAAAGTATTTTGGGTATCAAAAAGTTCAGATACGAATAGTCTGTTTTAACATCGGCGAGATATCATTGTGAACAGATACACTCACCAATAAAGAATGAACATAATTTGGGGGAGCATTCATCAACTGTCCTAAAAGTACAGGTTCTAAATTTCATGTAAGCACTGAATAATTAATTATAAATATAATTAAAAAAACACTATGTCATTCCATGATTTTTCCCCCCATTGTAGCACTTTTGTCAAAGAATATGAACTACCAGATAATATTCAGCATATCTCCTGGTCACCTGTTGGACACAAATTGGTCAGTAATTAATACAGTGTCACATTAATGTTCCTTCTGGTTGAGTTTAATGTGCCTGTGGTGTTTTTTTAAGCATCAATTATTTCTGTTTATTATGTATGTTTAAGAATTTTAAATGTTCACAATAACAGTATTTGTAGATAGGGCTAGATGACATATTAGAACTGTGGTTTAAGATAAAGTATACACTTCAGCATGGACCTGTTATTGTTTTCTTCTAGGGTGACACGTTTTTGCTTGTCTCAAGTGAGATATATCAAATACAGAAACCCAGAAGCTGGACTTCTGTCTATGTTTCTGTAAATCCTCTGCATATTCTCTCCATCTAGCAGACCTTAAGTCGTGATTCTTAAATTAGTCCATCCAGACAAAGTCAATTGGGCTGCAAATAGTTGGTCTATGATATCAGCTGATTGCCCTCAATACGTAGAAACCATAGCTTAACACAGTGCAAAATTAGATTAAGACTATTCCTGTAAGAGAAATGAGAAAGAAAGAAATTGAAAAAAAGTGCCTTCACTCTTCTTCCTATTGAATATTATTTTATTATTATGGACACAAAGTGTGAAATCACAGCTGCCAGTTCTTTGTCTGGTGTTGGTCTTCACACACATCGAGTTCTTTATTACTTTAAATGTATTGGGGCCCCAACTCCAGTGGATTCTGTAATTGTCATCTTAATTTTTTTCTCCAGCTGTTTCATCTCATTTTTAACCCTCAAATCCCGCAGTCATCAATTCATTTTTTATTCTTTTGGCAAAAGTTCACGTAAACGTTCCAGTCTTTTTTTTTTTTTTAATCACTGTTATTTTTTCCTCTGACTAAACTGATCAGCTTCACCATTTCTGAAAGTTCAGTTAATTTTATGATCCAGTTTTTCATTGTAAGCTTTTCATTATTTTTCCAACTTTTTGCATACTGCACATCTGCCAGGGGAATTCTAAAACAGATAAGAGCAGGAGATAATATATGGTTATCTTCTTTTATTCATATAACAAATTTAGCTTGTAAAATATGACTTCCCTACAGCTTCAGAACTTAAGCCAGGAATTTCTTATCTAAGGGCAATCTTATGTATGCTAACACAAAATAGTCTTGTGCCATAATCAGTCTTCTCCAACTTCATGCTCTCTGGATTACAACTTCCTCATCCCTCATAAGACTTTTGGTCATGATGGCCGAGGTGGTAGGAGTTGTAGACCAACATGTTTGGAAATTGGAAAGCTTATTAAGTAATGCATTCTTCTCTGTGACCTGGAAAATAGAATTGGAACACTTTCCTTTTGCAAAGATAAATGTTTGTAAGAAATGATTTTGAAGTGAGTCCCATATTTAACTGTGCTATATAATATTTTTGAATTGCATAAATCCTTCGTACCTTCTACAGATAAAGAAACTGATTCTTTCCCTCCTTCTAGGCTTATGTTTACCAGAATAATATCTATTTCAAACAAGATCCCAGAGAAGCTGCTATTCAAATAACCAAAAATGGTTACTGGAATGAAATATTTAATGGAATTCCTGACTGGGTTTATGAAGGTAAATTGCATTTTAAAAGTAGTGTTATGACTTAGCATGATAAGACTTGAGCAATAAAGTAATGCAGTGCCCCAAAACAAGAGTCAAAATGTGTTCTTTATGACTTATTGTTGCATTAATCTTTTCCACAAAGTCTGCAGTTGCTCAACATCCCATCTCTTCAATTTTTCACATTTTCCCGTTATATCATTCTTCTTCTTTATGGCAAAAAAAAAAAGTCTCAAAATAGATTTCATCAGAAGTTGTTGTAAAATTATTTATTGTACATAGTTTAAGAGTCTCTTGTATTTTGTGTATCTGCATTATTAGGAGAAAGTTTGTTGTAGTTTTCTTTCTAAAAGACCATGCCAGTCAAGGAGAATATAATAAAAAGGAGCAGTTATGAACTAAATGCAAAATTGCATTAAAAAAGATGAGAAGTAAATTCTGCAAACCTGGAGAAATAGCTCCAGTGGAATGGCTTCAAACTTGAAGGAGGTAGAAGAACTCTACTAATTGCTTGCTTCTATTTTTGGAAGGGAGAGGAGATGATTTCTTTTTCATGGCTCCTTGCAAAAAGTGTCCTCTTTTGAGGCAAGAAGCTCCCTGGAACAATCCCATTGTAGATATGGGGGAGCATTGAAGGTATGAGTGAAACTTGCCACCATTCCTTCCTTCAGAGAGAATCCTTGCTTGACCTCACTCCTTTTGAGTCTGTGTAGGGCCACGGGTTGATCCTATTCAGTCTGTTTTAAATGTTGACATGTTTGATTATTGAGCAAAGTAACTGTCTTGGGGATCTGTAACTGGTGGCCTTGGATAAGCTAATCTTGGACCAAGAGTTTCCAGGAACGGAGATTGGAGAGATCTCCCTAGACATGAGGAAAGCTTAACTTGGTTGGGGCTTTTAAAGTTAAAAGAGTCTGAATGAAAATTCATACACAGTTTGTGCTGTGTGTATGTGTGTGTGTGTGCATGTGTGTGCATGTATGCATCAATATATTTTTGTTCCATATTACAAATTATTTTGGAAAGTGTAAATTAAGTTTTCATATAAAACCAGTGAATTTCTCCCACCCCTCTATACCGTGTTTCTCCAACACTATGGCCTCCACCAATAGGAAGACCCAGCATGATTTCTAGGCATGAGGTGAAATTAAACCCCGCCCCCAAAATTTAGGCCTATTTAAACCATGCGTTTCCCTGCCATTTCTCACATCATTCGTTAGAACTACATGAGGTGAAGAGAAATGGGGGGGAAGGGCGGGGGGGATGGGGAGAAAACTTGCCTTTAACAATGCCCCGCTGGTCGCCTCGGATAGGATACCCCGATAGCTGATAGAAGCTCCCTGAAGGCAGAATCCCCAGCCGCTTCAGGGCGTGGCATGGCTGCCCGTGTCCCCTCGCCTTTTGGCAGTCTCTTTCGGGCGATGGAAGCTCCCCAAATGCAGTCACCAGCCACTTCAATTGACCAGTAGAAGTGGCCTCGAGGCGAGCGCACACACACACTTCCCTCGCTCCGAGGCCACTTCTCCCGACCGATTGAAGTGGCTGGGGAGCTTCCATCACCCGAAAGAGACTGCCTAAAGACAAGGGGACATGGGCAGCCACGCCTTGCCCTGAAGTGGCTGGGGATTCTGCCTTCAAGGGAGCTTTCGTCTGCCGATATAAGCAGCCTCGCGGCGAGGGGAGTGTGTGTGTGTGTGTGTGTGTGTGTGCACGCTCGCCCCGAGGCCACTTCTACCGGCTGATCGAAGTGGCTGGTGACTGCATTTGGGGAGCTTCCATCACCCAAAAACGACTGCCTAAAGGCGAGGGGACACGGGCAGCCACGCCACGCCCTGAAGCAGCTGGGGACTCTGCCTTCGGGAAGCTTTCATTGGCTAATAGAAGCGGCCTCATGGCGAGGTACGTGTGTATGGGCCGCTCTAGATGGAGGAGGAAATTAAATCACCCCCGAAAAGATGGCCTAGCCGTTTTTTCAGGGGTCAAAAAAAAATAAGGCCCGGCCTTATTTTGTGAGAAACACAGCATATGTGTGCAAAGGTGGAGGTAAGATGTGACATATTAAGTGAATTCAGATAAACTCAACATGAAATTGCAGTGATGAAGAATTATGCTCTTCATGTCCTTCACCTGGATATCTGACAACAAAGACCAAAATAAATAAATAACCCTTAGTGAAACTAGAATAAGATCTACACTTCCATCAACAAGGCACCCCATGGTGATAGCTATTCAGAATATTGTTATTGCTCATTGAACTCATGAAAATGAATATATGCATTATCTATGGTGCTTGTAACACAACCATGAATCACAAACACTGAGAAGGAAAGAGATATTTTCCCATTTATAGCCTGCTGGAAAGTGTGATTACAACAAAGGCACTTTTTTGCTGTTTCTTCCCCCTGTGCGTATTAACTGGATGCCAGCCTTTATCATTCTGTGAAGTAATTCAGTGAAATCATTTAATTTCGGGTTATTTACATCTTTAGATCATTATTCCCTTGGACTAAAAGACAGGGAAAAAAATGAAAAACTGTTCACTTCTTGCCTTCAAATCTGTCCAACCATTCTAGGACAACTCTTAAGTTTTGGCTTTTAACCAGTTTTCCCACAAATGAGCTGATAGTTCTCTGCCATGATTTTCCTCCTCTCTCAGCAATTTCATAGTTACTTCTCTGTGATTCTGCTTTCTCTTCCTTAGTTACCCCAAAACTGACTGGTGATCTGTCAGATTAATGATATTACAGGTATGGATACTGGCAAGATATCAAGATACTGGCATGGTTTTAAAGATAGCACTACATCATATAGTACACTGTACAATTTTGCAACCAGAACAACAATGTTCTTTAACCTGGTTTCTTTTAGAGGAAATGCTTGGAACAAAATATGCTCTGTGGTGGTCACCAAATGGCAAGAACATAGCATACATAGAGTTCAATGATACTGAAATCCCAGTTATTGAATACTCATATTATGGCGAGAATCAATATCCTAGAAAAATAAGTCTTCCATATCCAAAGGTAGATGTGCTTTGATTATTTATTTTTCTTTTAGCATTAAGCTTGGCTCGGTGGTATATTTGAATGATAAATAACCATACCAAATGTAACCACTGACTTTTTAAAAACCCTGCTAAGTAGTATAATTGAAAAGTTTTTAAAAGGGAGTGGGTGTTTTGAAGCCTACGAGCCTCAATCCTATTGCTTCCCCCAGCCAAGATCACATGCCTGAAGTATAACAGCCAGCCAGCAAATTGCAAAATGTGATTACTATTGGTTTTCTACAAAAAATGAAATAAATAGGTGCATTACCTTCTCATTTAATTTTATGTACCTATAAAACATAATCCCCTACCCCTCCAAAATGAAAAGGGAATGGGAAGAGCTCCCTTTTGGCTGTCATAATGTCATGAGCCTCTGCTTGTAGCTTTTGGTGGGGGAAAAATACAAATCTAAAATTAATACAATCTTTAGGATAGTGTTGTTTATGCTTATTCTAAATGGAAACCCAGCTTGTGCATCCTGTATTATTAAAATATAGTGGTACCTTGTTAGTCATCATTAATTGGTTCTGGAAGACATGATGAGCGCCAAAAACAATGAGTACCAAACAGATTTTTCCCATCAGGAATAATACAGTTAGTCACTAGGCAGCCAACACCAATATGTTCGACTTGTATATTGAATATCAAACAAACAATGAGTACTGAGACAAATTTTCACATCAAAATGCATTGAGAATCAAATTCAATGATTACCAAGGTACCACTAACATTTTGAAAGGTGTAATCAGTTCCCTTCACATATAACTCCTAATGAAAATACTTAGTAATAGTAATGTTCATGGTGGCAGCTGATTTAGAAGGAAAGGAAAGGAATCTGAAGTAGCAGATCTTAGACATCCTCTGATACTTCTGAAGACAAAGGCTTAGAAGACTTCTCCCATGAGATTATAATCTTTATACTATTTGTTTAGTGTTTACAACTGGCTTAGTTAATGATGTTGGTCTACTGTGAACTTCTCAGAATAAATTTCTAGCTATGACACATTTTCAACAGGATCCAAAATTGTCTGGAAATGGAAAAGCACCCTATTTGTGCCCGAAATGAACAAAATAACTCTAAAGAACTTTACTTAGTTCTTTTATTTAAATATTGTAATTAAAGTCATTAGAATTTGTTCCTACTTTTTCTTGAAGGCTGGAGCTAAAAATCCAACTGTTAGAGTGTTGATTATAGATACTACAAATCCGAGAGATTTTGGACCGAAGGAAGTACTTTCACCACCAGTCATAGCATCAAGGTAATATTTTCTTAAAATTGTCTGTTCCTGTTTTTCCCCTTTAAAAGAATAGCAATAGTTTTCAGTAATTTGCCTTGGGAGGTTTTTTTTTTTTTAATTTTCTTTCTACTTGTAATATAGCCTCTGGGTCAAGGATTGCTATAAAGGAAAAACTAAGGTGTAATTCCCATTAATGATAGAAACCATTTCAGCCACTTGGTTGTAGCAGTACAAGAGTGCTGATGCTAAGGAGCTTGGCCTATTTGTTCAAAGAATTTGGGTGCTGGTTTAATAACCTTTACATTTTAAACTTTTAAAACTCAGATATGTTATTAAACTGGCCTATCACATCTATTGTCAGCATGCCGAGTAACGCACCCATTGAAAGCAGAACTCTGAGGCAAGTAGATTCCTGAAACAACATGTTCATTGGATATGTTATATTGGCACAGCCAGTGAAAACCAAGTCCAAAAGTTCCCAAGGTTTTCACCTAATTAAAACAGTTCCCCCTCCCAGATGTTACTGGTCACATTGTCCAATGAAAGTAGCTGGCAGGTTGCTTGATCACTCCACTCCCCCTTTCACAGCCACCTGTTAGGATGACTGTGATTTCCACAGGAAAACTTTTTCTCTATCTACTTCCCCCTCCCAGGGTTTGTGGCAACTATGAGGCAACAAAAGATGGGTTCAGCCAGGTTCGCTTCAGAGTTGACATATATATTATTAATCTGGTCTGCCTATCATAGATACATTATTAATGCAATAATATATTTCTTTCCTGTCTTTTCTCTGTATTCACTAACTCCCTTCTTTTTCCTTTTTCCTTTAGCGATCACTATGTCACTTGGATTACCTGGGTAACAGATGAAAGAATCTGTGTGCAGTGGTTGAAAAGGATCCAGAACTTCTCCCTGTCAGCAATCTGTGACTACAATTACCACTCCAGATCTTGGGATTGCCCAGAGGTAGTATTTTTCCATCAAGCTAAGATTTAAAGCAAAAACTCTTATCAGTGAATAATTTGGTAAACGTTCCATCGTAACTGGATAGTTACTATGCAAAAGGAAGGGGAAAATATAGCTTCCAAATGAAAGTGGGACCCTAAATTGTCTCAGAAAGAATATTGCTAGCACCTATTAATGGTGAGAATAAGGAGCTGGTTTTTACTCATCACTATTACAGTCTTTTCTCCTCTGTTTCACTTTGAACTTTGACCCAGGGTCTGCTGATCTTTAGTGGCCTGGTTTATGAACATATTAAATCATACATTATTGGCTATAAACTACAAAGAGTATGGTCACATCAAACTCAAGTCAACCATGTTAAGTCTTATCACGATATACAAATAAGCATTAGAGTTCAAGTTGCTATATGGAAAAACTATAAGACCAATATTTCATCTTAAGATTGTCCCTCTGAAAAATTGTGATCAGACAGAGAACCAAAATGATCATCTACTTTGTCCTGGAAGATCCAAAATACAGTAAAAATTCCATGCCTCAGCATGTTCTTACCAAAAGAAAGATGTTGATAAAACCACTCTTATCTTCTGTTTATAAAGTGCTTTTACCGCATCACTCTGCACACCAATGGTTAGTTAACAAGAGTGCGAACAGATGGGAGAACTCCATTAAGCTGTGTTTGCTGAAAAGATCTCAGGGGAATATATTTCCATTTCATACTTTGTTTTCCGATTAAACCGGAAGTAATAAGGCATAAACAATGTGGACTCTCTCATATATTAGGAGATAATAAAGCTGCAGTGGGCAAATAACGATAAGAAATACTTTTCTGCAAATCTAGAAAGGATTCTAAACTTCATACTAAAAAAAAAAATCAGAAAATCAGCAAATATACCCAATAAATAAAAATTGAATTCAGGTTTAAATAGTCACCTTGCTCAAAGCTACTCTATCTGGGTTACAAATTCTGAACGACCACTCAATGGCAGCAAGGTTGGAGTTTTTGCTGCCATCTCATGCTCATCCAGATTCTTGCAGCCTTGATAAATTGTGCTACACTTCCTCAAGTTTCTGTACAAGCTTCTGAACAATCTTACAGGATCCTACAAAAGTTTGTGTATCTATCATTTGAGTTTGAATTGAACTTAATATTTTATTTGGCTAAGAGTGATTCAATACACAAGGAATTTGTCTCTAGTACAGACACACACAGCATACATAAAGTAACATAACAATAACAACAATAATAATAACAACAACAACATTTTAAGAAGATACTTGGTTGATAACTAGGATGTTGGCAACAACCCATATCAACTGTCAGTGCCTGTAAGTGGTATTTGTGATGCATTTTTGAATGTTCAGTTGACTGAGTTTCATGTTTAATGAATAAAGTATATAATAATACATGGTTATGGATGAAACATGTAATAGTGATACCCATTGTCATCAGGGCACTTGGTACCATGTCCAAGAATTTTACAAAATGCATCAAGAAATTAGCACCAATCACCGGTATTTGTGATACATTTTTAAATGTTCAGTTGACTGAGTTTCATGTTTAATGAATAAAAGAGTTAACAACAACAATAATAATAATACCAATAAAATACCTATTAAAGGGGGGAGTAAATAAGATAATAAGGATAAATAATAATAATATTACAACCAAATCACATAGGTAAATATATTACATTTGTTAATTTAGTTTAATAGAATGCATTTTGCAAAGAAATACTTCAAAGGAAGAGGCATCCATAACTTAAAGTTTTGCTTTGAAAGCTTTGTTAAAATATTTGGAAAGTGAATTGTTCACAAGATGCTTTTAGATTATCATTGAATATGCTGGTTTTTATCAACATATGTTCAGATTGTTACAAGGGTTCCACATAGATAACTAAGGGCGAAGATTTGCTAGGCAATAGACATTGCTGTGCTGATGCAATGATGGAATTAGAGGATGCTACAAATTGTTATTGAGAAAGTAGCCTGTGTTTGAATGGGTCCTCATTTAATCATGTTTCTGTCTGATTGAAACTCTATAGCATTAATATGTCAGATTTCCATTTTGCATCCTAACCTTGTTGCTTTCTTTGATTTGACAGACTCGGCAACATGTAGAAGAGAGCCATACAGGATGGGCTGGTGGAGTATGGCTGCTATGCTCTTCCCACTTTTAGTGTTATCATAAGACTTATTTCATTCTTTATTGACTTTTAACCATGCATCTATAAGTTTCAGAGAAACCGAAACAAGGCCATCTCCGTGAAACTGGAGAGCTGTAAGAATTCACTCCTGCTTTGCCTACCCACCTTGGCTGGCAACCAGCTTCCTAGGCAAAGTGGGGAATCAAGCAGGTGCAAGTTTTATGCCATGGCTAAACTTATGGCAAGGGGAAAGCAAAATCCGGAGTGAGTGCTGACATTGTAAAGTAAGAAACAAAGCCAGAAATGAGTTTTGTAGCGCTCTGGCTTTGTGTCAGAGTTCCGGACCTCTTTGCCTGGACAGTCCCACTGCAGACTGGCACAGGTAAAACCTAGAAAAAGACTCCCATGAATTCATAGAAATAGCTAAACTGTGGGTCTGCCCATCTGCCAAAGTTTTCCACCAACCGCAACATGGCAGCAGTGTTCTAATATCGAAAGGGCTGCCACAAAAAGGAGGGAGTCAACCTATTGTCCCAAGCACCTAGAGGCAGAAAAAGAAGCAATGGATGGAAACTAATCAAGGAGAGAACCAACCTAAAACTAAGGAAGAATTTGCTGACAGTGAGAACAATTAATCAATGTAATGATTTGTCTTCAGTGGTTGTGGGTGCTTCATCACTGGAGGTTTTCAAGAAGAGATTGAACATCTATTTGTCTGAAATAGTATATAGGGTCTCCCCCTTGAGCAGAAATTTGGAATAGAAAATCTCCAGGTCCCTTCCAACTCTGTTATTTTTGTAACTTCTGTCATTATTTATTTGGTTTTTTTTTTATTTAATTTATTTTGGGGAGGGGGATATCATAGGCATCCATTTATCAGTTTGAGAACCTATTGGTAAAAATGTTAGATACGTACATTGTAAATCCTAACAAATGTGTTTTCACTACAGTATGAAAGATGTTCCACTTAATGGGATAAGGGGGAAAAGAAAGCTTTGCTGTATTTTTACTATAGTAAATATAGTGAAATATATTTAGTAAATCAAACATTTTTAATAAATACACAAAATAGTAAAATGTTATACAGTAAAAGATGTAGAATAAATATATATTTACTATACTTGGCATAATTTTCATTCACTTCTCAAAGATATTAATTTTTGTTTCGCCTACCATTTATCATTGTTGTCTCTCAGTTCTTTGTTTCAGCACCCTATTTCACTTCAGATGCCATGTCATACTACAAAATTTTTAGTGACCAGAATGGCTATAAACACATTCATTACATCAAAGACTCAGTGGTAGGTCAACCAAAGAACCAATCTGAAATTCACCTATGTTGCAAGGGATGTGCTGCGGGATAAAGTACCTGACTTTCAATATGTTGCTTTTGTAGGAAAAGGCAATCCAGATCACTAGCGGTGAGTGGGAGGCCATATATATTTATAGAGTAACAGATGATGCAATGTAAGTATCCCACTTGCGTGGTATGTTAGTTATGTTGCCTGTCAATGAAAATTATATGCAAGAATGCTAGAATGATTTTTCCATTAGCCTTGCAGCTGAACCCCATTTTTAAAGGTCTTTTGAGAGTCATTCCATATGACTAGTTACAATGGATTTCCCTCAACAGCTATGGCCTGGAAAGGCCTCAGAGTTAGATTTATCCCACAGAGGAAAAAGAATTTCACTCTCCCTCAACTTGTGCATCCAATCATAAACATTGGACATGACTAGAAGTGTCTAATAGCATCTTAATCAAGAATATAATCACTACTATATAAGTTATATTACTATGCTCTGCATTATTTACTCATTTGGGCATAATAGCTGATTTCAATCTATTGGGAAGCCTATATGGCTTTGTAAACAAAGCATCTATAAAGAAGCAACAATCAAATTGACCTGCTTTTTGCTGAATGAAACCAGTCTTCTTCCTCCACTTAACATACTCATGGATTATTTCTATTTTTAATTATTATTATTATTTGCAATCAGTTTTGTAGAGAACAAGAGTTTTGGAGAAGGACTTGGAACTCTAGGCCATCAGAAACTTACTGTACATATTGATCTAGTTAAAAGTAAAGCAGAGGGATTTCACTTACTTTAAAGTTTGGTCTTAGCCTTGGCTTGTAACTTAACAAGATATATAAATTCAGGCAATGTTAGCTTGTTCGGAAACCTGATCAATCAAGCCATTGTTTAGTGCAATATAGAAACCTAAATTTGTCTCTGAATGAATAAGAATTCAGAATATAGGAGCTTCCGGTTTTGAGCTTCTTCGGCGACAGACTGAAACCTCGTCTCTCTGAGGCTTTGATCTGTGCTTACTGCTGGAGTGCCCCAAGCCGGCTGGTTTAGGGGCTAAGCCACCCCGTAGAGGTGGTGAAGAGGGGGGAGACTGCCTGCAGGGTTGAGGAGAGCCACATCTCTCCTCATCAGCTGGCCATTACTCCCTTTCCCAAAGAAGGTTGCAGCAGTGGTCAAAAATGGCCACCACAAAGAAGAACTCGACCAGAAAAGAATGTGCAAGAAGAAGATAAGAAGAGAAAGTTTTAGCTGACCGAGTCAAAGAGCAAAAGCAATAAATAAGGTACCCTGGAATTTAAACTTAACAACATTGTTCCCAAAGAAGATCTTGAAGCTGCGAAGGAGAGAGAGAAGGGAAAGGATTAGGTTTTTTCTTCCCTTATTTATACTAACAGTTAAGAGACTTAAGCAAGAAATTGGAAAAAAAAAATCCACTTTCACATTAATAGGCATCTAAGCTGGAAATAAAAGTCAAAGGGATAATAAAGATTTCTGGATATTTAAAAAATTTTAAAAGCTGGAAAGGAAAAAAAAAAAGAATACAAGGGCAGGATCTGGAAAAATGGAGGAGACTGCCTGGAATTAAGGAATGGAACTGTAATTAAAAGTGAAATTTTGATAAGATTCTTCAAACTTTAATGGAAACTTGGTAACAAAATAATAGAACCCCAGGAAGATAAAATAGAAAAAAGAAGCAAGTAGTAACAGCCTTGGATTATTGGATTATTTGGTGATTTTTGGTTTTTGCAACTAGACTGATTAAAATTAACTGGGTGGTTGTTTAAAAGTTTTTAAAATGGTATCACTCTTTGAAGAACTGAAAACGAAACTTAAAAAATGGAAAGAAGATGCACAAGAAGGGAGAAGTTCTTTTGGCTTCGTGTTTCAATTTTTAGAAATGGAGATCTGGAACTATGAGAAGCAACAAGAAATGCTTGCAGAACAAGAAGATCCGGACAAAGAAGAAGCCATCTTTAATGATCAAATAATTTTAAGTGGGGGGGGGGAAGAAAAGGGGGGAAAGAGAGTGAAAGGTTTAAGACTAAAAAAAACAACCAAAAAGAAGAAGGACAATTTGAAGATAAGTATAATATTAGAAAGCAACAGAAGAGGGGATTACAGATGAGAGAGTTAAAAGTAGAGAGACAGAGGGGGTAAAAAGGGGAGGGAGAAGAAGAGGGGGAAGAAAGCAAGGAAAAGAAGTTGTGAAAGACAGAAACAAGAAATGGAGATACATGGAAAAGATATAAGGATTGTAACCATAAGCTTGTTTAGAGATAATGGGTGAAAAATTAATTGTAAAAGGGATTCTGTAATGGTACATAAGATAGCATTGTTATATTACAATAGAAATAATTTTAGAAAATATGATGATGGAAAAAATATTTATTGTAATGTAGTGGGATGTTTGTTAATAAATAAATGAATTAAAATGATTGAGAGAATTAAAAGGGAACATTTTTAATTATTAGTAAAGATTTATAAAAATCTAATCCCCTGTTCAAGCAGGAAACGCCACAACATTTCAGACTAATCATTGTCCAATCTCTTCTTAAAAACCTCCAATGTTGAAGTACCCACAACTTCTGGAGGCAAGTTGTTCCATTAATTACCATAATAAGTAATTGTTCTAACTGTCAGGAAATTTCTCCTTAGTTCTAGGTTGGCTCTTTCTTTCATCAGTTTCTATCCATTGCTTCCTGTCTTGTCTTCAGGTGTCGTAGAGATTGGGATGCTCTCCCTCCCCCTTCGTTGTGGCAGCCCCTTAAATATTGGAACACTGCTATCGTATCACTCCTACTCCTTCTTTTCATTAAAGTAGACATATCCAATCCCTTCTTCATATATACTGGGGAAGAAAGACATTTCCAAGCTCCCTTTTTCTGTTAACATTGAAAAAAGTAGTGCATTTAATTTCTTCCTCTGTATCAGGTAAAAAGCAAGATACAGGTTTCAAAAACAGCAGGCAGCTTCTAGGGTTTCCAAGAATTCTATTGTCCAACAGCCTAATAAAATATTTACAGCAACTTATTTTCTGAACGTGGATCCTTATATAGCCAAATGATACCTCCCACACAAAAAAAGATGAAGGTAGCAGCTTCAGGGAATCCTGTGTTAGAGGATTATGGAGATAGCCTCGATGAAGGAATTCCACAGCTGTTAATTAAGCACCAGCTTAGTCTGACAGGAAGGAAAGAGTAAGAAAGAAACTCAAGATTCCCCTGCCTTGATTTTCTTTGATATCAGAGGGAAAAGACCAAGAATCTCGATTAGGCTTTCAAAATTCTGTTATTACATCCTTGTTCTTACAGTGTCTAGTCTACTTCAACGGGCTGGCAAATCCAAACTTTTACAAGAAAGTAAAAGAATTGGGCAGGAAAGTAAATCATACCTCACTTAATAGGCATAATTGGTGAATCCTATGGGAAAAACAAGAATCTATGAAGAAGGGGAATTTCCTGGCTGGCTGGAACTATTCACATTCGAGCATTTTCTTTTGAATCCTTCATAATAAATACCATTTTATAATTTCATTCCATAGTAAATGCATAATTTATTTGCTAATGGATGTTACCTTCCAGATTTTATTCAAGCAATGAATTTGAAGGTTACCCAGGAAGGAGGAATATTTACAGGTAAGTTGCTATAAAAACTTCTGCAATAGAAATCTGACTATAAAGTGTAAAAAAGTAAAGAGTATTTCAGATTCGTGAGGACAGTTTATCAACTTCATCAAAACTATGTAGTTTCTTTGGCTCATAGATTTCAAGGAATAATCACTATCTCATATTTCTTATGCATAAAGAGAATAAAGTTGGACCTAATATAGTACTGTAATATTAGACATAATGGAGGCCAGTACACCAAATAAAGTAATTATATTTTGAATTTAACCCCCCCCCCAGCTTTTAACATACTTGTCCATCTGAACATTTTATCCAAAATCCACACCCTCCTATAATGAGGAAACATCAGAAAAGACTGATAGAGATTGGGAACATCTATACATAGACTGATTTTTTTTCTAAATCTTATTTTTTGTACAGAATTGGAAGAAATACTGGAGCAAAGCAGTGCATTACGTGTAATTTGCGAAAAGAAAGATGCCAGTATTATGCAGCAAGATTCAGTGATAACGCTAACTATTATGCACTCATCTGTTATGGTATGTAAAATTTATGGGTAAATAATATCCTAATAGCTATTTCAAGTAGCTATTGAATTTCAAATTCAATTCACCATTTCTATTTCAGATCACCTTAACATCAGTAAATGAATGTGTACAATGTTTGGTACATTCGGGGGTGGGCTCCAAAAATTTTGGAAAGGGATTCTGTGCCCAGTTGCTGGGTGGGCATAGCCATGTTGGGCATGGCTAGTTGGCCTCCTGCACTATGGCAGGACTTCCCCGGGCACTGGAGGCTTTCCTCGAGTCTCGGGGAGGGCAAAAACAGCCTCTCCATGCTCTGGAGGCCCTCTGGAGGCCAGAAACGGTCCCATTGCTGGCCTTCCTGAACTTTTGGTAGGCCTGTTTCACCCTCCCCGAGGCTCTATGTGTGCCCTGCACTTCCTTGCATCCAAAATGGTGCAGAGGGATTCCTGCATGGGGATTCCTGGGAGGGGAGGGGAGGGGAGGGGGTAGGCGGAGCCAGCTAAGAGTGGGATTTGGGGATATTCTGAATTGCACAGAATTTTAGCTAGAGGTTGGGCTAACCCCTGGGTACACTTATCTGTGAGTAAGCCCCAATGAATTTCATGATGCTTATAGAACATCATGTGGACATAGAAACTACCATCCAGATGTTACAGTTGCTGGGTGTGGTAAGAGTGGCTTACAATTGGCTTGTTGCTGATAAATGGTTTTCCCCCTTCCTGATAGATGGTTCATTATTTGGAATCCAATATGTAGAGTTGGATTCCCTCTCTGGATTGGGCCTGGTGAGTTGAGTAGCAGGGGTGGGATTCAAATTTTTTAACAACTGGTTCTGTGGGTTTGGCTTAGTTGGTGGGCATGGCTTGGTGGTCATGTGACCGTCTGGGTGTGGCCAACTCAATATCATTCACATCGAGGCACGCATCTCCTCGCTTGGCTTATGATTGTGGGGATTCTGCAACAGTCGTAAGTGTGAAAAATGGTCATAAGTAACTTTTTTCAGTGCCATTGTAACTTTAAATGGTCACTCCACACAAGCAAAGTACCAGCAGAGGAGGGGAAAAAAACTCTAGAGAAGTTCCAGAGGCAGGAAGTCTAGTCCTGCCAAGAATGTAATAAGGGTTAATGGAGAGGCAGTTTCTGTAAGCAACACCAGAATATTTCCTTCCTGCCTTACTTACAGGATTAGGCCAGTAATTTCTTCTAACAACCGGTTGTACGAACTGCTTTGAATGTTAATAACATTCCCACCCCGAAGAGTAGTAACAGTATATACATACATGCATACATACATACATCTTTTACAAAATAAAATAATGCCATTCAGTTTTCTATTATAAAGGTAATTTAATGTATAGTCTAATCGTTTGGAAAATTAGGATAGTGCATTTAAGGGTTATAAATAATCTGTATCGCTTTCTAATTATGAAATGGCAAAGACTCTGAAAATATGACCTGGCAGCATTATCTTTCATCCTTTAAAACAATCTGTAAGACAAATTAAGCCCAAACCCATTGATTACGTGAATGAGTCGGGTTTGGCACGAGAGAGCTCAAAGTTGATATGAACAAGTTTTAGAATGTAGGAAACTGACTTACAGTTTGCCATCAGAATGTAGACCCATCAAATCATGAGGATGAAAAAGAGAGGCAGCATCTATCCATGGTTTCAGCCATGAGCTTTTTCCCATTGCTCTGGAACTTGAACTCCTACAAATTGAACCTAGAACATTTTTCATCCTGTACAAGGATTCCCCAACTGAGCTCTGAATTTATGGAATCAGGAAAGGCGCTGTCTGCTCTGGCTTAGTTTCCCAAAATAAACTTAAAGAAGTAGTTTCTTTGCTCCCATCCCATTCATGGGATGAGACACCATTTAAGTTGCTTCCAGGTTGAAAGGATTGACCTGTGACATTACCATTGCCCAGGTGACAAAGTTCTTTGCTTGTTATGGTATTTAAAATCCAAACCAAAGAAAAATAAAATAAATTATAAAATAAAATGCAGATTACATTTAAAGAGAGAAATCTGGGTGTACCCAAATTGGCAGATTAGTATGGATGAATGAATGGATGCTTGGATAGCAATGTACATTTTCCTCAGGTCATTTTAGGGAGAAAATAGTTGCTTGTGCAGTTTTTATGATATATTTATGCTTGGTACAAGGTGCAAATGATGACAATATCACTAGCAAAATTGCAAACATAACTGAATAAGCACTTCCATCATTCATCTGTGCCAAAACTATGTCACACAGGGAATGTGCTGACCTTGAGAAATGAGTTAAGACAACTTATCCAGATTCTGTTGTGCATGGTTAATTCAATGCTCAAGTTATGTAACCATTTATCTAGGTAACTTTTCATCTGGGAGAGTGAATGCAAATGTTATACTCGGCAGCAGTGTTGGTACACAGAGAGGGAGGGAGGGGGAGAGAGAGAGACAGATTGCTACAGATGCCCATACAAAGAGAAAGAAGTAAATTTCTCAATGCTAATAAGAAAAAGGAATTGTTTGAGTTGCTGATGTGGGTGTATGTGTGACCAAGTAACCAGGTAATCATATAGAGTGGTGGAATATAGATGCTCCAGAGACGACAGAGCTGAAAAGGGCAGTGGAAATTATTGGGCAAAGGAGGCTTGGGAAAGATTGACATCATGATGGGAAAAGAGATATGATGAGAGAGTGGATGTTGCAGGGGAAGAGAGAGAGATGGGCATTTTGATGCCAGTCCTATCCCTAACCCCTTGGCCTGTAAGTCTTGATGCTAAATTGCTGGAAGCCTTGGTCTCTAGCTGCTATTAAAAATGTAAAGTGCTCTCTTTCTCTAACAAGACTTATTTATTGAAGATAACCTCGAAAGCGAACAGGATGCCCTGCTCATTATGTATTTCAAGATAGGCACTGAGGATTAATTAGGGCCACTCAGAGGTGGGATTCAGCAGGTTCTGACCAGTTCTGGAGAACCGGTAGTGGAAATTTTGAGTAGTTCGGAGAACCGGTAAATGCCACCTCTGACTGGAGATTTTACAGTATCCGTCCCCTGTCATGCCCACCAAGCCAGCCTACAGAACCGGTAGCAAGAAAATGTGAATCCCACCACTGGGGCCACTGCTTAATTCTTTTTGAGCTACTCACAAGACTGCCCAAACTGGAGGCTGAGTCTCCTGGGTGAATACTGTTGAGGGATTACAGGCCTGGTCAGGAGTGGTTTAGTATTTAATGGCCTTGACCCAGGACATCTCCTGACTCATACAAACACACATATATTGGACCTTGAAGTAATTAATTTGTGAAGTGAATATGTAAGACATTTCTGTAAGATTTTTTTTTGTCATAGACAGTTTACTGGATTTGCCACCATTGCTAATCTCAGCAGGGAGAGGGGATTAATTGGTATGTCTGCCCCAGGAGTCTTGAGTCATGGACTTCCGAAAGCTCTTGCAGCATTTCTTAGCTACTAGATAAGCAGTTCCACATGGCTTTCAAAAAGAGATTCTTTTCCCCTCTTTCAGCACCAATCCTTGGTGCTTCATGATTAATGGAGGAACTTTAAGAATGAAGCAATAGTAAAGCATCAATGGCAGAAAAAAATTAATATGTATGAACATGGGTATAAACCCAATTTAAGGCCTAAACCTTAGCAGCAAGAGTGGCAAAATGGCATTACTTTTCAGGTTTTACTGCATCTTACTGCCATGAAGTATTATGAGATGTTTTTATACCTGTGGAATCCCAGAAACTGGATAGTGTTCTCCATAATATAGACACAGACATTTGTGGGTTGAATCCTGCAATCTCACTATCCATTGTAAAGATGTCAATCCCGAAGCTGACCTGGGTGGAGCCATCTTGGAGCTTCAGTGTTGCCACACTGAAGTGAGGGATAGGGAGGGGGGATTAGAGATAAGTGGGCTTGTGTAGTCCAAATAAAATACTTTCTCAAGACTTTCTCCTGGGAACCAAGGACATTCTCTCACCTGGCCGAGAGAAGGAGGAGTGATGTCACCAGACCAGCAGGTGCTACAGTGATTGGGCCATGTGACTGATTGTTTGGGGGGTTGAGGGAAAAACTTTTACCTTAATTAGGTAAAAACCAAGGACCCCTTCAGAGTTGGCTTTCACCAGATATGTGTCAATTTGATATTTCTAATAAAGCTATTCTTTGAGGAATTTCCCTGCCTTGGAGTTCTTGCTTGAAATGGATCTATTACTTGGAACCCTGACAAAAGGAGCTTCAAATAAGGGACTTTTTAGAAACATTGAGAAAGTTACTTTTAGTGTAAATTCAGGTCTCTATAGATCTACTGTCATAACATACTGTCATAACATCCAACTGGGCTTTGCAGTTTGCTCAAATTAAAATGTTCAGCTTATGAGGGGAAAAAACTGTGAAGGATGAACAAACGGGAATATGCAAGTAGCTCAGCAATGAAATGATTTTCAGTAACAATAATATGTTTCAGATATTTTGTTTAATGGAGATTCTCTTTTTATTCTAATCAATACTGCAGGCCCAGGCATCCCCATTTCCACTATATATGATAACAGATATAATAAAGGTAAGAGGTGTCAAAGCCTAACCAATTTTACACACCTTGAGGCTAATCTTAGGTGCTGTGGGCATAAGGAGAAAAGTCATACTTCAAAACTAGCACAATAAAGACCAGCTTCAGCATGATTCATCAGGATGAGAAGAGATGAAAGCCCTGTCATGGGTCACTGTGGGGGGAAAAATGCCAGAGCATGTTTGTGCTGTGAGGAAAAGATCGTTGACTCTGATGGCCAGAATGATAAAATATTTTTACACTTCATCTAAAGTATTGACTTGTATTGTTCCAATTTATTTGTCTGCTTTGTGGGTTTAAGTTAGTATATAACAAAATCATGATATAACTACTTTGTCATGATTAACTTTTTTCATTCAATTAAACAGCTAACAGAGTATATGAAATAAGCCACACATTTCATTATTTATATCCAGATTACCTTAATAAATTGAATTTACCACCCTATAATGAGGTTTACCTTAATTCCAAGACATTTTATTCCGTCTTTCCCATCACTGCACTTTTCTAGGAAAATCTCAAGTCTGTTTCAATTACATCATGAAACTTTTGTCATTTCCATAATTATAAAATTCATTTACTCATTTAAATTTAACAGACTTGACGATTTAAGCTTTTATTAGTATCCAGTTATGTAACATTTCAAAGAACAGGGAATCAATGAGAAATGCATTTCTAATTCAAAACTTTTTATACACAGAAATTAAAGTCTTAGAAGACAATGCAGATTTGGAGTCTGCTCTGCGAAAAATCAGTTTACCAACACAGAAGATTAGCAGACTTGAAGTGGATGGCATAAGTAAGTATTGTTTGTTTTTTACACCTGATTTTTCAGCGTATGCACAAGAACTAAATAGTTGCTATTTAAAAAGTTACGGTGTATAATATCTGAATTTAGACCAAGAAACAGTACAGTAGAGTTTTTCCTTCAACAGTGTATTAAGAAATTAATTCCTGAAATCCTATACATTAATAATAACCTATTCCCAGACAAAGACTGTATAGCACATAGATGTGCAACCAAAGTGGTGAGGAAATTGGAGCAATCCTTCTATGGTTCTTTGGCTTAGAATAAAATAAAGGGCATGTTATGAGTTGTATATCTTTAAGTTTGATCTGGAGAAAATGAATAAAAATAGTCCTTGACTTACAACCATCTATTTCAGGGGTGTTAAACTCATGGTTTGTGTGCTGTTTGTGTCACGCACTGGTCATCCCCACCCCCATTTTAGCAAAGAGGGAAAAAGTTGTGATACGTCTTGTGATGACAACATGCTATCGCATGTTTGACACCCCTGATCTATTTAGTGACCATTTGAAGTTACAACGGCACTGAAAAAAACAACTTATGACCAGTTTTCACACTTAGGATTGTTACAGCATACTCAGGCAACTGGCATGTATTTACAGCAACTTGACAACTGGCATGTATTTATGACAGTTTCACTGTCCCGGGATCACATGATCGCCATTTGTAACCTTCCCAGCTGGCTTCTGACTGGTGCAGTCAATGGGAGAAACCAGATTTGCTTAATGACCATGTGATTCACTTAACAACTGCACTGATTTGCTTAATAACTATGACGAGAAAGATCATAAAATGAGGCAAAACTCACTCAACCACTGCCTTGCTTAGCAATGGAAATTTTGGGCTCAATTGTGATTATAATTTGAGGACTACCTGGGAGAATGTTTTTTCTTACATCTTTGCAGAAAGCATCATCTGGCTGATCTTATCTGGGCTCAGGGGCTAATCATCATCAGACCTTGTTAATGCTTAAATTGGATACTAAAAAAGGAATCACAGATCTGTAGGCTAAATTGGCAAATGGAAAAAATAATCTTGAAATGGAACAATGGAAGTCTAATTCTACATAGTTGCCAAGAAAATTATGTGGGCAAATCCATGAAGTTCTCAGGACTCAATCAAACTTTATAAGGCATCACAAACTACAGCTGTATAATAGAAAATGCAAGTGTATAATGCACAATGCAACATAGTATGCATGATTAAAAGAAAGGCCTGCAGTGTTTTTTAATTCACTTGGCTATCAATAATGCAAACTTTGTGGCCATAAGTATTATCAAGGGATCTTAAATCGCCACAGAAAGTTTCACATATAATTCATTTATTCTCTCCTCTCCCCCTTTTTCTTATAGCTTTATGGTACAAGATGCTTCTACCTCCAAAGTTTGATAGATCCAAGAAATATCCTCTTCTTATACAGGTGTATGTAATGTTTTATTCAATTGTCCTCTCTATATGCCTTGTATAAACTGTCAAAGTTATCAATAGCTTTGCAAAGCTGGCCATAGCACATCAGAATTAGCAATAGCAATAGCATTTAGACTTATATACCACTTCACAGTGCTTTTTACAGCCCTCTCTAAGCCAGCCTATTTCCCCCAACAATCTGGGTCCTCATTTTAAGCCCATGTCACACTGCCCAACGGATGCAAAAAGGACACAGCGGATGAGCAAAATGTTCCATCCGTTGTTATCCGCCCTCAAAAGGGGCAAAAATTTGCATAACCGGAGCGGATAACACGGACGCGTGGAGGACGCAAGGCGGATGCAAAGCGGATGCGTAACGGAAGCACAGCGGATGGAAGTGGATGGGAGCGGATGGCACATCCGCTAGGCTTCCGGGGGGGCGCAGCAAAGCGGACGCGGAACGGAAAGAGCGGATGCAGAGCGGAAGCCTAGCGGATGAAGCGGATGCACAGCGGATGCACAGCGGATGCACAGCGGAAGCCTAATGGATGTCTGGCGTTAATTGTGCATGCGGGGGGGATGCATTGCGTCAGCCCCGCGGATATAACGTAAGCAGCTCGGAAGCAGGTCGCCATTCAGAGGAAAGACCTGCTGCCGGACGGATTGGCTGCCTTGCCTGCCCTGCCTGCATGTCTGCCTGCAAGCCTTGCTGCCAGCCTCCCTGCCAGCCTTGCTGCCAGCCTGCCTGCAAGCCTTGCTGCCTGCCTCCCTGCCAGCCTTGGTTCATGTCTGCCTGCCAGCCTTGGTGCCTGCCTGCCTGCCAGCCTTGGTGCCTGCCTCCCTGCCAGCCTTGGTGCCTGCCTTGGTGCCAGCCTTCCTGCCAGCCTTGGTGCCTGCCTTCCTGCCAGCCTTCCTGCCAGCCTTGCTGTCTACCTGCCTGCCAGCCTTGGTGCCTGCCTGCCTGCCAGCCTTCCTGCCAGCCTTGGTGCCTGCCTCCCTGCCAGCCTTCCTGCCAGCCTTGGTTCCTGCCAGCCTCCCTGCCAGCCAGCAACCCCACAACCATGCAGAAGCACAGCAAGCCTCAGCCATCTGCTGCCAGCCCTGGCAAGAGGGACAGGGCTACCATCCCGCCCCCTGGCCCTCACTCTGGTTCTCCTGGGGCTTCTGCAGCACGGGCTCGCTCTTCTGGGGCTGGGGCTTCTGCTGCTTCTGCTTCTGGAGGAGCTGATGACAAGCACTCCAGCACAGGCCACCTCCACAGCACCTGGACCCTTCACCCCTGAGACTGGGCGACCAAGAGGAGTGCCAGAGACTCATTTTTGTTTTATAGCTTGTTGTTAATAAAGTCTATTTATGATTCACACACTGGCTTCATTTCTTTTTTTTAATAAAGTCTTGGTGGAAACTTTTAGAAATGGTTTAAGCCTTTGCATGCTTGTGGGATGGGTTAAGATAGCAGTGGAGTGGGCAGGGATACCTGAGGAATGAGCAGGGATACCTTTGGGATGGGTAATAGCTGTGGGATAGATAAACCTCCAGTGCAAGCATCGTGGGACTGTATGATCCACCCTCCCAGGTGCAATACCTATGGCCCTTTATTATCAATAATAATGTAATAATCATCCACACATGTCAACATAAACACAACTCTTTATTAAATGCCCTGTTCATTGTAGGCCCACCCAACATACATGGCCCAATCTCATCCATGTGATGAGACAGGCTCAAGGAAGCATCCATTAAGCATCTACCATCCTGTCTTGCCACTCCACTGCTCCAGCTGGGGAGTTGCACCAGTGTCTCAGGAGGTTGCGCTGCTTCTTCCCTTCACGTGAGGCTCTGTTGGGGCCTTGCACATCCACAGTGTCTATCAGGTTTCGCCCTTGCCTCCATTCCCCAGGCTCCATGTCCCCATTGCCTTGCTGACGGTCCACGAGCCTGTCCTGTAACACTGGGTAGCAGGTGTGCATGAGATTGTGCAGGATGCAGCAAGCTTCCACGATCCTCCTCACGGTCTCTGGGCTATGCTGCATGGTGGTGAGAAGTACCTGGAACCTGTTGGCCAGGATGCCAAAGGCGTTGTCCACCACCCGCCTTGCCCTGGACAGCCTGTAGTTGAAGATCCTCTCTTTATGGATGAGGCGTCTGGAGGTGTAGGGCTTCATGAGGTAGGTTGTGAGGGAGAAGGCGTCATTCCCCCACGATAAAGTAGGGCACATCTTGCGTGTCGTTGGGCAGTGGGTCTGGATCTGGGAAGCCCACGATGAGGTTGCGTTCCAGCCCTTCCTTGAGGACACTGGCGTTGTATACCTGGGCATCTGAAGATGAGCTGTTGCCTGAAGCATCGTTGTACATGAACTTGTAGTCAGCATCGACCATGGCAAAGAGGATGATGCTGAAGAAGCCCTTGGAGTTGAAATAAGCGGACCCCGACTTGGCTGGAGCTTTGCAGGCCACGTTCTTCCCATCTATGGCTCCAACGGTGTGTGGTAAGTTCCACTTCTGATACCACTGCTCTGCAACTTTCCTCCATCCTTCTTCAGTGGAGGGATACTGGAGGAGCTCCTCCTTGTATTCTTCGATGATGGCCTGCACCACTTCTCTGACCACAATGCTGATGGTGTTGGATGGCACCCTCCAGCCATACTGCATGCTCCTGTAGGTGGTCCCAGAGGCCAGGTGGCGTAGAGTGAGTGCCACCTTGAGCCCAGGTTCCAGGCTGGGCCGGAAGCTGGTGCTCTGCTTGGTCAACCTGGGTGTCAGCCACTGCACAACTTCGTCAAACATGGCTGGAGGCATCCTCATGAAGTTCTGGAACGCCCGAGTGTCTTCGTTCCTGAGCTCCACCATCAGCTTGCTGTACAGTCCGTCCTCTGCTCTTCTGAACCATCTTCGGACCCAGACTCTTTTTGGCTGCCTCTTTTTCTTCTCGCAGTAGAGTTCACAGAGCCTGCAGATGGCTTTGCACTGTTGCAGAACAATGGTGGCTGCCGAAAGGACTTTGTTGCAATCCACGGTGGACATGACTGGATGCTGTGGAAGAGGAAGAGTCAGATGAAGGCTGCAGAGGTCTGCACTGCTGGGCTGCTGTTCTGAAAGTGAGATCCAGATGAGTTGCTCCCCCTTTTTATAGGAAATATAGGTTTTCCGCTCGGCATCCTCTAGGCATCCTCTAGGCATCCTCTTGGCATCCTTAATATCCGAGATAGGTCCCCTCTGCGAACATTTTTTCCGTTTTAAATGCTTTGTTTCCATGCTGCATCCGTTCTGCATCCGTTCTGCATCCGTTCTACTTCCTCCCTGCGTCCGAGTGGATGCGAGTTGCGTGGATGCGGAACGGATGCCTAGCGGATATCGCGGATGCATAACGGATGCAGAAGGGATGCGTCGCGGATGTGTAGCGGATGCAGAATGGACGCATTGGATACATTTTCCGCGCAAAAGTTTTGGGCAGCCCAAAACTTTTGGAGTGGATGAAACGTCAATCAACGGATGCTGGACGGATAGAGAGGAAGCAAAACGGAGGCAGTGAGTACATTGCGTTTTCCAACAGATGGCAAGCTTTTTTGTCCGTTTTACATCCTCTTTGCATCCGTTGGTTCAGTGTGACATGGGCTTTACCTACCTCAGAAGGATGGAAGGCTGAGTCAACCTTGAGCCTGGTGAGATTTGAACTGTCAAATTGCAGGCAGTCAGCAGAAGTAGCCTGCAGTACTTCATTCTGACCACTGCGCCATCGTAGCTCAATGTATACTGAGTATGCAGAAGTTCCCAAGTGAAATCCTCTTCATCTTCAGGAAAAAAATTCCATGTAAGGCTGCTCTTCTCAAGCAAAATTGCCCAAAGTAATGTAGGAAATTACTAGTATTTGCTACTGCCACTTTTGTTTCTCCAGGAGCTCCAGCTAACAGTTTTTCCCATATCAGCTCTGTGAATGGACAGACAGGCAAACACTATTTTGGTCATTGACAAATAAAGCTCTTTGGGATATTTAAAAAATAAAAGAGGATTTTTGGTCCAGAGATACTCAGTGAGTTTCTTTGGCAGAGGGTAGTCTTCTCAATATAATAATCCAAAACTTTAACCACTGTGTCATTCTATAAGGAAGTAATTCCAAACTTCCAATGGGGAAGTCCTTCATCATTCCATTTTTCTTTTGCTATTTATTAAATATTTTAGGATCTGAGGATGTTAAAGTAGAAATCTTTAAATCCCATTGATATTTCCCATAGGTATGGAGGACCTTGTAGCCAAAATGTGAAGCATACCTTTGATGTTAGCTGGATCAGCTATCTTGCAAGCAAAGAAGATATAGTGGTAGCACTTGTGGATGGCAGAGGAACCGCTTTCCAAGGTGATAAGATGTTGCACGCAGTCTATCGTAAACTTGGGGTTTATGAAGTTGAAGATCAAATCTCGGCTGTAAGGTAAGAATAAGGAGAGATTTTGCATCGCATAGGTTACAATAGATTACTCCTTCTAGGAGTAATTCCATGAATAGCCACTGAGAATAATTCAGTGCTGTTCATGTTTGATGCTAAAGAAACGTATGTTAATAAATTAGTTATAACTACTGTTTGTATTAGTGCAGTACATATGGAAATATTCTGAATGGTCATGCTAGAACACTATTTGGGAATTTGGCAAAATTTAAACTAAACTATTTGGCAAAATGTTTCTGTAAAGACTGCCACTTGAGCTTATGTGACAGTCTTTACAAAGCTAAAGAAATATTTTTATTATTTCTCCTTGCATATCCCAATATTCTTGACCTATCCCATGAATTTATCTGTCTTACCTATCCCATGAGTTTTTCTTCTGGATTTGGTGGAATTCTTGGAAGGATTTGTTTTGGAAGTCAACACTTAAGAGGTAAGGAGCTCTGAATATGTGAAGAAGGGTATAAATTTGATGCACCACACGTGTAGAAGTAATATTTGCATGGACCTTTTTTTAGCTGAGCAAAAATGATTAGTCTGGACTGACAAATTATGAACCAGCTGGTTTAGGAATAGAATCTAGAGCTTCTCACCTCGACATCTTGCTTGCATGTTCCCGAGACTATATGGATCTCTTATCTCTTTCACCCCATTTCTCCTTTCTGATGCTTCCGTTTCCTCTTTGCTGTTTCAATGCACAGAGTGAAATAGATGGGGCAATTTGCCATTTTGATTTCCATCTTGCTAGCATTACTTTTTTTGTACAATGCAATAGCAGAATTGTTTTTTTTTATAGTAACCATAACCGTTTTAAATTGGTGTCATAAAGTAATAAACTGAAGATACTAGGGTGACAGATGTGATCTAGGTTAGTTTTACACATATTCATTCATAAGTACATTTCATTTTTCTGTACCTATCAGGTTTATTTATCAGCAAAAACATGCATTTAGGATCTGGGATTTTGAGATATTTAGTTCTGGATGGGGTGACACTATACCAGACAGATCCAGTTTGCGACTTGTTGGTGGGTTCTCCTGGGCTTGGGACTCTGCTTGAAGACCAGGTAGCAGTTATGACCAAGACAGCCTTTGCAGAACTTTGGTTTATGCACCAGTTGCAGAATTTCCTGGATCAGGAGTCCCTGTACTCAGTCATTCAGGAAGCTACAACTGACACAGGCAGAAGATAATGGCAAATTTCATATTTTACTCTACAGCCCCACCTGTGTTGGCAAAGGAGGCAAGCTGCAGATCCCATCAGTCAAGGAATTTTCAGCTGGCGGGGTCAAGGAGAAGAGCCTTCTCTGCCATGATTCCTGCCCTTTAGGTAGGTAGGTAGGTAGGTAGGTAGGTATGTAGGTAGGTAGGTAGGTAGGTGGATGGATGGATGGATGGATGGACGGATGGATAGGCAGGAAGGCATACACAGACAGACACATATGAAATGGCAGAACACTTCTGCATTGGTGCAAATAACATCACATGGTGTCAAGGTTGATTAAAAAGAGAATTTTTTCAGTTTAGTTTAGTTTTTATTGCAATCAATATTAATAATACACCCATCCAAAGAAATGAGGTTTTATCATTAGCATCAACAGGAAAAATCTTTCACCTACTTGAAATATTTTGGCATTTCCTCTTCTGCTTTTTTGTTGCTGTATTCCCTGGTGGTAATCCTCATTAATTTGAATTTCTAATAATGGGGTTATTGTTCCATAAACCTGCTTGCTTTTTAAGGTATCATGCATGTGAAAACCAACCTTCCGATGCCCTTTCTTCCGGTGACTGCTTTGTTGAAATATGGTCCAGGTTATTATCATGACCCACTGATAAGATCCCAAATAATATTAATAAAGCCCCTATTACATTTAAATGGTTGAAGCTGGGCACATCAGCAGTCCCCATAGGTTAGGCTCCCAGAACAAGGTTGCAAAAATCCAGATGCCCAGAAGATGACACATAATAATAATAATAATAATAATAATAATAATAATAATAATAATAATAATA
>BLBF01000011.1:10340597-10352060 GCA_015471245.1 Laticauda colubrina | reverse complement strand
TAATAATAATAATAATAATAATAATAATAATAATAATAATAATAATATAAAAATAATCTATATATATAAAAGCGAAAAAGCACTTACCCATCATCACAAAATCTCCAGAACCATAAAGCCTATAAACTTGAAATTTGGCACGTATGTTCCTCTTGGCTTTTAGTGCTCACTAAGAAAGGATTTTTTGAAATGACCATCAGGGTATTAGGATTTCTTATATTATTATTAACATGCTCTGATGCTAAGGAGTTTCATAGCGGAGCACAGGTATCCAGATAGTATATCATAGGCATTTTTTATTATTATTTTTTATCCCTTCTTGGAATTTATTTTACATATACACAGATAAAAATGAGTTATAAGTTAATTATGTCTAAAGGATTAGGGTTAATAAAAGGTTGGTGAATCACAATTTATTCTGGCTTGTTTAAACTTAGGTTGGAAAGGGTAATTAAAAATTAGAAACATAAGTTTTGCATTGCTTCTAAAGTAGAGATTAGAAGGAGGTTAGGGTTGGGTTTGGCAAAAGTTGCCAAAATGTGTACATGTGACATTGTGGCTGAAGATAAAATCTAAATGACCAGCTGTCTTTGGCTTTACTAGGCTCAGACCCAGATTAAGTAGCTGATATCTATTAAAAATTATTAGAGGATTTGTAAAGTATTTTTCTGGCACATAACCCTTTTCATGTTTTCTAGCATCCCAAAGTACTTTAAAACATTATATTTCTTTAATTAATTGTGTGTATTTTTCATCCAAACAGAAAATTTATAGACATGGGTTTTATTGATGAAAAACGAATAGCCATATGGGGCTGGGTATGTATACACTACTTTAAAAATTAACCAAAAAATAATAATCTTGAATAATCATGTTCTGTTTAGCCTGTCACTCGCAGTTTGTTTTTTTTATCTTCTTCCTTGGCTTGGATTCCAATAAAGCAGCTTGGCAAAAAATATAATATGGCATACTTTCTCAAAAGGAAAATGTCAAAAATTGAATTCATTGGTTGATATTTGAGATCAGGTAGCATTGTTGTCCTAACTTCTTATATTAGCATAATTTTTATATTGACATAACTATATATAAAATGCTAGGACTGAATGATATAATGGATGTTTTTTTCTCAGCCCATCCAATCCAAGGAGTTCATGACAGGTGAAATAAATTATATACGAGGAGTGCAATGTTTATTAGTAGAGAAGCTCATAAAACAATTCCTTTCTTTCTTCATGCCTGATAGAGCCCTTTTCTGGAAAAAGCTTCTCTCTCTTTTTTTTCCTTTGTAAGCTCTCTTAAAATATTTCAGATAAACAACATGATGCTATCACTGAAACTAGCCATCCTCAACCTTTATACATTAGCAGTTGGAAGCACTTCAAACCCATAACATATTAAGGGTATGCTTAGAAAGTGGACTCCTTGGTGGGTTTAGGCCTCCACAAAGTATTCATTTACCAAAATTCACATTATTGGGGCTCTGTGTCCCTTCACTCACTCATGCTCCCATCTCAACCTTTACTTCATTTTCCTTATGTTTATGGAAAATGTAAAGTTTAGTAAAGTTTACTTCATTTTCCTTATGAATATGGGCACATCAGGAATGGGATTCAAATTTTTTAACAACCGGTTCTGTGGGCATGGCTTAGTTGGTAGGCGTGGCTTGGTGGTCATGTTATTGGCTGGGTGTGGCCAACTCAATATCACTTACATTGAGGCACACATCTCCTCGCCTGGCCTCTCATGACTGTGGGGATTCTGCAACAGTCGTAAGTGTGAAAAATGGTCATAAGTCACTTTTTTCAGTGCCATTGTAATTTTGAATGGTCACTCCACACAAGCAAAGTACTAGCAAAGGAGGAAAAAAAAGCCTCCAGAGAAGTTCCTGAGACAGGAAGTCTTGTCCTGCCAAGAATGTAATAAGGGTTAATGGAGAGGCAGTTTCTGTGAGCAACACCAGAATGTTTCCTTCCTGCCTTCCTTACAAGATTAGGCCAGTAATTTCTTCTAACAACCGGTTCTACGAACTGCTTAGTATGTTAACAACCGGTTTCAGCGAATAGGTGCGAACTGATAGAATCCCACCCCTGGGCACTTCTAAATAGAGCACCAGTAGTGTAGTCTGCTCTCTTATTGTTAAGGCTGAGGGGAGAGAATATCCTTGGCAAGAAGCATAATTTTGGATATTGACCCTTTGTTTTTCAGCATTCCAGCTTCCAGCTTGTTAAGTTAATCCTTAAAAAGATCAGTGCTAGGCATGATAAGTAGCACTGGCTTAGTTGAAGAAATGCTTCCTCTGAGGTTAGCCTGCAACAAATAAAATGCTCTCACCCTCAGGACAGATGCACCCACAGAGCCATGATTGGTGGGGGAGGGAACTATACTTTGGCAGAGAAAGAAGCCCCGAGAGCACCTTGAAGGTGACTAGGGAATTCATAGAGGAAAACCATCATCCATTTCTGCCTGCTGGTATTAATGACAGGATAACATGGCAGTGCAGATAAGCTACTACTACAAATATTTGTCTACGGCTGCAGAATCGTGCAATTTTGTGGGTAACTGAGATCAGAAGGGGTTATTTACCAAATTAATGTTTAATGTTCTTCTGATAGCACAATTGCGGTTGAACTCTTTTGTTAATCCACTGAGAACCTGTGTTGCTCATGTTAGGACTGTCCCTATGGTACAAATAGCCACATATATCGTGACCAAAGGAATGTATAGCTATGGTTTATTTCATCACAGTCTATTGTCCAATGAATCAACTCCCCAGGTTTTCACAACCTTTACCATGTCATAAATCCTACTTTAACTGTGATGGTTAGGTTCACACAACATGTTAAAGTCAAACTAAAGACATTATGATTTTGATAAAAGCCTGTCGAGATTCTCAGTCATCCAGGTCATGGTTGTCCCAAAGGTTTTTGAATTGAATTGAATTCTTCATTTCATTGTACGTATATACACAGTATACATACAAAGAAATCACATAACATTCAGAGACCAGACTCAACATGCATATACACATGACAATCCCCAAATACCTCCCCACCCGCCAAAATTCCCCGCCTCCTAAAAACACGCAGGCATCCACACAACAGACTAAGTAACACTGTCCAACAGCTCACTGACGGTGGTCCTTAAGTTCATTGTTAAGTGCAATTATAGCTCTGGGATAAAAACTATTCGGAAAACATGTGGTCTGAGTTTTAATTGTTCTGTATCCTCTGCCAGAAGACAACAGTTCATAAAGATTGTAAGCAGGATGGGAAGAGTCTCTGAGAATGTTGTGCAACTTCCTCAAACAGCGAGATGTGAAGATGTCATCCAGGGCTGGTAGCTGGAGCCCGATGATATTCTGGGCAGTTTTAATGATTCTCTGTAGAGCTTTTTTGTCCGCTACAGAGCTGTTCTGATACCATACAAGAATGCAGTATGTCTAGCTTTATTTTAGTTGTACAATTTGGGATGAACACCCTTTGAATGGTGTGGGAGTAGGAATGGATTTCCAGAGGAAAGAATTGCAGACTGCAGGAACCAGAAGCACTACTCAGGTGACCCTGAGGATGCAGATAAACTTCAAGTGCTTCAAAGACCCTCTACAAGGATGCAAATGATCATCTGTCTGCAAGGAATATAAATCCTTCCATTCCCCATTATCCTGTCAGAGCAGAAGAAGCTTCTTGGATGAGAAGCGAAACATCTTCAAAAGAAAAAACAGTCTAGTTGGCTCCTGAAAAAAGCATTTTTGGGACATAATGACTTGGCATCTTCTGTGAGCAGATCCCAGGATCAAAGCCCATACACTGTGTGCATGTTTATTGTATTTATTATTAAATTTATTGGCTACCCATCCTAACCCAGGTTAACTCTGTTCACCCACTTTTGAATAACCCAATTTTTCTGGTTTGCTTCTTTTTCCTCTGTATGTGTTTCCACCTTGAGACAAATCAGTAAAAGGTGAGTTCTCTAGCCCATCACTGTCAATAACACCGCCATGTTATTTTAATATATCAAATCCCACAATCACCTCTCTTTCCCTACCATAGTACTGTCATAACAAATGAAGTAATTAATAATATGCTGCCCTTTAATGGCATGCTACCTCTGTTGCTGAGACAGTCATCTCACTCTAAATCATGGGAAAGCCATTCCTGATTTTTTTTTCTCCTTCAGATTGTATAGCTTCTCAGTAGAATTTTTATTTGTTGCTTACTTTGTAAGGATTGCAGTCTCTTGATAATGCCGTCATATTACACGATGTGTTCTTCATCTCCATGCAATGTAGTTCACATTCTTGAATGACATTATACCTTAGAACAGAGGTTTCAAACTCAAGGCCTGTGGGCCAGATGCATCACGTTCTGGCCACGCCCACCCCTGGTTTAGCGAAGGGGGGAAAAGTTCTGATATGACATGTGACGATGCGAGTTTGACACCCCCGCCTTAGAATTTCAACTTTCCTAATACTAGTATATTCCTTGGTCTCCCCCATCTATGTAAATAATGTTGGCCAATCTGCAAAGGGGCATGAAGAATTACTGAGGAGAGCTATTTTCTCTTTTTATGAAAAAGGCGTGAAAAAATGAGAAATTTTGTCATCTCTAATGTAAATGGCTATTACTCTTCAGCTTCACAGTTGGGACACAGCAGAATTTCTTTGACCTTCTGTAACTGAACCTGCAATAAATATCGGTAGGTTCATATATCATGTTATGCCACCTTATTAAACATAGTTTGTTGAATATAATCCATAATTGGATGGGTTCCCACATAAAATTGAGTGATAAACCATGGCTCACAAATCATGATGGCTGAGTGTATATAACTTGCAAAGCCAACCCCAAATCATAATATGGCTTAATATGATATAAGAACTTAATGATAGTTCCTTCGTTCTATCATTGCAGAAGTGAAAATGCAGGTGCAGGTTCTCACTAAATTATGGAACACACCTGGCTGATTAGGGATCAACTACAATCTGTCCCAAGATTGTTATGAAGCTAAAATAAGATGAGATCCTCAGGTGCAACATTTTAGATTCCTAGCGGAATTAAAGAGAGGTATTTTTTAGAAGAGAAATATTTGGAAGTCCCAATTGTTCCAGCGGCTCATAAAAAAATTATTCAGGAGAAACTGTTGAGTAGTTTGTATTCCTGGATGCCAAAACAAATATTCTCCTTAGCTTCAATATTTTATTACTTGGATTCTTAGAGAGCAAATACTTTCGAATATTAACTTCTCTCTTGTTTCTTTCTAGTCCTATGGTGGATATATTACGTCTCTGGCACTTGGGTCTGGTACTGGCATGTTTAAGTGTGGAATAGCTGTGGCTCCTGTTTCCAGCTGGGAATATTATGGTATGGAAAAACAACTAACAACATCAGGTTTTGACAGCTGGATACAGAAATTGGATTATTTTTTTAAAAAAATAGGTCACTGCTAGGCCTTTGCTCATATGAAAAAAAGTTTGAGGCACACTTCATCTAAAAACACCTCCTTCAAACTACACTTTCTTTTAAAAACAAACACACCTTCTCTGGGGCAAAGCTTGCTTTGAAATAGTTTGCAGAGTTGCTGAGTATATATCTTCAAAGCAGATGTTCTTAAAACAAACATGGCAAAATAGAAGCCTTTTCAAAGACATCCTTGTCCATGAAACAGCTCCTGTTTTCAATTATTAGATGCCCTTTATAAGATCAATTGTAGCTTCAGAGGTTAAACTTTGGCTGGGCCTGCTCTTCATCTCAATCGGTTCTGCATGCAATCTTGTGGCTACAAAGCTGGCAGCCTGGCATCGTGCCCAGCTACTTCTTGAACATTCCTCCACCTTAATTACCCTATTTATGCCATCTCAGGCAGCCTTTTTTTTTTTCACCCCTTGCAAAGTTTTGCTGCTGAAGAAACGATAGGAAATGATAATCTGGCCACAAATCAAAATGCACAGAATGCATATCACAGAGACATATAGTTCCACATCAAGTTAAAGTACAAACAGCATTGTTTTGACAACTCCCTGCTTCTTTGGCAAAAAAAAATAATGTTCGTAATGAATTAAATAAGAACTATCTACATAAAATGGTTTTGTACTTAATATACAAACTAAGAGAGTGAAGGCACTCTCATCACTCTGGCGACTAGTAGGCTTGCCTCCTGTATGGTTATGGCTGTGTTGATGTGTTTTGTAGCATGAGGCCAGCTTTAAAATTAATTGTCTATTTTATGGAAAATTATGAGAAAACTGCCCAAACTTCTCTCTGAATGTCCAGCATGAATGAATGTAAATGTAATGCTTTACAATACATCTGCTCTTGTGTGCATGTTAATGTGTTTCTGTGCATTGTGACAGCTGCATTTACTGTACTTTGCAGCATCCATCTACACTGAACGATTTATGGGTCTTCCAACCAAATCTGACAATTTTGAGCATTACAAAGTAAGAACTGTGTAAACATTCCTATATTTTAATTATACTCTTGCTGTTTAATTTCAAATTTCCTTTTCCTGCCTTTTGCTCCTTGGCTGAGTGTGTGGGCTGCCCTCTTCTTGTCTCTACCGGTTCTTCCAACTGACACTGTCTTAAATTGATATTTGAGGGTAATTGGGAGGCCTTGTCTATTTGGATTGGGGGGAGGGTTGGCATGGTTTTATAAAGGAAACTAAAGGTCTTCTTTTAAACTGAAAAGGCCATGCCCTCATAACATAGCCTTTACCTCATCCCCAAACTATTCCCAAGATAGTTTAAAATGCCTTGAGCTGTTCCAGTATTTTGATAAGTCACAACAATAAGCCTTGGTTGTGAGCTGACACACTTCACTGATTGGTGTTATAGTCAACTTATGTTCAGCAGGACACACAAGAGCCACTGTGTTAGTGCTGAATTACTCCCTGTGGTCCCTAGGCAGGGGTGGGATTCTATCAGTTTGCACCTATTCGCTAGAATTGGTTGTTAATATTCTAAGCAGCTTGGAGAACTGGTTGTTAGAAGAAATTAATGGCCTAATCCTGTAAGGAAGGTGGGAAGGAAACATTCTGGTGTTGCTTACAGAAACTGCCTCTCCATTAACCCTTTTTACATTCTTGGCCGGAATAGACTTCCTGTCTCTGGAACTTCTCTGGAAGCTTTTTTTCCCTCCTTTGCTAGTACTTTGCTTGTGTGGAGTGACCATTCAAAATTACAATGGCACTGAAAAAACTGACTGTTTTTCACACTTATGACTGTTGCAGTATCCCCACAGTCATGAGAGGCCAGGCGAGGAGATGCATGCCTCAATGTGAGTGATGTTGAATTGGCCATGCCCAGCCAATAACATGATCACCAAGCCATATCCACACAGTCACATGACCACCAAATAATGCCCACTACCTAAGCCATGCCCACAGAACCAGTTGTTAAAAATTTGAGTCCTACCCCTGTCCCTAGGCATTGTCTTTGGGAAGGAAGAAAATCCAGGGAAATAAAACTTGGTTCTTTTGCTGTACCCACCAGGGATTGGCTTAGCGACTTAAGCTGGCCTTAACCTGTGTGCAGAAGGAGGAAAGGGAAAGAGAGAGAGAGAGATTTTGCTGCTTCAAAATCCAACTCTCACTGGGTTTCTCCATAGTTTTTCAGTCTGCTTTTAAAAATAAAAGTTTAATGCTGTTCCATAATAGTGTTAAAATGTGATTCCGAAAGAAGCCTATCAAATGCTAGTTGGAGTCCCTTTAGATCAGGGGTGTCAAACTCAAGGCCCAGGGGCCGGATCCGGCCTGTGGGATGCCGAGATCTGGCCTGCAGGGCCGCCCTGGAAACAGTGAAGTACTGGTCCACTGTGCCTCTGCCAGTGAAAACAGAGCTCGCGAAGGCTGCATGCTGCCCTTGCAAGCTCCATTTTTGCTGGCAGAGGGTTGCAGGAGGCCATTACAGCCAGAAATGGAGCTCGGGAGCCATTTTCACTCACAGAACACTCAGGTCCCCACAGGTGCCCCCGACACGAGTGATGTTGAGCTGGCCATGCCCATCCTGGCCACACCTACCCCGGCCTCCTGAGGTCAAACACAACCCTGATGTGGTCCTCAATGAAAATGAGTTTGACACTTCTGCACTCACACTAAAGACTCGCGCAAAAACAGAGTGATACAAGGTATCCTTGTCAGTCTATCTATTAAAACTTGCCACTTTCCCCGCTTAGCCTGTGTTGATAGATGTTTTCCCATTGACCGCTAATGTTTGAAGGTTGGGAGGGAAACAAAACTGAAGGTATCCTCCAACTTTTTTAAAAAAAAATATGTCCTGTACACAGTGAATAAGGGTTATTGTCATTGGCTGGCAAGATAAGTATTGCCAGTGAGGGCATCCAGTTCTGTGCCAGTAAGGTTTGTGGATGGCATAAGGCAAGGGTCTTCAAACTTGGCAAGTTTAAGACTTGTGGGCTTCAACTCCCAGAATTCCTGAGCTAGCATGACTGGAGGAGGAATTCTGGGAGTTGAAGTCCACAAGTCTTAAAGCTGTCCCTGGCATAAGGGATTGGCAGATAGTAGTTTAACTATACTGGAAAAATGAGATATACAAGTTTACATAGCATTGTCCACATGTTCTTTTCCCTCCAATTTTAAGCAAAACAGCAGGAATCTTATCCATAGCACATTGCACATTTTGGGCTACTTATGCAGACTGATTATGATGTAGAAATAAGGCAAACCAAGCCTTATTTCAGGAAAATGAGAAATTAAGTTGATGTTATATGTTAATGTTCATAGTTTTATTTTGCTTCTCTTTTCTGAGCTATATCTTTTCTTGGCTACCTAAGAAGGAAGTCATTTCTTTGAACTAACCCTAAGGTAACCATGATTCAAACAAATTTTCAAAATGGATTTGGCTGGTGGCTTAATTTCTTTAATTATAACTCCTGTGAGTCTTGCACTGAAATATTTCTGTGAGTTGATGATGATGATGTTAACCATTCAGTCATGTCTGACTCTTGGAGATTCTATGGACTAGGTCTCTCCACATCTTCTGATCTTTAATGAAAAGAAGGACCAGGGGTGATATGATAGCAGTGTTCCAATATCTCAGAGGCTGCCACAAAGAAGAGGGACTCAACCTGTTCTCCAAAGCACCTGAGGGCGGAACAAGAAGTAATGGATAGAAACTAATCAAAGAGAGAAGCTACCTAGAAATAAGGAGAAATTTCCTACTAGTTAGAACAATTAATCAGTGGAACAGCTTGCCTCTAGAAGTTGTAAATGTTCCAACACTGGAAGTTTTTAAGAAGAGATTGGACAACCATTTGTCTGAAGTGGTATAGGGTTTCCTGCCTCGGCAGGAGGTTGGACTAGAAGACTTCCAACGTCCCTTCCACCTCTGTTATTCTATTCTATTCTATCTTCCAATACAATGAGAAACAGATAGTTCTCAACTTATGACCACAATTGAACCAAGATTTCTGTTGCTAAGTGAGATGTTTGTTAAGTGAGTTTTACCCCATTTTACAACCTTTCTGGCCACAGTTGTTAAGTGAGTCACTGCAGTTAAGTTAATAATATGGTTGATAAAGGAATCTGGCTTCCCCATTGACTTTGTCAGAAGGTTGCAAAAAATGGACATTGCAACCATCATAAATATGAGTCAGTTGCCAAGCACCTAAATTTTGACCATTGCGATGCCACAACAGTCATAAGTGTGAAAAATGGTCCTAAGTCACTTTTGTCAGTGCTGTTATAACTTTGGCCGGTCACTAAATGAACTATTGTAATTTGAGATTTGTCTGTACTTGCAGGTAATTCCTTAAACAAAACCCACAAAGCCTGAGATTGAAGAATAATTAAGCAGAAAGTAGAGAAAAACTTTTCACTAACTGATAGATTACTATCACATGAACATAGGATAGCTGGTAATGAAGGCACCTATCATTTTTACATAATTATTCATTATTTTCCCTTTCAGAATTCAACCGTTATGGCAAGGGCTCAGAATTTCCATAATGTGGATTACCTTCTCATCCATGGAACGGCAGATGGTGAGGCTCTATGAAAAAACTGGTACCAATCCTGAGAGATAACCACTTTGTTAAAGAAACATTAAGCATTGCTCTGTTCCTGTGAGCAAGGTCAATATATTTAGACATATTTTCATTTTTTGTCTGGCACATTGAGCACTGCTGACTCATTGTTGATCGTCCCTGCTATATCGCTTGTTAACTCATGACATGAGTCTAATGTTCTACTCTTGCGTGCTTTCTGGTATTTGTCAGACCGGTGGGATTTTTGTTTTTTAATCAGCCACGTTCTCTTTCTTAATTTCTTTTCTTCCTTGCTTGATTTTTCAGATAATGTTCATTTTCAGAACTCGGCACAGATCTCCAAAGCCTTAGTCAATGCACAAGTGGATTTTCAAGCAATGGTAGATATGATCAAATCATTCAAGTGTTGATTGGTCATGCTAATAATTTGGAATAGTTGTTCAGTGTTAGATTAAAAGTGGGAATAGGAGTGGGGATAGGTTTTAATCTACCCTCAGTCACAGATGCTCACTTTGGGAGAATTATTCTCACCCAGTTCAGCCTACTTTATAGAGTTTCTCTTATGAGGGGAAAATAGGAGGATTGATTGATTGATTTTGATTCCATGCCATCAAGTCAGTGGCCACATAGATTTTCTCCATGGCAATTTGTTCCTAACTTGTGTTTCAGGTCTTCCAATAGTAAAACAGTAGGAGGGACTGCTATATATGCTGCTTGGAACTCTTGAATGAAAGGCAGGCTATAAATCTAATAAAGAAACTGCTACTGCAACTCAATCAATCAGAATAGAGGTGGAAAGAAACTTAAAGGTCTTCTCGTCTTGCTGAAGCAGGAGGCCCTACACCATTCAAGACAGGTTTCTGTCCAGTCTCTTCTTAAAAACCTCCAGGGATGAAACACCGACAACATCTGATGGCAACCTGTTCCACTGGTTAATTCTCCTCACTGTTAGGAAGTTTCTCCTTAAGTCCAGGTTGCTTCTCTCCTTGATTAGTTTATATCCATTGTTTCAGACCACAATAAGATGTAACATAGCCAGATAGTATATTAGAGTATATAGAAAAGAATGGGAGGACTTCTGGAATTAAAACCAAGCCTCCAAATACTACAACTGATTAAGTAAAATATAATTAATCTTAGATATCTCTTTAATTAAAATTCTGTTTAGCAGGTAGGACACTGCAGATCCAAAATGAACCCAATAAAACTACTTTTCAAATGGCCTAAATAAATTAGTAAATGTCACAGGATTTTTGCTTTCTCACCCGAAATATTGCAAGATTTTAGGTGGAAACACTGAAATGCCACAGCTTTTGCTGATCTTTTGGGAGTTTTCCTGGAGACAAGGTAGTTTTAGGCTGAATTTTGAGTCTAGCCAATGCTTTTTAGTGTATCGTAGGCACCATGGTGCCTATAAAAACAATACTGCTGGCCCCTTGCTTATATGCCTCAAATCTTCCTC
>BLBF01000011.1:10317416-10340587 GCA_015471245.1 Laticauda colubrina | reverse complement strand
AAAAACAATACTGCTGGCCCCTTGCTTATATGCCTCAAATCTTCCTCCAATGGACAAAGGACAAGACTGATGGTTTAAACATCTTCATCTCCTTAAATCCAATTTTCCTTTTAAACTGGAATCATAGATACAAATGCCTGCTAACTTCTTCTTTCCCAATAAGAGAGGAGGGTAGAAGCTAATCAAGGAGAGAAGCAACCTGGGACTAAGGAGAAAATTGCTGGCAGTTACAGCAATCAACCAATGGAATATCTTGTCTTCAGAAGTTGTGGGAGCTCCAACACTGGAAATTCTTAAGAAGAGATTGGACAACCATTTGTCCAAAATGGTATAGGGTTTCCTGCCTGAGCATGGAGTTGGACTAGAAAACCTTCAAAGTCCCTTCCAATTTTATTATTTTATATTCTGTATAAAAGGGAGATGTGCCCTAGATGCCAAAATTGATGTAAACTTGGGGTGGGGGTAGGAAAGTACATCTGATAGGAAACCAGCATGTTTATGTTACTTGTCAAAACCCTAAATAGAAGAAAAAATTGGGGAATATAAATGGGGGGGGTGGGAGGGGCGCCTGATTTTGCATTTCTGAAGATCTCATTTCAAGACAAAGCCTAATGCTGATCCAAGCTTTTTTCATTACAATCAGTGCAGATTGGCTCCTTCAGCTTGGAGGTTGGCCATTATAAACCTGCTGTTGCCCCTTCAGGACCTAAATGGCTTTTGTTATGAATGAGAGAATCACACAAGTTTTGATCTTTTGTTCTTGGATCAGGAAACCCTGCCCTCCCCATGTATAACATACTATAATAAGTTTGCTGTGCAAACTTAGCCAGCAGTTTGGCAATTTGATTTTCACCAGGCTCAAGGTTGACTCAGCCTTTCGAGGTGGGTAAAATGAGGACCCAGATTGTTGGGAGCAATTTGCTGACTGTGTAAACTACTTAGAGAGGCCCGTAAAGCACTGTGAAGAGGTATATAAGTCTAAGTTCTACAGCGCTATTGCTTAGTGGGTGAGATGCAAAGACCCAAACCCCCTCTTCTTTCTCCCACCCCATCTTATAAAGTTGTTACTGTTTGTTTGAAGTCTGCTTAAGAACCACGGGATTAACAGAATGTTTCCCTTCCCTTTCAGTGGTACACAGACCAAAACCATGGAATTCCAGGCCTTTCTTTGAAGCATCTCTACATTCACATGACACATTTCCTGAAACAGTGTTTTTCTTTGCCTTAAGGATTCCTCCCTTCTGTCTTGATTCCAAGACAAAGCAACGTGAATTGCACAAACTATGCACATTCCAAAAGCAGGCTAAAAATGGAATTAAAGAGGTGTCAATGATTCTTACTGACCCTTGTGTACCGCTTGGGAATTTTTGTTAGCTAGGAAATAAATGAATACAAATAAAAGTGTGAAATTAAAGGCTGTATATTTTGTGTATTCTCTCCCTATATTGTCAGTCTCACATGTCAAATACAGGCATACATTTTGAATCAAGAATATAAAGAATTTGGGGGGAGGGGAAAGCACTTTTGGAAACAGTGCTGTATCTGGTTGATTATTCAATCTAGCAAATGGATTCACTGGAAAAATGCTTCAGAAAGATCAGAGACAATTTTGCTGCAAATGAAAGCCAACAACATTGCTGCTTAACCCTTGGCTGCAGCTCTTCCATATCGCCAGTGGAGAATTGCATATCAACTGAGCAAAATGATTCCTTTCAGTTAAAAGTGAAATGTGTGTTTTAATGATGGCCAAGGCAAGTTTGGCTTTAGCATTTGGTGATCCACCTTAAGATTTGGATCTCAGGTAGAGCACTTGTAGGCATTATTATTATTATTATTATTATTATTATTATTATTATTATTATTATTATTATTATTATTATTATTTGCAACAATGTGAAATCACAACCACTGAATCTTTAGCTGGCCTTCATATGCACTTAGAATGTCATCATGTATTGGCATAGTATGCATCTGTGGTGTCAAACTCGTGGGGTGTGGGCCAGATGCGTCATACACTGGTCACCCCACCCCCTGTTTATTGAAGGGGAAAAAAGTTGCAATACATCATGTGATGATGATGATGTGATGTGAGTTTGACCCCGGTATACATTATGCAAGTATATGGCCTTTTGTAATTGACAGATCGAAATGTTGTCAGTGCATAGATTTTCTAAGTGCCATCTAGGATTTTTTTGGGTATGGCACCAGTGTACTGTTAACCAGTTGGACCCACCATGGTTGGTTTGTGCCATAATCTTCCAATTTCAGTTTTCAGTTCATGGTTTTTTGTGATAGTTTCCAATTCTCTATCTGATACTATTTCCTAGTAATGCCTTATCAATTATCCACACTATTATTTTCAACCACAATTAAATCTGGTGAGTTATGAGCCAAATCTTTATCAGTGTGTATTTGTATATTTTAACATGCTCATTTTAAACTGCTTTCTCAATTCTGTGTTCCCACCAATTTGAATCATTTTTGGGAATGGGTATGTTAATTGTTTATTTTTCTTTATTTATATACCTTTTATAACTTTTATAAATGACTCAAGGCAGCAAACAGTTTATGCAATTTTTTAGGATCTTTTTAATGTTATTAAAAGTTTTAGAAACAAAAATAAAAGACAATGCAAAAAAAGGGGAGGGGTTAGAGTGCAAGAAAGCAAAAAAGTAAAAATAACCCTCTCAAGAAAGTAAACCATTTCATAATCTCTTCACCTCCTCTTAATTAACAAATATAAAAGTCTTCATCCTATAATTCATCTTTTAACAATAGGCAAATTAAATAATAACATCTTCTCCTTATCCAATTATGAACAAAAAGTCCAAGCAGAGCACAAAAATATTAATACTAATTCGTGTATATAAAACTCAACATTCCACATCTCAAGTCTTAGCTGTAAGCAAAATTTCATTTAAAAGACATAAAACAATCCCCGATGTTCTAGAGTAGTGATGGGTAACCTTTTCGACATCAAGTGCCCAAAGCACATGTGCATATGTACATTCCCAAAATGCAACATTCATGTGCCCCTCACATGTGCCTCGTCCCTGCTCATGTGACCCTTGTGTGCCCCCCATGCATACACATGTGACTCCTGTGTATGCACCCGTCTCCCCACGCATGCACATGCAGCCCCCGCATGTGCACCCCAACTCCTGCGCATATGCAGCCAGAGACCCGGGAGGCGTACACCTGCATACACGGCAGATGGCTCACATGCCCAGAGAGAAGGCTCTGTGTGCCACCTCTATCACACGTGCCATAGGTTCACCATCATGGTCTTAAAGCAATGGTGGCTAACCTTTTTGGGCTCCTGTGCCAAAAATTGTGTGTGCGCTTGCATGCTCATGCTTGTATGCCAGCACCCAAAAGGCAATGTGCGCCCCCCATGCCTTCTAGGCACGCGCATGCAATTCCCACCCCCTCACCCCGCTCTTACCTGCACTGGACCTCACAGATGATTTTTGGCAGGTTTGAGGCCTTTTTTGGCCTTCCAAAGGCTTGAGGAAGGCTTCTGCAGGCTTTGCAGGCCGAAAACTAGACCTGTTTTGTCACTTCTGGTATTTTCAGAAAAAACAGGAAGTGATGAAACGGGGCTAATATTCAGCCTGCAAAGGCTTCAAAAGCCTTCAGAAGCCTTCCTCAAGCCTTTGGAAGGCTGAGAAAGGCCTCAAACCCACCAAAAATCATCTGGGAGGCGCACACATATACAGTGAGGTTAGTTCGCCTGCAGCTCACATGCCGACCCAAATGGCTCTGTGTGCCGCCTGTGGCATGCATGCCATAGGTTCACCATCACGGTCCTAGAGTAACCCCCTTAAAATTTAACATGGCAAAAAGAGTTTTTATTTTCAGAAAGACAACCTCCAATACATAATATTTCCCTATTTCAAATCCCAACAAATCCAAAAAGCATCACCCATTTCCAAGAGCAACTATAAAGAGAAACACCTTGAGTGATTTTTCATCTTCTCCTGGTACAGGAGCTAAAGCCATGGTCATATTACTTGGGGGAACTATGTCGTTGCAAAACTTTTTGGTAAGAGTGTCAACTCATTAGATGGAAGGGCTTATCAGAAAGATTTCGATACTACAGATCCTTTAATAGAAACTGCCTGGAGACCCTTCTCTCTTTCTGAGTTTGAACTACACAGGAAAGACATATTCATCTGACCAAGTTTGCTTAAAGTTGTTGGGTATATGCAGGGGTGGGATGCTACCGGTTCAGCCCGGTTCTATCGAACTGGTAGCTCTGAAGAACAGCAGACACCAAACCAGTTTGCTGCAATGACCTTTTGGTCGTCTGTTTGGCCCACCCACCCACCCGGGCTCTTGGCTGTCCTTTGTTTCCTGCTTTTTCAACCACTCTCACTGAACTGGTAGTAATACTGGTTGAATCCCACCCCTGAGTATACGGAGTAAATTTAATTCAAACCAACTTGCTTACAAGGCTCATAAAATTCTTTTGATCCACTGAGTAGATGAGTGGTAAATGAGGTTGTGGGCTGCTCTTTTGACACAAGTTAATTTTATTAGACTTCATTTTCTCTTTGTTTTTTACCGAGATGTTTTAATTGGTTCATTAGGGATGGCTTTATTGTATTCTATTATAAACTGTCATACTGTTTACAAGTCTCCAGAATGGGTGATGTATATATATATATTTAAATAAAAATGAATAAATGTTTGTAGGGAAAGCTCCAAGGAATTGTATGAAGGAGACAATATTCAGTAGATGAAATGAGAAAGTCTTGTAATATACAATGGAATAGATTAAGCCTCCGGCAAAAGCTGCTTTTGTTGCAAGATGGTAAACAAGGCAGAAACTGGGTAAGGCCATAGACTTGCAATAGGGATTCATAAGAATTGCCAACTTCCAAATTCCTTTAAGCAACAGGAGCTGAGAAGCTGGGTGGAGAATTCCAGTTCCTATCTATTCTGGCTAGCATAGTTATTGATTCAGAATGATGAGAGCAAAATTCATCAATATCAGGATGCTTACAAGCCTGATTCTTGCTTTATATCATATACTTGTGTCTCCTAGAATAAGGAGCATGGTGGACTGCTTAAGATGTTAGATTAGGAACAGGGAGGTCCTGATTCTAGTCTTCCTTTAGGCACAGAAACCAGCTGGGCCCAGTTTGGTACTAGCTGAAACAAATCTTTTGTGTAAATAAGAAAAAAAAAGTACTTCTTCCTCTTGTATTCTTTTAAAGCCCCTGTCACACTGCACCAACGGATGGAAAGAGGATGTAAAACGGACAAAAAAGCTTGCCATCCATTGGTTAACATGATGTATCCGTTCTATACTCACTGCCTCCGTTTTGCTTCCTCTCTATCCATCCAGCATCCGTTTATTGATGTTTCATCCGCTCAGAAAGTTTTGAACTGCTCAAAACTTTTGAGCGGAAAATGTATCCAATGCATCCGTTCTGCATCCGCTAGGCATCCACTAGGCATCCGTTCTGCATTTGTTACACATCCGCTATATCTGCTAGGCATCCGTTCCACATCTGCGCAACTCGCATCTGCTCGGACGCAGGGAGGAAGCGGAACGGATGCAGAACGGATGCAGAACGGATGCCTAGCAGATGCAGCACGGAAACAAAGCATTTAAAACGGAAAAAACATTCGCAGAGGGGACCTATCTCGGATATTAAGGATGTCTAGAGGATGCCTAGAGGACGCAAAGGGACACCTAGGGGAAAACCTATACTGCCTATAAAAAGGGGGAGCAACTCATCTGGATCTCACTTTCAGCCCAGCAGCCCAGCTGTGCAGACCTCTGCAGCCTTCATCTGACTCTTGCTCTTCCACAGCATCCAGTCATGTCCACCATGGATCGTAACAAAGTCCTTTTGGCAGCCACCATCGTTCTGCAACAGTGCGAAGCCATCTACAGGCTCTGTGAACTCTACTATGGGAAGAAAAAGAGGCGTCCAAGAAGCGTCTGGGTCCGAAGATGGATCGGGAGAAGAGCAGAGTACGGACTGTACAACAAGCTGATGGTGGAGCTCAGGAACGAAGACACTCATGAATTCCAGAACTTAATGAGGATGCCTCCAGCCATGTTTGATGAAGTTGTGCAGCAGCTGACACCCAGGTTGACCAAGGCAAACACCAACTTCCAGCCCAGCCTGGAACCTGGGCTCAAGATGGCACTCACTCTGCGCCACCTGGCCTCAGGGACCACCTACAGGAGCATGCAGTATGGCTGGAGGGTGCCACACAACACCATCAGCATTGTGGTCAGAGAAGTGGTGCAGGCCATCATCGAAGAATACCTGGAGGAGCTCCTCCAGTGCCCCTCCACTGAAGAAGGATGGAAGAAAGTTGCAGAGCAGTGGTATCAGAGGTGGAACTTCCCACACACCGTTGGAGCCATAGATGGGAAGCACGTGGCCTGCAAAGCACCAGCCAAGTCGGGGTCCACTTATTTCAACTCCAAGGGCTTCTTCAGCATCGTCCTCTTCGCCATGGTCGATGCTGACTACAAGTTCATGTACATCGATGCTTCAGGCAACTGCTCATGTTCAGATGCCCAGGTATACAATGCCAGTGACCTCAAGGAGGGGCTGGAACGCAACCTCATTGTGGGCTTCCCAGACCCAGATCCACTGCCCAACGACACGCAAGATGTGCCCTACTTCATCATGGGGGATGACGCCTTCTCCCTCATGAAGCCCTACACCTACCTCATGAAGCCCTACACCTCCAGACTCCTCACCTGTGAAGAGAGGATCTTCAACTACAGGCTGTCCAAGGCAAGGCGGGTGGTGGAGAACACCTTTGGCATCCTGGCCAACAGGTTCCAGGTACTTCTCACCACCATGCCGCATCGCCCACAGACCATGAGGAGGATCGTGGAAACTTGCTGCATCCTGCACAATCTCATGCGCACCTGCTACCCAGTCTTGCAGAACAGGCTCGTGGACCTCCAACAAGGCAATGGGGACATGGAGCCTGGGGAATGGAGGCAAGAGGAAAACCTGATAGACACTGAGGATGTGCAAGGCCCCAACAGAGCCTCACGTGAAGGGAAGAAGCAACGCAACCTCCTGAAACATTGGTGCAACTCCCCAGCTGGAGCGGTGGAGTGGCAAGACAGGATGATAGATGATTAATCGATGCTTCCTTCAGCCTGTCTCATCACACTGATGAGATTGGGCCATGTATGTTGAATGGCCCTACAATGATCAGGGCATTTAATAAAGAGTTGTGTTTATGTTGACATGTGTGGATGATTATTATTACATTATTATTGATAATAAAGGGCCATAGGTGTGGCACCTGGGAGGGTGGACCATACAGTCCCACGATGCTTGCACTGGAGGTTTATCTATCCCACAGCTATTACCCATCCCAAAGGTATCCCTGCCCATCCCACAGGTATCCCTGCCCATCCCACAGCTATTACCCATCCCACAGGTATCCCTGCCCACCACACTGCTATCTTAACCCATCCCACAAGCATGCAAAGGCTTAAACCAATTCTAAAAGTTTCCACCAAGACTTTATTAAAAAAAAGAAACGAAGCAAGTGTGTGAATCAAAAATAAACTTTATTGAACAACAAGCTGTAAAAGAAAAATGATCCAAGTCAAGTGTCCAAATAAAGTCCACAGGTAGCCAGCCAGCCAGTCTCTGGCACTCCTCTTGGTCACTCGGAGGTGTGCCCAGTCTCAGGGGTGAAGGGTCCAGGTGCTGTGGAGGTCGCTGGTGCTGGAGTGCTGGTCTGAAGCCCCACTGGGGTGCCTGGCCCCGAGAGGACAACAGGTGACAGTGTGTTGAGGAAGCTCTTGGACAGCTGGCTCAGCCCCGTGATGTTGAGAGCTCCTTCCTCCATGCCATGGGGTGTCAGCCCCAGTACCAAGGACAGATGTACTGAGGCCGGGCTTGGCTGTGGGGGGAAGGAAGGAGCAGTGTAGTGGGGCTGTCTGGTCTGCAGCTGGGTGAGGACTGGCGTTGGTGGCATCGGTGGCGTGGGTGGCATCAGTGTCATGGGTGGCATCGGTGGCATCGGTGGCATCAGTGTCGTGGGTGGCATCGTTGGCGTCGGTGGCATCAGTGGAACCGGTGGCAATGGTGTCTTCCGATGACTCTGTGCCTGGACTGGGAAGGGCTGCTGCTTGTGCTGATGGACCTCCTGGTAGCCGTAGCCCTGGTAGGTGAGGGCCTGTGGGAAGCCTTGGAATGGGAGGGACATCACCTGGGGTGGAGGAGCAGACCTGGACTGGGTGGGATCAGGTTCCTCTGGATCTGGAGGGTTGTGAAGCAGCTCGGTGATCCTGTCCTTCACCACCTGGTACTGGAGTTCTGCCATGTCCGTGAGGGTCTGGTTGACATAGGTGAGGAAGGGCTTGCGGTTGGAGGATGAGGAGTTGGTGTGGACCAGCTGAGAGAGGAGATCTATGCTGGTCCGGATGATGTCCCTGATCTCCAGCAGGACAGTGTGGCTCTGCCCCTCCTGCTGTCTGGCTCTCTGTCTTTCTGTGGAGGTGGAGCTGTGGGTGGATGCGGGTACGGCCGTGGTGGACACGCCGTCTCCTTTCTCCCACCGCACCAGGGAGTCCTCCACGCACTCCACCACGGTTACAACACCTGTCCACGGGTTCTCCGCCATGGCACGCTCCACAGAAACCTGCCTGGAGACAGGAACTGACTCTCGGCCGGAAGAGGACTGGCTCTCAGCAGGCTGCCGGAGAGAGAGGGTAGACAGAGTGGCTGCTCCTTGGTGGCAGATCTCACCCTCCAGGAAGCTGCACCTGGCCATGACATAGGTCTCTCTGTCCGTCAGCTTCACAGTGGCCTGGCCAGATTTCTTGAGGTGCAGCTTCCCGTACCAGGTGTGCATGTGCTTCCACCAGCCGAGGAGCACCTCTGAAGTGTAGCCCATACTCTCCGCCTTTTCTCTCCAAGTAGCATGCTTCCTTTTGGTGTCCCTTCCGCCACAGATAGTCATTCTCTCTCAGCCACTCCAGCACCTCATCCTCGTGTTCCTCCTCAATGGAGTATTGCCTCCTCTCCCGTTGTCGCATACGCCTCTTCCTCCCTTTGGCAGGACCAGATGGACCCTCATCAGAGGGGCTCCCAGGTAGTAGGGGCTGCTCCTCCACACCACCAGCAGCAGCAGCACCAGCAGGATCATCATCATCATCATCATCATCATCATCATCATCATCATCATCACCAGCAGGATCATAATCATCATCATCATCATCATCAGCAGCAGCAGCAGCAGGATCATCAGCAGCAGCAGCACCAGCAGAATCAGCAGCAACAGCAGCAGCAGCAGCACCAGCACCAGCAGGACCAGGATCATCAGCAGCAGAGTAAGCACCAGCAGCGCCAGCAAGACCAGGAGCACGAGCAGGACCAGGAGCACGAACAGGTCCAGCAGGACGAGCAGGACGAGCAAGACCAGGAGCACGAGCAGTACGAGCAGGACGAGCAAGTCCAGGAGCATGAGCAGGACGAGCAGGACGAGCAGGACGAGGAGCATCTTCAGCAGAGTAAGCACCAGCAGAAGCACCACCGCTAGGAGCAGCTTCAGCAGAGTAAGCACGAGCAGAAGCACCACCGCCAGGAGCAGCGCCAGCAGAGTAAGCACAAGCAGAAGCACCACCGCCAGGAGCAGCGTCAGCAGAAGCTCCAGCACCAGAAGAGCGAGCCCGAGCAGCAGAAGCCCCAGCAGAAGCAGAGTCAGGGACAGGGAGCGGGAGGGTGGCCCTGTCCCTCTTGCCAGGGATGACGGCAGGTTGCTGAGGCTTTCGCTTCTTCCCCATGGTTGTGGAGTTGCTGGCTGGCTGGGAGGCTGGCAGGGAGGCTGGCAGGCACCAAGGCTGGCAGGAAGACTGGCAGGCACCAAGGCTGGCAGGAAGACTGGCAGGCAGGCTGTCAGGAAGCCTGTCAGGAAGCCTGTCAGGAAGCCTGTCAGGAAGGCTGGCAGGAAGCCTGGCAGGAAGACAGGCAGGCAGGCAGGCGCCAAGGCTGGCAGGCAGGCTGGCTGGCAGGAAGGCTGGAAGGCAGGCTGGCAGCAAGGCTGGCAGGCAGGCAGAGAGCAAGGCTGGCAGGGAGGCTGGCCAGGAGGATGGGAGGCAGGCTTGGAGGCAGGCTGGCAGGAAGGCTGGCAGCAAGGCTTGCAGGCAGACATGCAGGCAGGGCAGGCAAGGACTCGATGTATCCGGCAGCAGGTCTTTCCTCCGAATGGTGACCTGCTTGGGAGCTGCTTCCCTTTATATCCGCGGGGCTTATGCAATGTATCCCCCCCGCATGCGTAATTAACGCTCGGCATCCGTTCGGCTTCCGCTGTGCATCCGCTAGGCTTCCGCTGTGCATCCGCTTCATCCACTGTGCATCCGCTAGGCTTCCGCTCTGCATCCGCTTCATCCGCTGTGCATCCACTGTATCCGTTCCGCGTCCGCTTTGCTGAGGCCCCCTGGAAGCCTAACGGATGTGCCATCCGCTCCCATCTGCTTCCATCCACTGGGCTTCCGTTCCGCATCCGCTTTCCATCTGCTCTGCGTCCTCCCCGCGTCCGTTCCTTACCGTGTTATCCGCTCTGGATATGTAAATTTTAGCCCCTTTTGAGAGCGGATAACAATGGATGGAACATTTTGCTCGTCCGTTTTTACTAAAAAAAAATTTACTAAAAAGTGTCCTTTTTACTAACGTTTTGCATCCGTTGGGCAGTGTGACAGGGCCTTAAGTTAGTTCTCTATTTCTCAGCAATAGCAATTATAATAAACCAGCAGCATCAATCAAAACCCAAATGAGCATAGATTAGCACCAAGATTAATGTTAGACCAACAATCAAGAAATAAAAAAGATCCAAACAATAGCCCAACCAAAGAACCACCAAAACCACTCCCACCAACACTGACAGGGAAAGTTATTACAAAATAAAAGTAAACCCCACTCCCTACTAGCATTGATGATGTTACCTGATATGGTGATGAAATGTCTGCAACAAAACAACCATACTCGGAGAGACCTTCAATTATAATAAAATCATTCTGTTTGCATGATACAAATCAAATGAATAAACATAAAATAATAGAACATTTGCATTCTTAACCAATAATTACGTATACAAAGTCACTAGGATATAATATCTGACCTTGGGCCAGTCACTGCCTCTCAATCCTAATCAGCATATAAGAAGCTGGTTTAAAAAGAAAAGCCACTGTTGTATCATGAGCATTGTTGTTATGAGAATTAGGCAGGCACAGTGTAAAAACTAAGCAGACAACAAAGCAGGACAAGCCCTATGAAGAAAAGATTTCTGTTCAAACAAAGAAAATCCTGGATTTTGTGCACTGTAATATAATTGGGCATCTCTCTTTTGCAAACCAAAGGCGGGAGCAAGCAAAAAAAACCCTCTTGCTCAAATTTCAGTAGTTTTTTTTTTTAAAGGTAGATTGGTATCCTCTCTGCATTTTGATGAGCAACTAAGGGCTTAATATACAGTATATGCATTTCTCTTGCAAAACTTCCTGCTCGTAGTTGCACTAGCAACTTAAGGGAAGATCACACTTCTAGCACTATTGTTCGCAATAGTTCTCCATTGAAACTGCCCTAGCAGATTTCCAGCTCTTATGAAAGTGATTGGTGGAGAACCAATGTCAGCCTTCAAGAATCCTTCTACTTGTCTTTCTGGCCGCCATAGAAATTGGGGGAGGGAAGATTAATTCATCATTCCACCATGCGTCTGACCTTGGGTTTTGTGAGGGAGGAAGAGTGCTGGCGGCTTGAGATGGTGAATTGTAAAACTTGGGAAAACTTTCTTGACTATGCTTACTTGCTTACTGCACAGATGTAGCTTCTTATCTAATCAAGCCAAGATCAACCATCCTGGCGAGCCAGATATTTGAAACACCATCTGAAGATGCTTCACATGAAATTATACACATCTCAGATTGGATGGCCAGGTTGAACTATTGTGGGTGGGAACGTTACCATAACTTTGTATATGTGATTTTCATGCCCAATGCCTCAGATCTTGAATTCTCTTGATGCTACCACTTTGATTTCCAGTAAAAGTTCTTTTCTCTATAACAATGGAGTCTAAGGTTTTCTTTCTTGGATTTTGAATGGAGCCTTACCTGACAAACAGGTTCCTTGTCCTAGACAGCTACATTGAAAGCAAAGAGATTATTACTTCCCATCAATCACTAGTGTCCTTTATATTTTGAACTGAACGTGTGAAAGTGATGCCTGAAGCAAGCTATAGTACTCCTCTTCCCAGTGGAACTAAAGCCATAAAGACAACTTTGCAGCACCCAAACAGAACCATGAGATAAATGATGAAATGCCAAGGTTCACACACAGACATCGTTGTTCCAACATCGACTGCAAAAACTCATCCTCAGCCAGACAAGTGGTGACTGACTTCATATATTTTCATCAACAGAAACTACAAATTGCATCTGTGTTACAATTGAATCTCTGTTTTTCCTCCCCAGAGCCAAACAAGTTGTAATTACAGGGTGCAGATGTTTAGTGTATTTTGCAGAATTGGTTTAATAACTTGTTAAGCTGAATGATTCCTATTGTGTGGTAATGGCATCATAAATTATTTTCAATGAGAAATGTCACAGACTACATTTAGAAGTACTTCACAATTTAAAAAAAAACTCTCCTTTTTTTGCATGAACTGAAGGAGGATAAGCTCACTTCAGAACTGAATCTATATTCAGAAGTTTAAAAATATTTGGAGGGCCTGTTTCACAAGGGATGGGAACTAATGTTGCAGTTATGTATTTATCAGTATTCAACTAGAGGGGATAATATGTGTATGTCTTTTTTATGTACCTTTTTAATGCTTTGTTTTGTGTTTTTTTTCCTTTTATCCCTTTGGAATTTTTTTGTTTGTTTTGAGTTTTGTATTTTGTGTTTTAATTTTATTTTGAACAAAATAAAAACATATAATGATAATTAAAAAAAGAACTGAATATATATATTTCATGCTGTGATGAGCAACTGGTGTTTATCTAGATATCTACAATATCTAAGTAAGCTTTTTACCTGCATCTTTTTTTTTATTGTGGCATGTGCCTGAGCTATAAACCCAAATGATAAAGCACATTAGTACTTTGCTAATATTGCCTATGTCTTTTATTATTGTAGCTCTAGATTTTTTACCTTATGTACCATATTGTGTTGCACTCAGTGGGAATGGTGTGAGATATATTTGTATGGATGTTTCCAGAGCTGTGTCTTGCCAATTAAAGCTTCCCCACCACCCCAATAATACCAACCAGGTTCTCTGTTCATGGAAATGCTAAGTGACAGATAAGACTGCACGCCATACGCCCTCTGCTGTCGTACGTCAGAATCCTATCTTTGTTGACAAATGCAAAAAAAGGGAAAGAAGGTCTGAAAAGATGCTGAAAAAAAATACACTTGTTTGTAGTTTTAAAAGTTATCCAGTGATAACGCTGTGGCTATTAAGTAATAATAATATGAAAATTAGACAATAAAACTATCTTAAACTTGATCTTATTTCTGGCTGGCTGTTCATGGAACTTTTCCTCATTGTACCTAACTGTGGGTCAATATCATTCTCCTGTGTTGTCCTGAGATGTTGGCTTAACTCAGGGGTGTCAAACTACTTGAATTCAGCTCTGCTGTCTGGAATCCACACTGTATATCAGACATAAATACTATTGAGCGAGTCCAGAAGTATTTTACTAGAAGAGTACAACATTCCTCTATTCACAACAGAATACCCTATACCACCAGACTCGAGATTCTAGGCTTAGACAACCTTGAACTACGCCGGCTAAGATTGGACTTAAGCATAGTACATAAAATCTTATGTTACAATGTCTTACCAGTTAATGAATATTTCAGCTTTAACCACAACAAGAGCATACCACAGATATAAACTTAATGTAAACCACTCCAAACTTGATTGCAGGAAGTACGATTTCAGCAACAGAGTGGTCAATGTCTGGAACTCCACTGCCTGATTCTGTTGTCACCTGCTCAAACTCCCACTTCTTTACCCTCAAACTAACCTCTGTTGACCTCACTCCATTCCTAAGAGGTCTGTAAGGGATGTGCATAAGTGCACAGTTGTGCCTACCGTCCCTGTCCTATTGTCCCCAATTATTAGTTCCTATTTCTTAAATTTAAACTTATGTTTATTCTTATCTCCATTGTATTGTAAGCTCTTGACAAAATAAATACATAAAATAAAATAAAACTCAAGGGCCAGGAACTGGAGCCAGCCCACGGGGTACTTCGATCTAGCCTCGGTGCCTCTGCCAGTGAAAACAGTGCTCAGGAGGACCCTCCTGAGCTCTGTTTTTGCTGGCAGAGGGTTCCAGGAAGCCATTGCAGATGACAATTGCAGATGACAACGGGAGCCTGTTTTCACTGGCAGAGTGCTCGGGCCTCCACAGGCACCCAGATATGAGTGATGATGAGTTAGCCACGCCCGCCCTGGCCATGCCCACTCTGGCCCCCAAGGTTAAAAACAATGCTGATGCAGCCCTCAGTGAAACTGAGTTTCACACTCCTGGCTTAACTCATCTTCACCATAAGTGAGACTGATAGCATTCCATATTCTCCCCCGTCCCCGCCCCCATTCCCATTTTTCTCCAGATCAGGATTGACAGGTGGATAGAGACCTGCAAATTACATGCCATTATAGCGTTCTGCCATCTCAATTCAGCAGTGAGGGAAGACGTATAGAATTTTATGTCATGGAAACGAACTTCTCGGTAATATGGGATGCTACAGGTAGAACTTGAAGCTCCAGAAGAGTCTGGCCACTTTATTAGGTAGACTCAGACAGATTCCTCAAACAGTAGATCGGCTTTCCTCCCATTGTCCCTCAACTGATGCTCTATGAAAATGCTTGTTTTTGAAGGCTGTCTCCCTTCATCACTCGCTTCCAACATTGGAACAGTATAGATGAGAGCGTATGGATTATGGATTATGGGTATGGATTATATTCACATGATAGGTATTAATACTGTCGTGGCTGCAAATGAAACAAGTAGATACAAGTAATCCTCGACTTACAGCCATTCGTTTACCATTCAAAGTAACAATGGCACTGGGGGAAAAAATGAGATATGACTGTTTTTTCACACTTACGACCATTGCAGTATCCCATAGGTATGTGATCACAATTTGCATGCTTGACAACTGGACAGATGCAATATCCTGTGGTCATGTGATCACCTTTTCTGATCATCTGACAAGCAAAGACAGTGGGGAGGCCAGATTCACTTAATAATGGTGTTACTAACTTAACAGCTACAGTGATTTACTTAACAACTGTGACGAAAAGGTCGCAACATGGGATAAAGCTGTCTAGCTTAGCAATGGAAATTTCAGTCTCAACTATGCTTGTAGGTCAAGGACTAGCTGTACTGAATAGCAATAGCATTTAGACTTATATACTGCTTCACAGTGTTTCACAGCCCCCTCTAAACAGTTTTACAGAGTCAGCCTATTGCCCCCAACAATCTGGGACTTCCTTTTACCGACCTCAGAAGGATGGAAGGCTGAATCAGTCTTGAGCCTGGTGGGATTTGAACTGCCAAATTGCAGGCAGCTGGCAGTCGGCAGAAGTAGCCTGCAATACTGCACTCGGACCACTGTGCCATCACGGCTCAATGTCAACAGAATTGTACATTTTACCCAATCTGCCTTGCAAATTGCCTGTATACTGAGAGCTAACCACAAGGGGCCGTCCCTTTTTTACAGTTGAAATAAAATTGTTGTTAATTCATCAGCATCTATGCTGGGAAAGATAACTTTCATTGAGGTAGTCCTCAACCTAGAACCACAAGTGAGCCCAGAATTTCTGTTGCTAAGTGAGAAGATGGTTAAGTGAGTTTTGCTCCATTTTACGACTTCTCTCGCCACATTTGTTAAAGGAATTCCTGCAATTGCTAAATTAATACCTGCTTTGTTTGGTGAGCCTGGTTTTCCCATTGACTTTCAAAATGTCACAAAAGATGAAATATGAATCAGTTCTCAAGCACCCAAATGTAAATCACATAAGCATGAGGATACTAGCAATGGTAATAGGCATGAAAAATTGTCATGACTTTTTTCAGTGCCTTTGTAACATTGAACAGTCACTAAATGAACTGTTGTAAGACAAGGACTACCTGTAGTTTTATTAGTCCACCTTTGAGCATGTGCTAAGCCAGGTCTGCTGCATGTAGGAAACTTCCTGCTGATTCTACTACACAAAATCCTGAATTTATGCCCCAAAGTCTTGTATATTCCATTATTGCATGTGTCCTCATTGATTCTGAGATACATGAACACAATTCATTTTATGCCAAGGGTACTACCACTTGCTTCCTGTGTATGTTGCCAAATTCTAAGCCCAATTCAAAATGATGTCTTTAACATGCAAACACTTCCACAATCTGCAAACTTCATTTTTAACGATTTCAATGAGCCAAGTTAAATGCATGAAGAATTGCTGTCCATTCCATTCTTGTGACAGTCAGTCAGACAGACAGTCAGTCAGACAGGCAGGCAGGCAGGCAGACGGTCTTGTTTGGGTGACAGTTCAATCTTTCTGGGCCCACGTGGGAAGTCTAAAATCCTAAGGATATATTATAGCCAATCTCATAAAGTTGGTTACTGTCATAGGCATAACCGATCCCCAAATCCTCATTTACTGGAATGCAAACGGATGAAGTTTCTTCTCTGTAGATTTTCCAGGTGTCCTTTACCACTCCATCATATCCTCTTTTGGTGGTGGTGGAACCTCTGGTGGGAACACCTCCAAATAAAACACTGGACTGCAACTTTCTATCATTTTTATTTTCTGAAAAAATGTCTCTGAAATATATGCAGAGATCAAAAATAGTATTTGAAATTTTAAAAAAACTATGATTGAAAGTTGAACTTCTTTTTGCAGCATGCTTTCTTACCATTTAATTTTGTTGCAATGTAAAATAAATAAAAACAAAGTAAAATAAAATCATTAGAATTAGAATTAGAACCTGGCAGTTTCCAGAGGAGATATGTGTGAATCCATATTGAGGATGTTTGGTTTGGACAGCAAAGTAAAAAAAATGGATTTTTCATATTTCCCTCCCTATTTATGGAATTTTTTCCCAAAATAGGTATGGAGAAATTTTTAAATGTGAGAAAGGTAAGCTAAAACATTCTGACAAATAATCTCTCTAGTGGTGTTTGGCCCATAAAATAGATCAAAGTTGTCATTTCATGATCATTGATCATAGTCTGAGGCTTCAGGAGCAAATGATGCTATATAGTTTTACAGAATTATTAAAAGGACTATTTTTGAAAAAAACATTGACATTACAGACAGCTAATAGACTTAGTCACATTTCCAAAAGTTGTAAATTCAAGAATCACAGTTAATAGCTTCCTTTAGGCTGCTAAACTGCAATCATTGACTTCCTGTTCTCCCTGCTGATATTTGTCTTGTCCCTGGAATTAGATAAGCAGCTTCCCAATATATTGCCTATTTGATAGTAAGGAAAGAGGTGAACCTTGAAGATGGGTTATTGCAAAGAGGCCCAAAAGACAGGAAATATAAATGGCCTATGGGCTGTATTCCAACCTTAAGATTCAAATATGCTGCTGGTTTTGCCTTTTGGACTTATGTGCCATCGGGTTTCGATGGTAACAGAAGCACAGGTGTAAAAGAGAAGATAGTGTGGAGCTAGGAAAAAGAATGCAACAATCTTCTAAATAACCATCTATCATGTGCATGTTGTAAAGCTGATACAAGATAGCGTAACTTTTGCTTTGGGGATTGCCAGATTCAGGGGAATAGACAGTTGTTACATGGTAGATACCTATCAATGTACCTGAGAGAGGAAGAAAGAGAGGATATGAAACAGAGAAATTATCATAAATGATGGAGAACTAAAAATATGGTTGTAGTGGTTAATCTCTTTCCTGAATATTAAATACAAAATAACTGTTTTGAACTAAGTATGAACAAATTCATTTTGTTAAGGGCTACTCAGAGGTGGGCTGCTGCCAGTTTGGACTAGTTCACCCATACTGGTAATTCCGACCACCAGCTGGGCCCATCCATTAACCCCGGTGCTATCCCATCTTGTAAATCTCATTCTCTGACTTGCTCGCCCCATCCATGCAGCCCAGCTGATTTCTGTTCCTCTCCTGCTCTACTCACCATGGCTACCCGAGAAGGTGTGCTGGAAGTTACGGGCATAAAATCACTGATTCAGATTGGTTCATCTATACCAGTAGATCCAACTACCGTCTGGGCCTGTACACTGGCCCTGATGCTATTCCATCCTATATATCTCACTCTCTGGCTTGCTCGACCCACCCATGCAGTCCAGCTGATTTCCATACCTCGCCCGCTCTACTCCCTATGGCTGCCCAAAAAGGTGTGTTGGGAGCCATGGGCATAAAATCACTGTGTGTTTGAAGGCTTGCACAAGTGTGGAAGGTGCACATGCTCACATTTTCAGTTCTGCACTAGGTGAAATGGTTATTAAATTATGTGAAGCCCACCTCTGGGATAGTCTTCTGACTTCAGATATGAAGAAATTCACTCAGAATTCAGCTGAAAGTGTATTCTTTGAAACCCAAGTAATATTTACTGCTAAAAACCAGATCCATGATGTAGCCCAGATGGGTGGAAAGGGACAATTGTCACCGAATAGCAACCCCTGGCTCCTTAACCTGGTCCTGCTTCCAGGACTATCCTTAAATTTTCAGGACCGCTCTACCCCAATCTAGGCAAGGATCATTATATCAAAGTTTCGCTAAGGGCATCACAAGAACTATTATGCCTCTTGTTAAAAGCTGGACAGGGACAGGACTGTACCTCTAGAATTAGTATGGTAAAATAAACAGTATACTTATATCGATTTTATTTGGAAAGCAACCGTAATACTTCGTTTCTTGGCGAGTTGACTCTCAGATTGGATCACTCTGGTGGTATCACTAGGACAGGTAATTTTTTTGACAGTGAGCTCTCATGGCCTTTCTTCTAAGAGTAGATCATATGTCAACACTGATGTCAAAGTAAACAGAATAAATGTGTGAAATCATTTGTAAAAAATTGTCGAATGGCAAACAACAGGATTTGTTCATTTGATTTTTTTTTTCAAATTGAGTAAACTGTCAGCAATGATGCAGTCTCATAAGTGTTTACTGGAGCTGAACACTATATATGAGGCTGTGAAAGAAGACTAGAAGGCAATTGTTTTAGGATTCTCCAGGGTTCCAGAAGTTGCCAGAGGAAGAGAAATCATTCTTGCCTTTCCTGCTTCTTCATAGCCCTTCCAAGCATCCAAAGGTAAGAAGTAGAAATAAAGCTAGGGTATCAGTTTGGTGAACAAAGAATTATTTTTAGAGGCTAAGCAGGCATCAACAGGTTGCCTTTGAGTATTGGTACATCTACATTTGTGTTTTCAGAGACAAAACCGGGGAGCTGTTTCTTGATCATAAGCAATGATTGAGCAATGGATTGCAAAATTGTTTAAAATTCCATGTTATTTGAAAAGAACAGAAAAATTGGCGAGGTTGTGGACATATTGGGAAGTCTGGTGTATCAAACATACAAAGACATATAAATTAACTATTACTGTGATAAAAAAGTCATTGTAAACCCAATGTTTTACTTGTCAAAATGTATTCATTTTCTTTGAATCCTCTATAAAATTCTCCGATTTTTTTAAAATTACTATTTAATTTTTTAAAAAATGCTGTTTTTATAAGCCCCCCATCCCAAAAAAAACCCACAATATTTTGGCTGAAGCTAAGTATTATTCAATGATATTAGCTTCTAGGAAGGGTTATATATGCAAGGCAAAACCAATGTTTTAAATTTAATTCCAAACTACAGGCCAGTTTATATTAAGCATGCAAACTGTAACTTAGTTTAGAAATGAACAAGGATGTTTCCTGCCACCATTATTATTATTATTAGGATTACAGGAGATCCTACTAAATACTGATCAACACCAATGATGCTTAGATTACACGTGGTTACATAGGTGTTGAAAAGTACTTTGCTGCTTTTTATTTTTGTATTGATTGTTCTCCAGCTCCCAGCAAAGAAAGCAACTATGTTGCTTCAGGTTCACCTACAAAGTGCTTTAAATCAAGGTGATTTACAGCATATGCTGTAAGAAAGTACTATCCTTGGAGAATTATTGTTGTTTTAATTTGGCAAAGTTTCCTTGTCAGAATAATATTTTTTCCTGAAAATCGTTTGACCCAAGTTTATTTTCAGAAAAAAAATTCATATGACTCTTGTACTTTAAAAAAAGTATTGGTTAGGTGTATAGTATCTCTACTGGAAACCATGATTATTAATGGATTTTGGATTATATGAGACATCACTTTTGCTGTGCGTTGGGTGTTTCAGTTTCAAATTCCAGTTTCCGTTGAATACATATGCATAAGGGTAAGAGCCTGTCATCTGGAAAAAGATATTTAAATGTAAATTCTCTTGATATCACTAGGACTGGCAAAGAATGTATTTAGATTGAAAGTGTTAATGTACTTAGAATCAAAGACTCTTGGTGAGATACTAAGAGAGGCTTGAATGATTTTGCTGTTGTAGACTAACACAGTCAACTTTCCATAAGTTGTTGAAACAAGATACATTTATATGTGACATATATGCATGTATATATTAGATAGATGGATAGATTTGATAGATAGACAGACAGACAGATAGATTGACAGACAGACTATGTACAGGTAGTCCTCGACTTACAACAGTTCATTTAGTGATCGTTCAAAGTTGGAATAGCACTGAAAAATATGACTTATGACCATTTTCCACAGTTACAACCTTTGCAGTATCCCCATGATCATGTGATCAGAATTCAGATGCTTGGCGACTGGTTCATATTTATGATCATTGCTGTGTCCCAAGGTCATGTGATTCCTTTTTGCGACCTTCTGACAAAGTCAAAGTCAACGGGGAAGCCAGATTCACTTAACAACCATGGATATAACAACCAGGATACTAATGTATCCTGCAGTGATTCATTTAACAAGAAAGAAAGCAGGAAAAGCTGTAAAATGAGGCTAAACCCACTTAGCAAATATCTTACTTAACAAGAGGAATGTTGGGCTCAATTGTAGTCAGTAACTACCTGTATATGCATACATATGTATATCCATACACATGTACAAATACACGTATCAGAGGTAGGCAAATTGTTGCTGTCCAGATACAATCACAACAGTCTTTTCAGCCTTAGGAGCTGCAACTGGAATGTTCAAATTTCTGGGTGACATTGGATTGTATGTTGCTGCTGCAGTATGAAATGCAATCTATCTTTTCAAGACAAGAACAATAATTTCAGAGATCTTGGATCTTATCTGGAAACAAATATGTTTCAGATCTGAGCTGTGAATCACGATACAAAGGAATCCAAATATATAATTATTGCAACCCTGAAAATAGCATGGAGCCATTTCTTAAAAAATAAAAGGTAGAAAAGATTATTCTAGTATTTTTATTTGCAATTTAGCTGTAATATAGAGATGTCTGTCTTGTTAAAAATCTAAGAAGTAAAACAGAATTATGTAACTCATTTCCTATTAAAAAATAGGACGTTTCAACATTTCTTTTTGTCTGTGAAAAATTAAGCAAAGCTGTGCTCCCAATTAAAAAAAAAACAATCTGAAGGATAGACTAATAGTAATTATGAATATAATTATAGTACATTATGAATATAATTACAATTTAAAATTCTAAATGATGATCTTACAAACAACAAGTACCAAAAAAAAAAAAAAAAGGTAAATCAGATTTGAAGGGTAAGTGCTAAACTGGTCTGCTCACTACACAATGTCTTGAATAAAAATTGTTGGAAATTCATAAACTCTAATCACAGCAAGTTTTTTGAAGAACCAGAACACATAAATGTAATCAATATAAATATCGGGTCATTTTTTAAAATTGTCCAGCAATTTTAAATATGTATAGAAATGTAGGGACAGCTTTAGAGTCAATGCAACTTAGGATGATTCATCTGAAATTTTCTATCTCTGTTGATGAGCAGTTGTGGTGCTCAGGCAGCTTTGTCTAACTTGAATGCCTGATAAAGATGTGAATTTCAACTCCCAGAATCCTCCAATCAGCATAACCATTGGTGAGAATTCTTGGAGCTAAAGTCTACAGCTGGACTGGAGTGCATCTGAGTTGGGGAAGCCAATTTTGAGATAGTTATAAAATCAGTCAAGGCATTGTGATTTAACTCATTAGTTAGGGTATTCTTAGATTTAACAAGATTTCTGAGATAGAGCAACAGAAACAACTGTGGATAAGAGCAAGCTTCCAATTCTGAAAACCAGTCGATGTTTTTCTGGGAGTAAGGGTTATGTTGCATCTCCGGTCTCCTGAACAGGGTCTGCTCATTTTCTTAAAATAGTTGGGTTTTCTAACATTTCTGAAACAATAGATTAACTCCCATTCTGGTGTCATCTTGTATTTACCAGTACAACTAAAATATTTCAGGTAGCTGTTGGTACTGTATAAATCTGATTTTTTTCCCTCTTTATTTTTTTAAACAAAGATTATATGATGAAATTACTTAGGCTGATCAAGCCATTCTGTTTTTTGACTATCTTGTCTGAGGATGACTGAAGATGTTACATTCCTTATGTTTTAAATGTTAAGGAAACAATCTGGAATATTTTTATTTATTGTATTTAGAGACTATCCATCTCCCTCATAGAATGACTCTGGTTGGTATATATCCTTCCAGTTCCACTTATATCCTTTTCTTTCTGCCATAGACTACAAAACAAAACATGATAATTGCATTCCATTTCAACCTTTCAAAAATCTAGAGGTGTGATTACTTTAAAAGATACTGAATGTCATGATGGCAGGGATAGTGCATGAGTCAGGGGACAACTCTGTACTTCCAGCTATTAGCAGTCTCCAGAAAATTCCAAAATCCTTCATGAAATGTTGATAAAATCATAGAGTAGATCTTGAGAACTGAGTTTCAACATATTTCCCCACATCACCTGCTCTGGATCAGTATGTCGATTTCTGAATACAATTATGAAGATTATGTTGTGGGGAGCTGCTGTGATATATAGGAAGGGTTCTAGATATTTTGGAGAACAGAGGGAAGGAGGGAGGGAGAGAGAGAGAAAGAAAGAAAGAAAGAAAGAAAGAAAGAAAGAAAGAAAGAAAGA
>BLBF01000011.1:10283342-10317406 GCA_015471245.1 Laticauda colubrina | reverse complement strand
AGAAAGAAAGAAAGAAAGAAAGAAAGAAAGAAAGAAAGAAAGAAAGAAAGAAAGAAAGAAAGAAAGAAAGAAAGAGCAAGCCATTTTATACAGAAACACTGGGAGGCAGCATTGCACTGCTAAAGGACACCAGCAAATAAAACCAGAGCCGCATTATAACTGAAGGTGAGAAGAGAATGTGAACTTTGATAGTAGTATGTGCAATGCATAATTTAGAAGTTAGAATATAAAATAACCAAGCAAAAAGTCACAACTAAAGTCCATTGAAATAAAAAGTATAAATCAACTATGAGTGATATACTCCAGTGGTATTTCTTTTGATTTCATTTTGATGCAATCACTTCTTGTTAAGTTCTGCTCCTTGTTGGCAATGATCTATAAAAAGCTTGATAAGTTATTTGACTTTCAACAGGATATGAAAGATTTGCTTAGAATTTTACTGCTTGATGGCAGAAATGGAGATCAACTAAAATTGTATCCTCCCTCCCTCTCTCTCTCTCTCTCTCTCTCTCTCCCTCCCCCCACCTCTCTCTCCATTCAAATAGCTAAGAAGTTTAATTTCACACCAAGGCAGGCTAGTTTTGAATTCTTAAATGCAGGGAAAGCTGCCCAGTTGATTTTGGCAGTTTTGCAATTGTAACACACTGCATCCATTGTGACTGGATTTTTTTTTGTTGATATTGTAATATTTAAAACCCACTGTCAAGTTAGTTACTTTAATCCATCTGAGTTTTCACCCTCTTTTTTTCTTAATTGTTAGCTATGTTGTCAGATAAAGAGTCCTTGGATGTTCAAAACTAACATGTTGTGTTAAGGTAGCATTTAAAAATGTTGGATAGAAGCACTTTACCTTGGGCTGTAACTGCCAATACTGTAGAGCCTAGCATGGAGATAAATCATGTGGTTGTGATTGTTGTCACCAAGGCTTAGCCAGTGAAAATATCAAGTCCCCAGTGTCTGAAGTTAAAAGGATTTGTAGCAAGGGGTACAGTGGTGGGATTCAAACAATTTTATTACCGGTTCGTGGGCGTGGTTTGATGGGCATTCTACTTCCGGTTCTCCAGAACTGGTCAGAACCTGTTGAATACCACCTCTGAAGAGGTTGAAAGGAAAGTTGTTCAGAGAGTTGGTTATTTGAGTATACAATATTGAGCTAGAAGAGATCCACCACAAGATTGCTTTCTATATAGTGTGACTGGCTTCACTGCGCTAACATGTTGCTTGAATTGACCTTAAATGGCTTGAAGTCAGAGTGCAGATGGATCACTTTTACATAAAAAAAAACCTCCCTTTTATCCTTTAATTCAGGGTAGATCTAGGGCAACTGAACGGAGCTGAGCATTTACTGGCTGGATGTCCTTCCTGACACCACAAAGAATTCACAGCAAATATTTTTTCTTTGTGTCCTAGGAGAGAAATATCTGCTGGTACTTAGGATTGAACTCTCAACCTTCTAAGTGGGAGGCAAGCATCTCCATCTCTAGGCCACCAGACCGCTCTCAACTTTATATACAAATGGAGTTGAAATATGTTGGGTTGACTATGTTTCCTCCTTCCTTGTCCACAGGTAGCAGAAATGAAAGGACTTTGGTGCTTCGTTGCTGGATTGCTTTTAATGATTGCTCAGAGCAGCTGGCAAAGCCCCATTCAAGAGACAGAAGAGAAAGCCAGGTAAATGTCTTCTTTTTTTTTTAATGCAATAGAAATCCACACATGGACAATGGATTGATTGTTCTTGTATTGGAGGGCAGACAGAAATGGAAATTCTTTTAAAACACTAATGCTTTTTTCCCCTACATGTAAAAACTGGATAAGTCAACAACATGTCAAGTTATTAATGCTTTCCATAGTTCTTATTGTTGTCTAAACAGCATCTATTTTTCCTGTTACTCTGTAGTAATTAGGCGACTAATGACCCTTTCTAATAGCAGTTATTTTTAGAATGCATCTATATCTTTGAAGGAGGTCGATACACCGTGCAGCACCTTTCAAATGTGCAATCTTCAGTGCAATTAATTTGTTACAAACCACACTTATAGATCATTCAAAGCTTCCCAGGCTGAACCATTAGATGACCCTAGACAGCTGAATGAAGTGAAACGTCACTCACAAGGTACATTCACCAGCGATTACAGCAAGTACTTGGACACCAGACGAGCTCAAGATTTTGTACAGTGGCTAATGAACACTAAAAGAAGCGGGTAAGCAAAACGAATGCCCAACCTTACAATCAACCCTTACAATCTACCTCACTGGAAAATAATTTCACACACAAAATACTTGATCACATATAAACCCAAAGAAAGGCATGATGAAATATATGGACAGATACTCTAGCTTATTAAGTTTATGCATAAGATTCACCGAACTTAAGCAAGACTTAAGAGCTTTGCTGTTCGTCCATCCATCCATCCATCCATCCATTCATCAATCCATCCATCTGTTCATCCAAAGTCTTCCATCAAGCCCTCCATCCATTCATCTTATCCATTCATTCTAATTTTGCAACCTATTCTTCGGGGGTCAGGTCAAATAGAGACATGTTTCATATATTGGGAGTTATCTGAGAAACTGTTTCTTCATATGACAACTTTCTCATTTCCTAGCCTAAGATTTGAATATTGGGTACATTTCAAATGTGAAAAACAGATGTTAATTAATGGAGGATTATGAGCATTCTCTAAAACAAATGAGGATTATGCAACAGTGACTACCATCCACATGTGCAACTTCCATATAAATGAAGAGGAAATAAATAAGAAAGTATTCTGATGGACATATCACTATCCCTGGTAAAGGTATTCCCATTTTTGTGGGGCATAGTGGGTCTCCTTGATGACATAAAATGAAATTTAGATAGACAAGACCTCATAGTGTACAAGGTCCATAAAGGGCAGAATTCAAGACTATACAAGTGCAGGTAGTCCTCTACTTATGACCACAATTGACCCCAAAATTTCCATTGCTAAGCAAGACACTTGTTAAGTGAATTTTGCCCCATTTTACGACCTTTCTTGCCGTATTTGTTAAGTGAATCCTTACAATTGTTAAGTTAGCTGTTAGATTAATTTAGCTTCTCCATTGTCTTTGCTTGTTAGACCACAAAACGTATCACACAACCCTGGGAGACTATAACTGTCATAAATACAGGGCAGTTGCCAAAATGTCCAGATTTTGATGACATGACCATGGGGATGCTGCAATGGTCATAAATGTGAAAAAGGTCATAAATCACTTTTTAAAGTGATATTGTAACTTCAAACAGTCAATAAACAAATGGTTATAAGTTGAGAACTATCTGTATAGGTTTCAAAAGACTCACAGGTGCAAATCATGTGATGTTAGCACAGCTTTGCCAACTTTGGTCTCCTGGATGTGTTCAACTCTATTTTCTAGTAACAGATAACCAGAGTTGGAAGGGAAGTCATCTAGTCTAACCTTCCTGCCCAAGCAGGAGACCCTACACCATTTCTGACAGTTCAATCTCTTCTTGAAGGTCTCAAGTGATGGCACTCCCACAGTTTCTGAGGGCAAGCTGTTCCATTAGATGATAGTTCTCACTGTCAGAAATTTTCTCATTTCCAGGTTAAATCTCTCCTTGTTCAGTTTCTAGAAGCTTAGGAAAGACTTTACCTGTTTGAAGAATGGTTATACTGTAGATTCTGATATAAGTATCACTGGTTCTTAATCCAGACACTTCACTGCTGGCATGTACCAGAAGAACTTATTCTTTAGCTTTACATACCTTAAGACCAAGTACAGCAGCTCATATTGTTCAGCTTCTCTTTTAGATTTAGTGTCCATTGTTAACTTAGGGTTTAAAGTTGATGTCAAGTTAATTCCATTTCAAGGAATTTACATATTTGTTTAAAGCCATGAACTCCCACTCCATTTAGTTTTGCTAGAGTCTGAAGCCAAATGTAATTGTAATCTTATAAAATATCATTTTGTAATCAGTACATTTGAAATTTTATCTGCAAAATATATACAGATGTTTATGTAAAATCACACAGATTTACACATTCCACAGATTTTTTTTATCTTCAAGTAACAATATACTGTACCAGAAGACATTACATTCAGAGTTACATATACAACATACACCAATACTGTACATTTAACTACAGATTAAAAGCATTAACAACCCTCCTGGTTCAAAGGCTTAACTATTCTGAGATGTTCTTCTCCCATAAAGCCAAGTCGATTTTAAAGAATCCTTTAACTCAGACACTGTCAGACTTCGTACCAGACTTGATGCTAAATCTTTCCAAGCCCTCAGGGGAGTTAGCTTCTTGGCAGAAATCTTTTCTCTAGCAGCATGACTAGATTAGTTTCTTTACTGTAGGCAAAAATGAAGCTATAAGTCCAGAGTAAGTGGGTGTACTTGCTTTGTGTATATCTACATATATGCTTCTGTATACATAATTGCACCTATCTATAGGCCAGTCCTCCAAAGTTAAAATCCTAGACTTTTCCTGTCATTTTTCCAAGTCAGTGGATATTGTTTTATTTACTGCTATCAAGAGATACTGGGCTATATTGATCTAACAATTCTTGTAAGCTTGGGGACATCTAGTTCACCTTTCTACCTAGAGTTTAGAAACAGAATGTTTATAAAATTAGAAGATATAGTATTGCCACTATGAATAGCATTCTTTGATACCATTAGCCAAATCAGCTGTGATTTTAATCAATCTCTGGTAAAAGAAAAAAATCCACAGAAGAATTTATTTGATCTGTCCTAAGTTTTATAGTATTACATTCCATTGGATGTTTCTGCAGTTGAAATAATGAAGGTTGGTGGAGTCCATTTTCTTATATCATGTACCTACATTCAGTTGCCATGACTTAAAAACAAACAATTTTTGCCATTTTTCTGTAATAGGGAATTGGACATCATCTTCTTGATAATTTAATCAGTCTTTTCTTCAATTTCCTCAGTGCTACTATGACATTTTGGAATTATACCAACAAAAAGTACTGCACAATAGATTTTTATGAAAGCAGTATAACATTGGCAGTTTTATTTTTCAGCCATTTCCTAACAATCTCTAACACAAAATTCACATTTTTCACAGCTTTTTCACAGCTTGCTAAGACATAATTTACCCTGTACAGTCTCTTCTATAATGGCTTTTCTTAGAGCATGAAAATTCGCCAAGTGTGCTGTGTGGGTGTATTCTGTTTAGGGAAGAACTGGTGAGTGTGAAGATAAAATTAAAACACCTTTTCCCAGCTTTGCAATATCCTTTTTGAGGTGAAGTGGCTAGAACTGTACACAACATTCCAAGTATGGTGGCATCATCGTAAATGTTTATCGGCACTATGATACCTAAAGTTAAAATTTTGAGATGGTCCTTAATACAGAATTTATCATTTTACAATTTTCACATGCTGGTTAATTTCAACATCTTTTTCCCAGTAAATATCATTCCCTAATTTTTGATTGAGGATTTTTACTTCATGACACAATGGGCCTGTGTACTATAATCATATTTGATACTTTAACGCATATTGCTCCAATCTGGCAAAAAAATTTCAGAGTTTTGTATGTTGATTCTCTCTTATTTTACACATGTACATATATACTTTTCCCAATAGTTTAAAACCACTGTCCTAAAATGTTCTTTAAAATCTAACGAACGTATAGCAAAAAAAAAAAAAAAAAAAGAAGTCTTAATAAAACTATTTCTGAAAAAATATCATTTTAAACAATTGATTGAAAACGTTTTCCAGATGTTCTAACTCAAATGTAGGCTCAATCTGGTAACCTGCTAGAGCAGGGGCATCAAACTCATGTCATCAAGTTGTCATCACGTGACGTATCAGGACTTTTTTCCCCTTTGCTAAACCAGGCAGGAGGGTGGCCAGTATGTGACACATCAAGCCCGGGGGCTGCGAGTTTGACAGCCCTGTGTTAGATGTTTACTAGAAAACAATTGAACAAACTGTTAACCATTCTCTAGCAGAGCAAGGTATGTATAAAAGATATACCGGAATATAATGACATTGTACAGCATTGTAATACAATCAGCAAAACTGAATGTTGTCATATTGTAGCATTGATTTCCAGTCCTTAAAATAGAGCCAGTTTATATATCTATATCAATATATGGTGTTTCTCCCAAAAGAAAGGTCTATTAAACCAGAACGCTAAACTTGTTCATCCATCCTAACATAATGCATTCAGACAAACAATGGCTGCTTAGCGTCTGTGGAGATTTCCAGTCACCCAGGTCATTGTTGTTTCAAAGGTACTTTTTCAAAAGGCACCTGGACTGTTTTTTCCATAAGGAAGAAGATGTTTGCTTCTCATCCAAGAAGCTTCTTGGACAAGTATAGCAAAATATCTGCTTCCTCCTTTAGGAAAAAACAATCCAATTGATTTTGAAAAAGCACCTTTGAGACAATGGCTGCTTAGAATTTTGAACAGGCCCATTTTTAATCAGCTGATAAATGACTCTTAACTGGAGATATCCTACACTGAATTCAGGACTGTATGTAAAGTATATACCACCGAACTCTGCTGAATCTTATTTCTGCTCTTATACATGCAGAAAGATCTTAAAAACTAACACTATGTACAATGACTTTAGAGGAAGCTAATTTTCCTTCTACGAAGTTCTTATTCAAGAGCATCCTAGTTTTTTTTTCCTGTTAATCTGCTCTGCTTGTAGACAGCATACAAGGTTTTTGTGCAACACGGCTGCCCAGTATGAATTAAAATATGTTATATAGATCTGTGATGATTGATCTTATCATCTTAAGATCAATCTTAACTGAGGAATTTAGAATCAAAGTTCCCTAACATACAGTCGGAGGAGTCCTTGTGGTGGTATATATTGCTAGAACCGAGAATAATGTGCAACTCCCGAAATTAAGTTGATAGATTTTAATTTTATTGCTCATCTCTTCCAATGCTTGTTTCATTCACCATTTCTAATGCTGACAGTCAAAGTAATTTGGTACTTTACTGTCTCACTTATCAGTATTTGGGTCACTGTGACCAAATACGTCATCCTCCATTGTTTTCCCATTATCGTGTATGTTATTTTGCTTCTGTTATGTCTCCTTACAGTTTCAATAACGTAATTGTTTCATCTCAATGCCTTAATTAGATGTTGGTTTAAAAATGTTCTTTGAGTTTCCCTAAGTCAAATTTCTTATCATTGTCTATTGACCATACGAACTTGTCTGTGCAATTTAGTGGCAACAAGAAGGAAGTCATTAGGCATTAATTAAATTAATTAATTAATTAATTAATTAAATCAGGCTGAATTATTAAAAGGTTGTCATTTTGGCTAAATTGATTATTGGGATCTCCTTGCCATTATCCTGTACCATGTTTCTGCAACCTAATGCCCTCCAGATATGAAGAACCATGGTTTCTAACAGCATGTCCAGAGATAAATGTGGACAGATTCCTAGTAAATCATTCTGAGTTCCCAGCATGTTCTTGGTGAAAAATTGAAAGGATTCCTCTCGAATAGATCATAGTCTCAAGCATGCAGACCAGATGCATCAAATCTGTTGCCTTACAGATGTTTTGGACTTCAATTCCTATTTGCCCCAGCCAGAACTGGGAATTGTAGTCTGAAACATCAAGAAGACAGTGAGTTGCCTTCCCTTAATTTTGATTGCTAACTTGATCCCTAGACACTTATTTCTTCTGCAAGTAAGTAAAAAAAAAACAACCCACATGAAACTGGGGGTGCCAAATACCTAAGAATGGTATTGATGGGAAAAAATATTGTTGTGATTTGATGGTAAGGATTTCCTAATCCAAAAGGAGAGATTAGATTATATTGTCCCTTTTGAGTAGATCATGAAATAGGTAGTTAATAGTCTTTTCCTCAATATGTTTATTTACAGAAATCCACAACAAGATGAATGGGTGTTTTAGAGCAAATATTTGGTTTTAAGGATTAATTATAGAAGAAACTATTGTTTGAGGAGAAGCTTTGTTCATACTGATTCACAGAACCAGCATTTCCTGTTTGGCTATTTATTTATTTTTGGGACTTTCCAGCACTCCATTTTCATTTAATATGGATCATTCCATCGTTCTTATTTCCTGCAAGAAATCTTTATAATATAGAGGACATTATTGCAAACAAACCTTCAACCTATGTCCAGGACAACCAGTTCCCAAAAGATTATTCAAGACTTGATCATTCTTACCAGGCTGGAAAAAGGGTTGACTGTGAACTCGAGCAATTATATGACTTACTTCATAATAAATCAAAGTATTCACATTATTGCAGGAGGAGCTTTTGACTGAATTGTGAAATAATGAGTAATTCAATAATAAGTTTCACATGAGCAATTGAACAGATATGCAAATGGAAACAAGTGTTTCTTCAGACAGAAAGTGGTTTCATTTTTATTCCAAATTTAGGCTACACACTTTTTGTCAATTTTGGAATTTTTTGTGTATTGTAGAGAGTAAACTCTAGAGAAGTAATACTCTAGAGAAGGGGGAATTAAAGTTCTTATATATTGTGGGGTTTTGTAGCTGTTCTAATCTAGAAAAAAAACTTTATAAGACTGAATAATCACAGAATAGATTGATTTGAGCAATTAAGTTTACTCCAAGCATAAATATTGTAGCTAATAAAACACAAAATATTTACAATCTGTCTGGAATTAAATACAGAAGTGATAGGCTTCATATATGGGGTTCTTGTCCAAAAATTATTCTTGTCATTTAAGTATCACAGAAATGTTTAATTAAGGATAGCATGTATCTTTTTCTACTTGTGTAAATGCCATTTTTAATAACTGTGATGGGTCTCTGCCACAGACATCAAGGACTTGAAGACAGAGAGAAAGAAAATTTCCTGGACCAGCTCACAAGGTATTTTCAGCTAAGATACATTGTGTAATACAGGGGAGGCAACAAAAATAGATCATAAGCTCACTTGACTGGCTCATTTTTTTAATAGCCTGCCTTAATTGCCAATACAGTGGCACATTCCTGAAAACATTGGCCTTATTTCAGAGATGTTTGCAGCACACTGGTGCACATGAGAACTTGCCTTTGCTAGCCTGGATGCTGGCTGTTGCATTATGTAGTGGGGGAAAAAAGAGGGCATCTGGACAGATATTATCTCAGTGATGGATTGCATTGCCTAAGTTGGTGACACCGATGATGACAGTATATTTGGTTTATTCATTTATTATAAGCATTTTTATCCCTTTTTAAACATGTGAATCTAAATTAAACTTTATATACAGACACACAGACATATGCACACACAGATATACATCTATAGATCAAATAAATTCCAATGACTCATACTTCAGGCAAAACATATGATTGTTACAGCGGATGTTACTTTATACAATCTAGCACAACGTAATTTATCCTGATCGGCAGTGGTTCCTTAGGGCAGCATCCTTCAACAAGTTGTCCTTCAGTTGAGTTGGAGTAATTCCCAATTTCAAACAGGTATTAGCAAGTAGATGTTAGGAACTGAATTCCATATCTCAGAAGTCCTAGGCAGTGGAAAACAGTTTTATACTCAATGTTTTGCAGTTAGTTAGTTAGTTAGTTAGTTAGTTAGTTAGTTAGTTAGTTAGTTAATCAAGGCAGCCCTCTCAACAGCCACTGAGAATTTTGTATGAGCTAAATAAGATTTTATCCAGCAAAGTAATAGGAGAATGCAAAAACTGGCATCTAGACTAAGCCTTTCTCTCTCACTCAATTCTTTGCTTGGCACATTTATTCTTGTGGCTCAAGAAAATGTAACAAAAGACATTCATTGGATGAAATTTCACCCCAGTACTCTATTGACGTCCAATGTGAGGGTTTGATGGCATTAAAATTGCGGAGAAGGAAGAAAAACAAAAAGCAGAGAATGGGGAGGAAGTCATTTCCAATGAGAGAATGGTTCCTCCCAGCCCATCCACAACCCCTAAGCCCTGCAGATCTTCAGTGTTGTAACTTGTAGAACAGAAGTTTTAGTATTTGAGGCATATGTCAGCTGGATGTCAATCACTTCCAGTGTTAAGGAGAGTGGGCTTTGATCTGAAAGGGATAGCTAAGCCTCATTTGGAAGTACTCTGCATCTGGACTCTCTTCCATTCAAGCATATACTCCACCCTTGAGGCAACTCCCTTCCTAGCCCATATACCAACATACTGAATATTATACTGTGGACACAAGCAAGTTAAATTGGCTTCAATAACCATCTGCACATTTGTTTTGCAAATACGTGCTTTCAAATGATCACAGCATATGGGCTATGTGGCACATGATGGAAAGGCAAAAAAAGCCTCTGCTTCTCATTCATGTGTGCATACTGCAAGGGACAAATGCTATGTCCCCAAGATATAACTGCACAAGCATTTCTTTACATTTGAAATGGTTTTGTTTGGTGAACATGTAATGTGTGAAGGAATGCTTTGTCAACATTTCACACAGCTTTATACAGGTTTACATCAAAAGTTCCCAACAAAATATACATGAAAAAGAAACTAATTATTCTCTACATCAAGAATGTCAAATTCAATTTCATTGAGGCCCACATTAGGGTTGTGTTTCACCCTGGGGGGGTAGGCAGGGGGGCATGGCCAAACTGGGCATGGCCAACTCAACATCGCTCATGTCGGGGGCACCTGTGGTGGCCTGAGCACTCTGCCAGTGAAAACAGGCTCCTGAGCTTTGTTTTCAGCTGCAACGGCCTCCTGCTTTTTTAAAAAAAAAAAAAAAAACCCAAACAGGTTAGGCAGGAATTATTTTATTAATGAGGTAAAATTAAAGTTAAAGGAGCCTCTGCAGATTTTATTCCGCTAGTCCATGCCAACTATAAGGGGCGGCACTCATCTTCATTTCAAGTTGCTAAAGCGAGATGGTTGTTAAATGAATTTTGTCTCATTTCTTGCCACCATTGTTAAGTGAGTCCCCACAGTTGTTAAGTTAGTGACATGGTTGCTAAGTGAATCTGGCTTCCCCATTGGTTTTGCTTGTCAGAAAGTCACAAAAGGTGATCACATGACTTTGGGACAATGCAGCCATCCTAAATATGAGTCCATTGCCAAGCCTCTGGATTTTGACCATCTGACCATGGGGATGTTGCAATGGTCGTAAGTGTGAAAAATGGTCAGAAGTCACCTTTTCAGCGTTGTTGTACTGAAAATGATCTGTTGTAAGTCGGGGACTACCTGTATAGCTTTCTCACATGCTGTAAGATGTTCTAACCTGAAGCCTCATTAATCTTCATCAGGAGGGAAAAACACAGTGGTTCAATTTGTCAAAACATGTCTTATTCTGGACAACTGTATACCAAGGCTATAAATTAGCCTAAGTCAGAGTCTGCAAACAAATCCGGAAGGGTACATGCATTTGAGTTATAAACAATATCTGGTGACACACATGATAACTTAGCAAGTTACTCATTCATTGCTTGCACGATAAGTTTGTCAAATTAGGTATTGGAGAATACCTATATAAAGTGAGCCTACTAATGAATAATGTGCTTGAGTTTTCTTCATCAGAGACCTTCAGTTGAGCTCTTCTTCTGTAACGCATCTTCCTTTTGCATGCCTGGAGAAAGTTTTGCCAGGCACCTCGAGATATTTTTGGGAAGCCGAACAAACTTAACAAAGCAAACGGAGTGTGATTTGTCAGAGAGTCATGTGTCATTTCACTGTGAAGTACACAATCCCTTGATTATGAGTCTGTTCAGAAAAACTAAAAAATAATAAAATAAGCTCATGAAAGGAGCTTTTGGAAGGAGCAAAACCCATTTCAGGAACCTTGTCAGTGAAGGCATCTAAGAACATGTTGAGAACTGCAGGGGGCAGAATTGCTCTCACTGTGGTAAATGGTACCCATTCTCTTTTCCATAGAGAATAGAAAGTACTTTTTATAGGGGTTGCAGAGAAAGAATACCCAGAAGGATTGTTTGGGGGCAATGCATAAAAGATGAAATGGTGAAATATGATGCCATCCGTCATCTTCTCTGACAGATCTACAATCCATTTTTTTCTCCTAGAAAGACACCCATCCTAACATCTGATATCTCTTTTTCTCTGATTTTTTTGGTCTTCCCCTTTGATACGGTTAACCTACACCTGTTCCTAGTTCTTTAGTGATTGTTCAGAAACACCAGCCATTGGGGTAATGTGTGGTCCAACAAATGTATCTTATTTCTTTCTCCTACTTCATCCTCATGCTACATTGCAAAGACATATTCAAACCAATCACATAGGGATCAGTGAAGAAAAAATGTTGGGAAAGAAAAATGGGACTGAGGTGTCTAAACAAATAACTCTTCTTTTTTTTTAGTAATGGACTTGCCCGGCGTCACGCTGAATATGAGAGACACGCTGATGGCTCCTATACCAGTGACATTAGCTCTTACTTGGAAGGTCAAGCAGCTAAGGAGTTCATTGCTTGGTTAGTGAATGGGCGAGGAAGAAGAGAGTAAGGAACCATCTGTTTGCTACTATTATTTTAAAAAATGTCTTAGCTTTGGGGAGTTTTTGCCAATCAAAACTCAGTGGAGCTGCAATGTATTTTCCTTCCTTTGCTTGCTGTATTTCATACTTCACATTTGAAATTAAAGATGTTCTGCAGGCGTGAAATGATCTAAATGCCCATTAAAATGTAGGTTTTAGTTTTACTGTGGTGTTACATACATGAATCAGTCAAAATTTCCCATAAGGCCAAGTCATAAAGAAGACTAATGGAATTCTGTCTCTCTCTCTCTCGTCTGATTTTTTTCCTTATTCTTATAATTATCAGATCTGTTATCCCAAATCTCTCACAAGGTGTTTGATTACTTTCCAATATCCTGCTTTTTTTCTTAATGTTTTTGTTTGTTTCCCAAAGTTTGTGCATATTGCTCCTCCCTGAACTTCTTCTTCTTTCTCTCAAGTATCCTCAAGAAGTTGCTGTGAAGCTCATTATCACACTGTCAGTCTCTTTCCACTCCTTTTAATGTTTTCTTTTTACCTTCCCACTCTCATTCTGCAATATATTGAATATTTACCCTTACCCAGCCTCAAAGCATCCCATAACTTTAGACTGCCAACACCTCTGTCAGTAACCTGTACTCCATCACTAACCACCTACATTGTGTTCTCACCATCTTCACGAAAACAACCTCCCCTTCTTTTTTTGTTCCTTGGATCATTATACCTACTGATGACTCGAATCGATCTTTCTTGGCAACTGAACATTTGGAACAACATTTTTCTGACTTCAATCCCTCCACCCCACCAATCCCACTCACCACAGTCCCCAACACAAACACACACACACACACACACACACACAGATTCCACCTTGCTTGAAGAGCCTGACCATTGAACATCAATTCATCTTTGTACAGCTTTACAACTTTAGACTGTGAGCTCTCTAAAGCAAGACTTCACATACCTTCTCCCTTGACCTCACTTCTCCATGTCTACAATTATAAAAGTACCATGCATGTCACTGGCACTCTATAAAATTTTATGATTATATCCATCATCAGCATAATAAAATAAGTTCTGAGAATCATCTGTGTCTCTTGAAATTAAGGAGCAAAACTGCAAAAAGATATTTCTGGAACACCTGGTTAGGATAACCCAGTGGTCATCCTTTGGGAACATTTCTTAGAATAAAATTGGAGGAGGAGGAGGAGGGGGAGGAGGAGGAGAGAGGCAGGCTCCAAATTCATCTATTTATTTATTTTTTAATTAAAAATGAAGAAGCAGTTTTATAAGCATCAGCTGTTTTTTTTTAATTGCTGTTTTTTTTGTTACTGTCGCTTTGATCTACGGTAATAAAGAGCAGCTATCTAGAACTGCAAGCAAGTACAGAACATAGCAATAGCACTTAGATTTATATACCACTACACAGTGCTTTACAACCCTCTCTAAGCAATTTACAGAATCAGTACCTTGCCTTCAACCATCTGGGTCCTCATTTTACCTACCTCGGAAGGATGGAAGGCGATGTCATCCTTGGGCTGATCAGGATCGAATTGCTGGCAGTGAGCCTGCAATATTGCATTCTAACCACTGTGCCATCAAGCCAACAACATCCTTCTTTGTACTTCTTTGTTGTTTTTATTTTCCTTAAGGACACGTCACTGAGAAAATAATTGTTTCACATAAATGATTTCTAATGGACCTCTTTTGTTTAATGAACTAAGGAGGAACTAAGAGAATGCTAGGAATACAAACCTGTCCTCACTCTGAGTCCTAGGGGCAAAGGGTTAGATTACTGCCATGTATATTATTAGCATTATTATTCTTACTGGTATTGGTTTCTTTCACACAGTTTGTATGTGTCCCCTATTTTTAAATCACATCGTTCTGAGATAGCTTGGCAAATCTTTGAAATTAATCTTGTTCCTTTGTGTTGGTAAAATCCAAAATCCAAATCTGATGAAAACAATCACATGTAGCTGTGTATTCCTGTTAGAAGAAACATTGTCTGTTAAAAGAAACATTCAGGTTCGTAAGAGAAAATCAGGACTTTCTCCTTATATTTATCTTGCAGATCTACAGAAGTATTTAGAAAACAATAGAGCAGCATATTACAAATTCTCAGCAAAACTATTAGCACTCTCCGATGTTGCTAATAGCAAGATGTATTTATATATTTCTGCCTTTCCCAACTATTGTTTTTAATCTGAAGTTGGAAAAGACGTTGATGAATGGCTCAAATAGAAGAACATTTAATTGGAAAATGTTGGTATAATTACTGTTTGCAAGGATAATGCTCAAATTGTGAGACTCATAAAATACCTTTTGTGTTACTGACTTATAAGCAAGAACTTTGGTCACAAAATATTAATTCTGGTGCAATTCCCAGTATCACATTGGACTGAGAAATGTTATTGGTCAATCATAATTAAAAAGTTCAGGCTTTCTTATATCACACAGAGGTTCTTTCCTGATAAAATAAATAACCTTATGCTCTAAGAAGACAGATTTCAGAAAATGAAGCAACATTTTTTAAAGTATTCTGCAACAAAGTTTCCGAGTTATTAATTGATTGGTACAGAATGTCCTCTCCCCTTGATATGCACTGAGCAAAGATTACAATCTATAAAATATTTATTGCAAGTTAAAAGAAGAGTCATGGGTTGAAATGTTCCCCAGGTCAGCCAACAGGAATTAACTGTTGGAAAAAGAACATATGATTCATAGGAATTAATAGTGTCACTGCTTTTCGTACTAGTTAAGAATGGAAATACTAATCTCCAGAGGGAAGTTGATAACTTTAGTAGTAGACAAGTGTGTGTTTGTGTATGTGTGTGTGTGTTTTGATATAAATTAACAATTCTTCTCAATCTGGGTTAGTTATAGCAAAAAAAAAAATCATTTGGATGAAATAACTGGACATGATCTGTAATCCATGCTGTAAAATCACATAGCACTTAGACTTATATACTGCTTCATAGTGCTTTACAATCTTCTCTAAGTGGTTTGCAATGTCAGCATATTGTCCCCAACAATCTGGATCCTCATTTTAGTGACCTTGGAAGGATGGAAGGCTGAGTCAATCTTGAGCCAGTGAGAAATGAACTGCTGGCAGTCAGCAGAATTAGCCTGCAATACTGCATTCTAACCACTGCACCACTATAGGCTTAAAGTCCTTGAAGTGCATACAACATTTATCTTTATTAATTATACTTTTGAAAAGAAGCCAATTTTGATACATGAAATAGTAATCTAGGGATTATTTTACCGAAGGTTGGTTGTTAAGAAGTGCAAAAGTCAGTCATATATACTTCTGTTGGGGGCCTTTGACATCTATTTTTTAATCAAGTATAAAGATATTATTTGTCCATTTTTCCCTTTTAAGTTTCTCAGAAGGAGCCCATACAGGTGAAGATCTTGGCCGAAGACATGCAGATGGCACTTTCACCAGTGATTATAACAAACTCCTGGATGACATGGCTACCCAGGAATTCTTGAAGTGGCTGATTAATCAAAAAGTTACCCAGAGGTGCCTGAATTTTGACTAATTTTGGTTACTATGTTCTTAGGTTGGCTTCTGGGGAGAGAAAATTTTATTTGTTTCTTTCTATCACTTTGCTGATAGTATGGTATTACAATACTTTCTTAGTACAATTGACTACTATAATATATTTAGTAACTCCTTTATATTACACAAAGTCATGGTTATGAGATAAGGTGTCAGAATAAACCATTTAAATAAATAAACAAAATAGAAATCACTCCCATGTACATTGCTTTAAAAGAAGCAGTGGCAGCCAATGGGGAAGTAAATAATAATAATCCTCAACATAGAGGCCACAACGGCATAATTGATTTTTTTTTAACTTGTCCCCTCCCCAATAGGCCTGAATTGATGGCTCTTATTCCTTAGAGATGCTATTTTAAGAAGAGCACAGCTATTCTCCAGAAGCTTGTCTGGATTCCATGTGTTTTCTTCAGAGTAGTTTCAAGCTTCTCTGGTTTCTGTAAAACCACCCTTTTTTTAAAAAAAGTGTACAGTACATTAAAAAACAGTTTTCTTGTTTTTGCATGAAAAGGCTATGGTAGGAGTTTCTGGCAGGAAAAAAAATGAAGAAGCTATTAGGAATCCTTGATCCTCAGGTTCTTTTTCTCTATTAAGGTGAAGGGGACCTATATCTCCCACAACCCATATTATTTTCACAATAGTCCTGCATATAGGTTAGGCTGAAAATGTATATGTGGTCTGAAATCACACTATTATCTTCTCAATCAATGGAAATTTGGCCTTAATGGATATTTAATCTCGGATTCTTTAAAAAATATGATACCATCTTAACACTGGTAGGAAAAAATATTCTCTTTTATTCAGCCAAGAGAAATATTTCCTTGTGATTCATCGGTCAGAAAGGATATATCACCAAGGGACCAAGATCACATCTACCAATCTACATGGCCATAACATACATCTTTTAGCCTCATATATAGAGCATGGACTGGGCACTACACAAATGCATCCACGGCTATTTTCAAACCATAGTTAATTTTACTACCAGAGGCTTTTTACTTTTGATATGCTATACACCAATGATGGCTAACCTTTTCAGCACTGAGTGCCCAATGCGCAAGCCCCCAAAATGCAATATGCCCCCCCTGCACATGCACCCTGCCCTCTGTGCATGTGCCCCACTCCCCCCCACATGCATGCACATCCCATGGCAGAGACTCGAAGGCCAGCTGGTTGGCGGGAGCCATGTGCACATGTGTGGCACAGCTGAGCTGAGGTGACGGCTTGCATGCCCACAGAGGGCTCTATGTGCCACCTCTGTTCACCATCACAACTATATACCAACACTAATAATTTGAAAAGCTGCAAAAAATAAGTTTACTAACAGCTAGTATAGTAATACTAGCTGTTAGTAAACATATTTTCTGCAGCTTTTCAAATTCTCAAATTTTAAAGGCATCACCCTGGTAACATAGCATTCTTTAATTTTTCACTTGGTATTTCCAACTATTAGATAGATTACAGTCAAGTGGCAATTTCGCAGAAAGGAAGGACCATATCCCAAGGAAGGGGGTGAGACAAGAGACAGAAAAGCTCAGAGCTATCCAAGAGACAGAAGAAGAGAGTGAAAATAGCCACTCCCTAGACTCTCCCAGGGTATATCCATTAGAGTGAGAGTTGTAAAGGTTTATTCTGCCAAGATTCTGTCTATTTGATGTGAGCAAATAAAGAACAGACTTTTGGCTGGATTGTTCTATCTCATTTCTTCCTGATAAAGTAATTTTGCTCAATTGTTATTATTTGCTATTATTACAAGCAATAATATTGATTATGGATAAAATTAATACAAGGTTAAAACCTAACACCTGCAAGTAGGACTTAACTTTGGCTACATTGTATGGATTATTCTTAGAATTCAATTTGGACAATTGTAGATATACAAAATTTAAGAAACCATTACAGTCTTATAAAAGGTATTATCAGCTACTATGTTTTAATTGAAAAACTGTATCCCTTCATGGGAATTGTATAAATGTTCTTAACACTGTGCTTGTCCTTAACTTTTTATTTTGTTTTGATACCAGGGACCTTCAGGGAGAGTACCAGTAAGATGCAGTAAAAACATGGCATCAAGGTCTTCTCTATATCCACTCTCAGCCACTGGATTTTATTTTTGAATTTTAATATTTTTTCTCTGTATTCTAAAACCACAGATCTTGATATACAATGAGATGAATTTTACTATTTTATCCTACTATGGAAGGATTTTAAAATGAGTGTCTTGTCAGCTGGAAACAACTAAAATCTCAATATTATTGGTCAAAAAATGTTCAGTTTTCAAATATTTCTGAAACATCTTTAAGGAAGTTCTCAAAAGGAACCCAAGCAAATGTGCTGACAACACCATTTTTGTTCCAAAAAAGATAATATGCATATGAAAATGATCCATCCAACCAATATGAACCAATATCAACAACAAGGCTGCCAGTTAAAATTGTGGGGAAATGTCCTTGAAACCTTTGTTATAAAAAGGCTCCATTTTCCAGACCATCAGTGAATAGTTTTGAATAAATGAATGAATAAATAAAACAAATTATACTGCTGTTTGGGCGTCCAACTTTTTTTTTTAAGTTAAACTTTTGCTGTCTCTTTTAAAAGTCCGATAAGAACATTGCATGAATAATAAAAACCCTTATCAAAATCTATTCCGTTCACTATTCCTGTTTTCAAGAATGATGAATTGATCCTTCTTTTGAGAACAACTCATGATTACAGTACAACTGTAATACTGTACAACTCACTATTAATACAGTGTTTCCATGCTACTACCCTATAGAAAAATCCCAATAATTTCCAACCAAGTACAGACTGGGTATTATAGGAGTTGAAAACCAACAACCTAAAAAAGGAGAAATCTACTCTTGAATTTGGCTGACATTTTAGAAGATAGATATTTTCACACATGCGTGCATACACAAACACACATTTAATCTGATTGTGTTTACTTTACACTATAATGAACTTTAAAAGCCTTCCTTGTTGAAAATACACTAATAGTTTTCTTCCATTTTATAGTTATAATATGAGAGGATGCTACAATTAGTAAAAAGGCCCCCTTTTAATGATATGGTTTCAGACACTTAAGAGCAAGAATTAGTATCTAGCCATATTATATTTCATATCATTATCTTTATTTTTATGCCATAGAAAGTATTTTTGAAAGCAAATTAGATTTTTAAACAATGTCTGCAAACAAACCTTACTTAAACTTAAACGTGTTTTTAATGAAAAGTTTTTATACTAAAATGATATAGTAATCAGCCATAAAGACAGCAGTAAGTAGCACATTTTAGCTGAGAAAAAAGAAGAGGAGAGGAAGAATTTTATTTCTGGTGCTGGATAGAAACATTCTTTCTACAACATTTCATTAAGTTAAACTTTTCAGGATGGTAGGTAATAAAGAAGCATTTTCACAGGCAAAGCTAGGCAAAGTTAACCACAACAGGAAACAGCCAGATGTATGTGGCTCTCTGCATTTAAAATCATGAAGTTTTAAAAACATTAAACTCTGCCAGACTAGTGATCTGAACGTTTTTACAGCAGTTCAGTCCTTCCATAAGAAAAATTTACTGAACAGCCTTCTCTAACCCAAGCTGTTCTGGAAACAACAGTGTTACAATTATAGTTCCCTGGTACGAACTCAACATTCTTAGCCCGACATCTGGAAAAAATTGTTAGGGGTGAGTGGGAAAGAAAACTGTCTGCATCATACTTCCCTTTGCAAACTATGTGAAATTCAAAAATAAATGCACTTTTTTAGAACTTGTGCCAGATAGAGTGATCATCATCCTGAGGAGAAATAAAACCTCAAGTGAGGAAAAAAAACCAGGATTATGCAATTCTGTCAATTTTCACCCAAACAATAAAAGGTTCGAAAACTGACACCAAAAACTAAGAATGAAAGAAAAGTTGTGCTGCATTTGTTTAAGAAATTGTTTGGTTCAGAAAGGCACAAACTGTCTTGTGCTGCCACTCCTCAGGAGCTGGTATTTAAGATATGCCAACAGGAACACCACAAGACTGAAACAAGAGTCCCAATGTATACAAAATGCTTAAGAATATCTACTACCTGCTTTATTGTGCAAAGCTACACACAGCCAGGACAGCCTGCACAGGTTTCCCCCAGTGGGATTTAGCTACTATCAACCCTGAAGCTGATCTGGCCAGAGCCATATTGGAGCTTCAGTGCTGGCACACTAGAACTGAGGGGTAGGGAGAGGGGATTAGAGATAGCTGGGGTTGTGTAGTCAAAATAAAATACTTTATTTTGGGAACCAAGAATGTTCTCACCTGGCCGGAGGAAGGCTGCATTGATTGGGCCATGTGACTGTTTGGGATTGAAGGAAATACTTTTAAATAGATGAAGACCAAGGGGCCCCTCAGAGTTGGTTTTCACCAGATATGCCAATATGATATTTCCTATAAAACTATTCTTTTTCACCTGCCTCAGAGTTTTTGCTTTCAATAGATCTATTACTTGGAACCATGAGAGCTACTTCTGGAACTTGCTGGAAACAAGAGACAGGTTAGCAGTTGATGTGAAGCTGTCCCTCCAGCTGACAAACTTCAGGGGCAACATGCCACAGGACATGTTTTTGTGGCAGTAATATGAAGGAACCTTCATGCATATCTACTGTTGGTTGCCATTCTTTCAAAGCACCATGTGCAGTGGTGTTTATTGTACACCAAACAGTAATCTCTGTTCTCAAATATAACAGCAACAGAATTGGAAGGGACCTTGGAGGTCATCTAGTCTTGCTCTCACAAAAGACCTATATTATTTCTGATAGAAGGCTATCCGGTCTCTTCTTAAAAGCCTCCTGCAATTTTCAAAGGCAATTTGTTCCACTGGTTAATTGTTCTCACTGTCAGGTAATTTCTCCTTAGTTCTAGGTTGCTTCTCTCCTTGGTTAGTTTCCATCCATTGTTTCTTGTCCTACTTATAGGTGCATTGGTAAATAAGCTGGCCCCCTCTTCCTTATGGCAGCCCTTCAGGTATTGGAAGCCTGCTATCATGTCACCCCTGATCCTACTTTTCACTAGACCAGTATACCCAGTTCCTGCAATTGTTCTTCATATGTTTTAGCTTCCAAGGCCCCTAAAAGTCTTGTTAACTCTTCTCTGAACTCTTTCCAAAGTTCTCAATATCTTTTTTGTATTGCCATGGACTTACCAATGGTTTCAGATTGTTCGTCAACTCCTGAACATTTATTATATAAAATAATTTAATAAATACCTATAGTATTACAAACAATTAGGGCAGCAACAACAATAATGGATGATCCCATCAACTCTTGGTTGGTCAATATTAACTGTTGTGTATGGAAATTGGAAGACTCCAAATAGCTAAGAAAAGGCTGCTCTCGGATTGGGCAATTACGCACCAGTCTGATTGGCCCGCTGGATGGTGGGAATTCTTAAAGAGCTGTCATTGGCCGCAAGCCATGAGCAGCCGCTATAAGAAGGGCTGCCGCAGCTTCGGCAACTGTTCCGTTCCGTTACAAGTCACTATACAGTTAAACAAAGAATTGTTTGTTGAGATACCAGTCTCGCATACCTTATTATCCAAACCGAACACTGGCGACGAAGGTGGGATCGTCCTAGAAGAGCGAGACCGAAGCACGCGGCAACCAGAACTGAGCAACTAAGACGGCCAGTAACAATGCACCACCTGCACCGTTCAACCCAGCCGAAGAAGATTGGGAGTCATACATTGACCGCTTTCTGATGTTCTTGGAAAGCGATGAGCTACAAGAAATAATCTACCAGAGGAAGAGAGCTGTATTCCTCACGCACTGTGGCCCTGCCGTCTTCAAAATGGCAAAGGTGTTAGCCAAACCGCGGGATGTAAAACAGATGGCATGGCCAAAATTAAACCGAATGCTACGAGCCCATTACGTGCCTGTGGTCTCCAATCTGATCAAAAGGCACAAATTTTATAAACGAGACCAATGGGAAAATGAGAGCATCAGAGATTTTGTAGCAGCCCTAAGAAATATAGGGGGAGCCTGCAAATTTCAGAACATGGACAAAGCCATGAGAGACCATGTGGTCCTGGGATTGAAGGACGCTACCCTCCAAAGCAAGCTGTTAAACAGACCGAACATCACAGTGGCTGAGGCCACTGTAGAAGCCACCGCCGCTGAAGTAGCCAAAAAATCTGCAGCCATCATGCGCCAGATGAATTCAACAAATGCAGAACCATCAAACCAAACCCAAGAAAAGAAAGTAGAAGGAAACCAAAAACAGCCCACAGCGACTGCCCACCATGAAGACCTCAACTCCCCAAGCAACACTGATGATAACAACAAAGACATACATAGGCTTCAGTCGGAAAGAAAATGGCGGGAAAAAAGAGGAAGGAGGTGAGAATTCCAGTATGCTGGATGTGGTGGCAATCACCTGCGCTCCAAATGCAGATTGCAAGGGTCTGCCAAAACAAAAAGAGCTTTAGTCCAAAGAGACACAGCAACACCCCCCGCCCCCCAGAAACAGAGAAAGACAAGCCGGAAGCCGATGGAGCTGAGAGAACAGAAACTGGCAAATGAATGACAGAGAAGAAACACATCAAACAATAATCATCAGAAATGCCAGGGCAGCAAACGCAAAAAAGGTCCGAATAAATGTGAAAATTGAAGGAAAGCCCTGTGAGTTGGAAGTAGACTCCGGATCATATCTGTCAATGGTATCATGGAACACTATCAGAAACCTGATACCAGACATCAAGCAAAGAGAACTGGAACAGCAAAAGCTAATACTTAAAGATTACCAGGGAAACCGAATCCCGGTAGTAGGTCTTGGACATTTCTTAATAGAATTCAAAAACCATGCTGAGGTACTTCCTCTGACAATTGTCAAACTGTGATCGCCCTAGCTTGCTGGGAATCGAATGGTTCACTCCCCTGGGAATCAGAGTGACTGGGATCAACAGCATCGCTGAGACCAATTGGGAGGAGAGCCTGCTGGAAGAGTTCCGTGATGTATTTGACGGGACCCTAGACAAGTAGAAGAGGACCCCAATAACATTCAGCCTAGACCCAAGATAGCTCCCATCAGGCTCAAAGCCAGACACGTTCCCTTTGCTTTAAAACCGAAAATAGACGAACAGCTTAACAAACTCATCGCACAAGGGGTGTTAGAGCCAATCAACCATGCCAGGTGGGCATGGGTGAATCTCCCATCGTGACTCCTGTCAAACCAGATTGGTCAGTGCGCATCTGTGGTGACTATAAGGCCACTCTAAATCATGCACTCCAGCAAAGCGCATACCCTGTTCCGGTAGTTCAACACCTGTTGCATTCATTAAGGGGAGGAAACATTTTCACGAAGCTTGATCTCGCACAAGCATATCAACAGCTGCCGGTTGACCCCGAAACTGCAGAGGCACAGACTATAGTCACACACAGAGGGGCATTCAAATGTAACAGACTTCAATTTGGGGTTAGTGTTGCCCCAGGCATTTTCCAAAGCCTCATGGAGCGCCTCCTAAACGGAATAAAAGGAGTCATTCCCTATTTTGATGACGTATTAGTATCACCAATAAATAAACACCAATTGGAAAATAGACTAAGAGAAGTCTTGCAAAGATTCGGGAAAGCAGGGCTTAAGGTCAAAAGAGAAAAATGTAAACTAGCCACCAATCAAGTTGAATTCTTAGGCTACCTTATAGCCTAAGAGCAAGGGATACACCCCACTGAAAAGAAAATAAAGGCGATTAAAGACACATCCAGGCCTAAGAACAAAACAGAATTACAGGCATTCATAGGTCTCATTAATTTCTACAATGTCTTCCTGCCTCAAAAGGCAACCGTAGCAGAGCCATTACATCGACTATTAGATAAAAAAACTGTCTGGAATTGGGGCCACCGAGACCAAGCAGCATTCTAAACCATTAAGGACTTATTAACATCCAACACCGTTTTAATACAATACAGCAACACCCTGCCACTGACGGTCACCTGTGATGCATCGCCTTTTGGAATTGGTGCCAACCTGAGCCACAAGCTACCAGACGGCAGAGAAGCACCAATCACCTTCTATTCCAAAACACTGTCAAAATCTGAAAGAAACTACAGCCAACTTGACCGAGAAGTCCTCGTAATCATAGCGATTCCACAAATACCTATATGGTAGGACATTTTCTATTGTCACAGACTACAAATCCCTGCTAGGAATTCTGGCAGGGAACAAACCAACCCTGAACATCCTATCACCAAGAATGACGAGGTGGTCAGAATTCCTCACTGCATACAATTACACACTCATCCATCGCCCTGGAAAGACCATCACCCATGCGGATGCCTTGAGCCGTTCCCCACTGCCTGACAAGGAAGGTGACCCAACTCCTACCATCTCCACTCTTCAGATCGAGACATGGCCGAACCTGTCACTAACCGCAGCAGACGTTGCTAAAGCCACTGCGAAAGTCCCGCTGACAGCTCGAATCCTGCATTGGGTAGGTAAGGGCTGGCCGGATGAGAATAGAGGCAAGACTTTTAAACCTTTTCGCACCCAGCAGACTGAACTGTCCATTGAAAGGGGATGTATATTGTGGGGAGATTCCAAAAAAAGTTGCAGAAGGAAGTGTTGTGCATGTTGCATGAGGGACACCCGGGCATTGTAAAAATGAAAGCCCTGGCCAGGAGTTACGTCTGGTGGCCAGGGCTGGACAAAGACATTGAAAAATGGATGGCAACATGCCATGACTGCCAAAAATCAAGGCCTACCCCCCCCTTGCACCAGTCCTGGAATGGGAAACTCCCAAAGGCCCATGGTCGAGACTGCATATTGACTTTGCTGGGCCAACGAAAGGGAACACATATCTTGTAATTGTTGACGCTTATTCAAATTGGTTAGAGGTTATCCTTATGGCGTCCACTACTACTGAAGCAGTTGTAAAACAATTGAACAGACTTTTTGCTACTCATGGACTGCCAGATGTAGTAGTCTCTGACAATGGCCCCCAGTTTACTGTTTTAGCCTTCGAATAATACCTGGCTGCACAGGACATCCAACATGCCCTAACACCGCCGGCTCATCCGGCTTCGAGCGGATGAGCTGAACGCATGGTTCACAATGCTAAAGAGGCCCTAGACAAACTGGACACAGGGGACATCCAGGATAAACGTAACAAACTGTTAACGATTCAGCATATCACCCCTAGCACAACCACCAACAAAAGCCCAGCTGAACTCCTCATGGGTAGAAAACTGCGTTCCTACCTTGATAGACTACACCTCACTTATACCTGTGAAAAAAACCCTGACTCCTCAAGTAAATATGGTTCCTTTGCTATTGGCGACTTAGTCTATGCAAAAAATCTTACCGGGGACCCATTATGGCTTCCAGCCACAGTTACACAAATTACAGGGCCCCGGTCATACCAACTCGCATTAGACGATGGCAGAACATGGAAGCGGCACATCGACCAGCTTCGCTCTAGGACATTGGAACGCAATATTAACCAACCTAGCTCTGAAGCACTGCCGCAAATACCACCCCCAACAAACAATCCAAAAACAACCGAGGAGGGGGGGAAAACACAAAATAATAAAAAAGGGAGAGACGAACCACCAATAACACGACAAAAGACACAACACAAACCTGAATTAGAAACTCTGATAAAACAAAAAGAGCACTTACCCCATAGACGACCTCCGGAGAAGAGAACTGGTAGCAGGCAAGGCCTTCCTGGAAGGAGACAGCCAGGCCAGCTCGACCAACCCGGACAAACCAGGAGTGAGCGGCAGAGCCACCTCAACCAGCCCGAGAGACCCAGGCAGGAACGGCAAGGCTGACTCACCCATCCAGGAGGTTCCATGGAGAAGATGCAGAGAAAAGTGATCCTGTCCGAACCGATGGAAGACCACGATAAGACTGATCTGCACAGGTCAAGTAGGACCTGCAAAAGCCCCACCTACCTGAGTGATTACGTTACGCACGTTGGACGAAACTAAGGGGGGAGGGGTGTTGTGTATGGAAATTGGAAGACTCCAAATAGCTAAAACTGATTGTCCGAAAAGGCTGCTCTTGGATTGGGCAATTACGCACCAGTCTGATTGGCCCGCCGGACAGCGGGAATTCTTAAAGAGCTGTCATTGGCCGCAAGCCGCGAGCAGCCGCTATAAGAAGGGCTGCCGCAGCTTCGGCAACCGTTCCATTCCGTTACAAGTCACTATACAGTTAAATAAAGAATTGTTTGTTGAGTTACCAGTCTAGCGTACCTTATTATCCAAACCGAACATTAACCACTTCTAGAATCTTGAGAAAACTTTCCTCAAAAGTGTTTCCTCAAAGGTATAGCCAAACCTCTAAGGGCTATAGAGGCCAATTATTCTTAACTACAAATGATTCTAGACGTGAAATTTTGTCTTTTTGCGTCTCATTCCATCTTTTCCATAAATTGAAAATCTTCAGTGTTTTATGTTGGCTATTTAACTGTCATAGTACTGGCATTCCTTTTACCCATAACAAGAAAAAGCTAAGAAATTGTTTTAAATCATGGACTGGAAATTTTTGCCTTTGTGTCCAAATTTCCAGTCCATGATTTAAAACAATTTCTTAGCTTTTTCTTGCCCAAGGCCCAGTACCAGATGATGAAGCAGAAGATCATAGCACTTCTGCACAACCCTCAAGGCCCAGCTGAAGCTGCTCCTACCCAGTCCAGGTCTGCTCCTCCACCCCAGGGCGATGTCACAGCCCTTCCATGGCTTTCAACAGCCCCTCACCTACCAAGGCTATGACTACCAGGACTTCCCACAGCAGAAGCAGAACTTCCCAGTCCAGGCCCAGGTTCATCGGACACCACAGATACTAGTCCTCACCCAACTGCAGACCAGACAGCCCCACTACACTCCTCCCAACCCTTCCTCCACCCCACAGCCAAGCCCGTCAACGGACAATCTGTCATCAGTATTGGGCCTGACATCTCAAGTCCTTGATGAAGGGCCTCTCAACCTCACCGGACTGAGTCAGCTCTCGGATAGCTTCCTGAACACACCACTACCTGTTGTACCCTCGGGGCCAAGCACCCCAATGGCACCTCAGGCCAGTGCCATTCAAACCATGGATATGACTCAGAGTGACTCAGAATAGTGTCAGAGACAGAGTTGTTTACTTGTTTAAGTTTATCTTTGCTTAAGACACTTAACACAGTTTACTTGGTTCATTTTGCTTATTTAATAAAGTCATAAAGTTCACCTAAGAAAGTTAATAAAGGTTATCTTTGCTTAACACACTTAGTTTACTTGGTTCATTTTGTTTACTTAATAAAGTGTTGGTGAAAACTTTGAAAAAATGGTTAAGCCTTTGCATGCTTGTGGGATAGATAAGGATAATTGTGGGATAGATAAACCTCCAGTGCAAGCATAGTGGGACTGTATGGTCCACCATCCCAACTGCCACACATATGGACCTTTATTATCAAAAACAATTTATTCATTGATCAACACATTTTAAAATAAACAAAGCTCTTTATTAATGCCCTATTCATTGTAGGACCACTCAACATACATGGCACAATCTCATCAGTATTATGTGACAGCCTCAAGGAAGCATCCATTAATCATCTATCATCCTGTCTTGGCACTCCCCTGCTCCAGCTGGGGAGTTGCACCAATGTCTCAGGAGGTTGCGCTGCTTCTTCCCTTCACGTGAAGCTCTGTTGGGGCCTTATACATCCACAGTGCCTGTCAGGTTACGTCCTTGCCTCCATTCACCAGGCTCCATGTCCCCATTCCCTTGTTGATGGTCAACAAGCCTGTTCTGCAACACTGGGTAGTGGGTGCGCATGAGATTGTGCAGGATGCAGCAAGCTTCCACGATGCTCCTCACAGTCTGTGGGTGATGCTGCATGGTGGTGAGAAGTACCTGGAACCTGTTGGCCAGGATGCCAAAGGCATTCTCCACCACCCGTCTTGCCCTGGACAGCCTGTAGTTGAAGATCCTCTCTTCACAGGTGAGGTATCTGGAAGTGTAGGGCTTCATGAAGTAGGTTCTGAGGGAGAAGGCGTCATCCCCCACAATGAAGTAGGGCACATCTTGTGTGTCATTGGATAGGGGGTCTGGATCTGGGAATTATGATGTTGCGTTCCAGCCCATCCTTGAGGTCACTGGCGGTGTATATCTGGGCATCTGAAGCTGGCCCGTTGCCTGAAGCATCGATGTACATGAACTTGTAGTCAGCATCAACCATGGCAAAGAGGATGATGCTGAAGAAGCCCTTGTAGTTAAAATAATTAGACCCCAAGTTGGGTGGAGCTTTGCAGGCCACGTGCTTCCCATCTATGGCTCCAACTGTGTGGGAAAATTCCACCTCTGATACCACTGCTCTGCAACTTTTTTCCAGCCTTCTTCAGTGGTGGGACACTGTGGGAGCTCCTCCATGTATTCTTTGATGATGGCCTGCACCACTTCTCTGACCACAATGCTGATGGTGTTGTGTGGCACCCTTTAGGCATACTGCATGTTTCTGTATGTGGTTCCAGAGGCCAGGTGGCGTAGAGTCAGTGCCACCTTCAGTCCAGGGTCCAGGCTGGGACAGAAGTTGGTGCTTGGCTTGGTCAACCTGGGTCTCAGATGCTCCACAACTTCGTCAAACATGGCTGGTGGCATCCTCATGAAGTGCTTCAATGCATGAGGGTCTTCATTCCTCAGCTCCACCATCAGCTTGTCATACAGTCCAAACTCCACTCTTCTCCTGATCCATCTTCGGACCCAGACAGCTCTTGGACATCTCCTTCTCCTTGCATAGAAAAGGTGAAACAGTCTGAAGAGGGCTTGGTTCTGGTGTTGAATGATGGCGGCTACCAAAAGGAGTGTGCAATGATCCATGGTGGAGATCAATGGATGATGTGGAAGAGCAAGAGCAAGGCTGAAGAGGTCTGCACACCAAGGCTGCTGGACTGATTGTGAGATCCAGGTGATTTCCTCCCCCTTTTTATAGGAAGTGTCGGTTTTCCATTAGGTGTCCTTCCACATGCTCTAGACATCCTCCAGACATCCTAAATATCCAATATACGTCCCATATATGAACGTTTTGTCCATTTTAATGCTTTATATCTGAGCTGCATCCGCTTTCATCCTTTCTATGTCTGTGCTACTGATGCTGTGTGGATGTTCCTTGTACCTTTCACTTCCTCCCTCTTTCCGTTTTCAGCTGCAGCGGATGTGAGTTGCGTGGATGTCCAGAGGATGCCGAGATGATACATCGGACGTGTAACGGATGACAACGGATGTAGAACGTTTGTTGCCCGTATGTGTCGTGGATGTAGATCGTATGCAGCGAAAAGTTCATCCGCTCAAAAAGTTTTGTGCAGCTCAAAACTTTTTGAGCGGATGAAATAGCAGTAGATGGATTCTCAACGGATAGTGCATATGAAAAACGTACGCAGTGAGTACACAACGGATGCATCACGTTTTCCAATAGATGGCAAGCTTTTTTGTTCGTTTTACATCCTCTTTGCATCTGTTGGTGCAGTGTGACATGGGCTTTAACGGATGACAACGGACATAGAACATTTGTTGCCTGTATATGTCGTGGATGTACACTGTACGCAGCGGAAAGTTCATCCGTTCACAAAGTTTTGTGCAGCTCAAAACTTCTTGCGCGGATGAAATCTCAGTGGACAGATGCTCGACGGAAAAAGCGTATGAAACACGTATGCAGTGAGTACACAATGGATGCATCGCATTTTCCAATGGATGGCAAGCTTTTTTTAACGTTTTACATCCTCTTTGCATCTGTAAGTGCAGTGGGACTGGGCCTTTAGGGAGCTGGAGGTAACTACCACCTTTTAATTCTCAGCTTTAACTCTCTTCACCTTTTATATAATTTTATATGCAGTTTTCTTATGTTTTATGTTTTACTTGTACATCACCCAGAGTCCCTCTGGGAGAGAGCCAGGCATCTTCTGAATTTGATAAATAAAGAAATAAAACATCCATGTATACGAGCACTGAAAATAATAAAATAAAAAAACATACCAATTATAATAAAATTACCAGGAGAACCATGAGGCAAAAGCATTTCATAAACAATTAAATAAACAATAAAACTCCAAATGCTTAAGAGTCAAATCAAGAACTACTCTTGAGAAAGCTTACTGTATCCTTTTAATAAAGGGGTGTCAAACTTGCGGCCTGCAGGCTAGATGTGTCACTCACTGGCCACGCCCATTCCTGGTTTAGCGAAGGGGGGGAAAGTTGTGATATATCATATGACAATAATGTGACAATGCGAGTTTGACACCCCTGCTTATGCAAACCATCCCATACTTAAATGCTATTCACCAGCAAGGACAAAATAACTTGATGAGGAGGTATTTTACTGAAAAAACAGCTATGGAAAGAGTTGTTATTACCAGTGGTGGTGATAATACATTTTATTACTTTTCAGCATAATTTCAAAGCTGTTAAAACAGAACAGAACAAACTATGAAAAAAAAACTGAAAAAGCAGCATCTCCAAAGAATAGCAGGGGATAAAAAGCAAAATATAACAAAACCTTGAAGAAGGGAGAATTTTGCAGCTGGAGAGGGTTAGAAAGCTCCTTTTGTCCTATCTTCAAATTCAATCTCTGTGGCTGCCTTTTGTTTTATTTCTGCTTTTATTGTTTTGTTTTCTTTTTAAAGAACATAACACACTTTTACCCACTGAGGCATTTATCGTGCCCTTCAATAATAAGGGGGAGAAACACTGAAGTTCTTGCAGTGTTCTAGTGCCAATGTCCTCTGCAAATGGAGAAAGCATTTAGAAGGAGCAGTCTTTTTTAATGATTTCCTTAAATCCACCTGTCAATCAAATCAGCAGCTTCTTCTTTTTTCATTTTTTTAAAAAAATAATTATTTAACATTTATGCAATTAAAAACAAACAATTACACACACACACACACACATATATATACATATATACATTTTACAGCACTTATTGAGCAATGGTTACATTTGTTTTTTCTTATCATTGACGTGTTTTACCTTATTACGATAATTCCTTTGTCCTTTTAATGTTTTTAATTCTTGATACAGTTTATAGTTAGTCTCACATCTCCCTTATTTCACTAACTTGTCCAATTATCAGATATTACCCTTTCTTTTAACCAATCATACCAGATGTTCCATACTTTGTAATAATTGCTGTCTTGATTATTTTTTAATAATTTGATCAGACTATCCATCTCAGCACACTCATATATATTTTTTAATTACAACATCTTCTGAGGGGATGATGGATGATTGCCACTTTTGGGCAAAGCTTATTCTGGCTACGGTTATATGAATAACTAAGTATTGATGTTTCTTTTCCATTTTTGGATCTATCATACCTAATAAAAAAAAATTCGGTTCAAAATTTAAATTTTATTTTGTTATGTCTAATATCCAATTTCTAATGGTTTGCCTTAATTTCTGTGCATATGGACAAGTCCACCACATGTGGAAATATATAATCCTTTTTAAATGTTTTCCTTAAATCTGCCTGTCAATCAAACCAGCAGCTTCTTGTTCTATGTGGGGTTCCTTTTATAAGATATTATTTCCCTCGCATGCTCCACTTCTTTGACGTTAACTTATTTCCAGGGAGAAAAACTGCCAATTGCTAAGGAAACCCTGTTTTACAAACAGTTTTAAAAACATCTCTCTTAAATCATTGGAAACTTCAATTTTCATTAAGAACCCTTCTACTTATGGTGCAGATATCACCCAATGGTCAGGACATCAACTGAAAGCAAACAAAAAGTTCAAATCTTACTAAAGATGTTTAAAATGACAATTCTGATCCAAGCCAGCAAAATTAAACAAGGGTTAAAAATGTAGATTGGATAATTTAATATTTACTGTTAATAATTGCATCTATTATGTAAGATTGTGTTTGACACAATAAATTATTGATTCAATATTGTATCAATAATTTATTGTATCAAAAACAATTTTCTATGCAGCTTTCTAACAAGAATCTAATTTCTCTTTATATTAGATTAGTACTATCATCACCGTCATTTTAGCCATTGTCTATCCACTGCAGGATGAAGGCTTCTTCCACATGTTTCCAACCCATACGGCCCTGAGCTTTTTTTATAGCTGCTAAAGAATGGCATTTATACACGTGGGGTTCATATACTTATATGTCAACAATTAAAAGAAATCTATAACAAATGTTTAACTTAGATGATAGAAAATAAAGATAAGATACCTGGTTGATGGTTATTAAAGATAAAGGCAGATAGACATTGATGGATGTTATTTTGACACATATTTTTTGCCTTGAAAACAAATCATTTGGAATGGAGGGAAGATACCACAACATAGCTTTTACTACATTTTAACTAACTGGCATTTGATTGATTGTATTAGTCAGTGTCCTATCAGATAGATAAGATTAAGAAATAGATATCATGCAGGCCTAAAGTTACTTTTATTAGGATAGCTATTGTAATACCATCCTTCCCGTCTTCTTTATTTTATCTTCATGTGAAGCAGGGTGCAGCTTTCAGAAGTCTTTTCTGAAATCATTTTTTTGCCCTGGGTTCAGGGAATACAATCCAGTGGTGGTATTCTACTAGTTCAGCTCAGTTTGGCTGAGCCGAGAGCAGTGATGAGCAGCGGAGAGTGAACCGATTCTCTCTACTGCTCTGTTGTTTGGCCCGCCCACCTGCCTGGGCTCCCATACTCACCTTTATCTTCTTCTTTTGAAGCACAGCTGTTTTGCATAGCACAGCACAGGAGGAGGATACTGTGAAATCTCCAGTCAGAGGTGGTATTTGCCGGTTCTCTGAACTACTCAAAATTTCCGCTACTGGTTCTCCACAACTGGTCAGAACCTGCTGAATACCACCTCTGTATCAGAGAGAGGAATACTTCATGTTTTTAGCTTGACACCTGCATGCCATTCTGACTGAAAAAAAAGAGGCAATAAATTGTAAATATTATGCTTCTTCAGCATCCTTTAAAAATATCTTTTTTGGCCATCTTCTTATTTCTTCTAATAGGTAAATGCAGATCTTTTATTTGGACAGACTGCTTACCACAACCTGTTATATTAAACATAATCAGGTTGGGAAATAAGCCATTTTGTTGTGTTATGGTATAAAACCCTGATTTGTAGGGGAAATTCTTTGCCAGTAAGGGTGATGTGCTACTGTGAAGAGAAGGATCCAAATTTCACCAAAGTATTTTTGCAGACTGAATATACCTAATACAATGGTGTTTGTCTCTTAGATAGTAAAGTAATGAAAATCCTGGAAAATTTGTAAGCTAGCCTAAAATGTTGAGTGACAGAGAACTGTCACGTGAGAAATTGATTGAGTGGTACAATCACAAAGGAAAAATAAAGGAAGCCTGTTAAGGCAATTACAACACAGCATTCATTCCAGGAACAGAATAGTTCACTAGGTTGTTTGCCTTGGCAAATAATTGTTATAATAATATGACTTCCATGTTTTTGAATTGTTTGTGACAGTTTACCAATGAGGAAGTTAATAAAAGATACTCCATCAGTGAAATGTGGACTTCCTTCCCCCCTTTGTTTGCTTCCTACCAGCAGTTAAATGTATAACTCTTCTTTGCATGCTTGTAGAATTAAACATAGCAGATTGCATTTTATTTTGTAGAAGAATCTTTGATATTTTTTTAAGAAATTGAATGAATGAATGAATGAAGTCTCCTTCCCATCACTACCTTAGAATTAATACCATCAGAAATAAGCATAATTGACTTCCTTCTTCCAGAACAGGATTTGTGCTTTTACTCCTAGTGGTTTGTTTTGCATGTCTTGAGTTGTGTGATGCATTTCTTCAGCAGAGTGTTTTACTATAAATAATACAACATGGGATGTAAATATATAGTGTATATTCAGGAGCAATAATTTTGCATTCTCTCCAGGAGCTTGGCCATGAGAACCGTTATGATGAGCTGCAACTATTGACTGGAATGAAAAATGCTTAGAGAAATGAGGGAAAGAGAAGTATATCTACACTATGTGATCACATGCATTTGGAGAAAGTACCAGGAAGGAGGGAGGGAGGGAGGGAGGGAGGAAGGAAGGAAGGAAGGAAGGAAGGAAGGAAGGAAGGAAGGAAGG
>BLBF01000011.1:10218034-10283332 GCA_015471245.1 Laticauda colubrina | reverse complement strand
AGGAAGGAAGGAAGGAAGGAAGGAAGGAAGGAAGGAAGGAAGGAAGGAAGGAAGGAAATTTAGATAGACTTGTAATGAACAAAGATTGATTCTGATGGTCTCAAAATATGATTCAGAACTGAATATAAAAACATAAGAAACAGTGATTGCTAAGCATTCATAATTATTCATCATAATTTGTCATCACTTTTCACCCAATGTGAATGTTTAATATGAAACCATTGGTTTGTGGTCAGATATCATCAACTTTCCTCAGGCTGAACAGATGCAGGAGTGGAAGGATTGAGAAGGACCTCATAGGCTGAAAAAGACTTAGATTGATTCCTAGCAGGGTGGAGTTGCTGTCCACACAGAAATCTAGTTCCATGGATGCTCCATCTATTGCTCTGCATGGGGTGGTGCTCTCCAAAGCAAGGGTGTCAAACTCAAGGCTTGGGGGCTGGATACGACCAACGGATTGCTTAGATCTGGCCTGCAGGGCCACCCTGGAAACAGTGAAGGACCAGCCTGTGGTACCTCTGCCAGCAAAAATGGAATTCAGGAGGGCTGTGTGTGGCCGTCCTGAGCTCTGTTTTCAGCTGTGATGGACTCCTGCAACCCACTGCCAGCAAAAACACAGTTCAGGAGGACTGAGCTCCATTTTTTGCTGGCAGAGTGCTTGGGCCACCAAAGGTGATGCCCCCGACATGAGTGATGTTGAGCTGGCTATGTCCACCATTGACCCCCAAGGTCAAACACAACCCTGATGTGGCCCTCAATGAAATCAAGTTGGTATGGAGTCTTAGCCTTTTCCTAGATTCACTTTTTCTGCAGAAGCAGAAACAGGTGGAGAGACTATAGTTTTTGGCCAGTTTTGCCAAATTGTGTTGTACCCAAGACAAAAGTGCAAAAAGTGCTAAAAACAGTGAACCATGCCATCATCATATTTTGGTTAGATTACTGCAATTTATTCCAAGTGGGCATTTATTCCAAAACAATTGCAGCTGCCCATCTTCTGACCTAACCCAACTACTGCACTGTAGCAGAAGAACACCCATCTTGAAAGAGTTCCCCCTTTTTTTGGTCGGGGGTTTTCAGGCCTAATTCAAGAAGCTGGTGATTACCTAACAAAGGAAGGAAGTTTTTGTTGCAGCCCTGACCAAAGAAAGCATTTTAAGGCCCTGTCACACTGCAAAAACGGATGCAAAGAGGAAACAAAACGGAAAAAAAATCTTGCCATCCGTTCTAAAACGCGATGTACTCACTGCCTCTGTTTGGCTTCCTCTCAATCCGTCCAGCATCCGTTTATGGACGTTTCATTCACTCCAAAAGTTTTAGGCTGCCTAAAACTTTTGCGCAGAAAATGTATCCAGTTCGTCCGTTCTGCATCCGCTACGCATCTGCTACGCATCCGTTACGCATCCATTACGCATCCGCTATATCCGCTAGGCATCCGCTGCGCATCCGCGCAACTCCATCCGCTCCAGCGGTAAACGGACGCAGGGAGGAAGTGGAACGGACGCAGAACGGATGCAGAACGGATGCAGAACAGATGCAGAATGGAAACAAAGCGTTTAAAACGGAAAAAACGTTCGTAGAGGGGACCTATCTCGGATATTAAGGATGCATAGAGGATGCCTAGAGGATGCCTAGAGGATGCAAAGGGACACCTATACTGCCTATAAAAAGGGGGAGCAATTCGTCTGCATCGCACTTTCAGACCAGCAGCCCAGCGGTGCAGACCTCTGCAGCCTTCATCTGCCTCTTCCTCTTCCACAGTATCCGGTCATCTCCACCATGGATTGCGACAAAATCCTTTTGGCAGCCAACATCCTTCTGCATCACTGCAAAACCATCAACAATCTCTGTGAACTCTACTACAGCAAGAAAAGGAGGCACCCAAAAAAAGTCTGGGTCCAAAGATGGTTAGCCAGAAGAGCACAGTACCCACTTTACGACAAGCTGATGGTGGAGCTCAGGAGCGAAGACACTCGTGCGTTCCAGAACTTTATGAATATGCCTCCAGCCATGTTTGACGAACTTCTGCAGCACCTGACACCCAGGTTGAGCAAGACAAAAACCAACTTCCCACCCAGCCTGGAACCTGGGCTCAGGGTGGCACTCACTATGCGCCACCTGGCCTCAGAGACCCCCTACAGGAGCATGCAGTATGGTTGGAGGGTGCCACCCAGCACCATCAGCTTTGTGGTCAGAGAAGTGGTGTGGGCCATCCTCGAAGAATACAAGGAGGAGCTCCTCCAGTGCCCCACCACTGAAGAAGGATGGAAGAAAGTTGCAGAGCAGTGGTATCAGAAGTGGAACTTACCCACACCGTTGGAGCCATCGATGGCAAGCACGTGGCCTGCAAGGTTCCAGCCAACTCGGGGTCCACTTATTTCAACTACAAGGGCTTCTTCAGCATCATCCTCTTCGCCATGGTCGATGCTGACTACAAGTTCATGTACATCAATGCTTCAGGCAACGGCTCATCTTCCAATGCCCAGGTATACAATGACAGTCACCTCAAGGAGGAGCTGGAAAGCAACCTCATGGTGGGCTTCCCAGATCCAGACCCCCTGCCCAACGACACGCAAGATGTGCCCTACTTCATCGTGGGGGATGACGCCTTCTCCCTCTCAACCTACCTCATGAAGCCCTACACCTCCAAATACCTCACCTGTGAAGAGAGGATCTTCAACTACAGGCTGTCCAGGGCAAGGCGGGTGGTGGAGAACGCCTTTGGCATCCTGGCCAACAGGTTCCAGGTACTTCTCAACACCATGCAGCATCGCCCACAGAGCATGAGGAGGATCGTGGAAGTTTGCTGCATCCTGCACAATCTCATGCGCACCCGCGACCCAGTCTTGCAGAACAGGCTTGTGGACCTCCAGCAAGGCAATGGGGACATGGAGCCTGGGGAATGGAGGCAAGGGCGAAACCTGATCGACACTGAGGATGTGCAAGGGCCCAACAGAGCCTCACATGAGGCGAAGAAGCAGCGCAACCTTCTGAAAGACTGGTGCAACTCCCCAGCTGGAGCAGTGGAGTGGCAAGACAGGATGGTAGATGCTTAATGGATGCTTCCTTCAGCCTGTCTCATCACACGGATGAGATTGGGCCATGTATGTTTGGTTGGCCTACAATGAACAGGGCGTTTAATAAAGAGTTGTGTTTATGTTGACATGTGTGGATCAATGCTTACATTGTAATTGATAAGGGCCATAGGGGTGGCACCTGGGAGGGTGGACCATACAGTCCCACTATGCTTGCACTGGAGATTTATCTATCCCACAGCTATCTTAACCCATCCCAAAGGTATCCCTGCCCATCCCACAGCTATCTTAACCCATCCCACAGGTATCCCTTCCCATCCCACAGCTATCTTAACCCATCCCACAGGTATCCCTTCCCATCCCACAGCAATCTTAACCCATCCCAAAGTTATCCCTGCCCATCCCACAGCTATCTTAACCCAAAGGGATCCCTGCCCATCTCACAGCTAACTTAACCCATCCCAAAGGTATCCCTGCCTATCCCACAGCTATCCTTACCCATCCCACAAGCATGCAAAGGCTAAACCATTTCTAAAAGTTTCCACCCAGACTTTATAGAAAAAAAATAATGAAGCAAGCGTGTGAAACAAAGATAAACTTTATTAATAACAACCTGAAAAGTAAACATGAACCAAGTCAAGTGTCCAAATAAAGTCCAAAAATATCCAGGCAGCCAGTCTCTGGTACTCCGCTTGGTCACTTGGAGGTGTGTGCCCAGTCTAATTTTTAGGGTGCAGGTGCTCTGGAGGTGGGTGCTGCTGCAGTGCTGGTCTGAGGTGCTGATGGAGTGCCTGGCCCCAAGAGGACAACAGGGGACGGTGTGTTCAGAAAGGTGTCGGACAGCTGGCTCATCCCCGCGATGCTGAGAGGTCCTTCCTCCATGCCATGGGGTGTCAGCCCCAGTACTGAGGACAGATGTACTGAGGCCGGGCTTGGCTGTGGGATGGAGGAAGGAGTAGTGTAGTGGGACTGCCTGCTGTGCAGCGAGCTGAGGAGTGGCGTGGCTGGCATCGATGTCGTCGGTGGCATCATTGGCGTGGGTGGCATTGGTGGCATCAGTGGAACAGCTGGCAACGGTGTCGCCCGATGACTCTGTGCCTGGCCTGGGAAGGGCTGCTGCCAGTGCTGCTGGACCTCCGGGTAGCTGTAGCTCTGGTAGGTGAGGGGCTGTTGGAAGCCTTGGTATGGGAGGGACATCACCTGGGGTGGAGGAGCAGACCTGGACTGGGTGGTAGCAGGTGCCTCTGGGTCTGGAGGGTTGTTAATCAGCGTGGAGATCCTCTTCTTCACCAGCTGGTACTGGGGATCCGGCATCTCCTTCAGGATCTGGTTCAAATAATTGAGGAAGGGCTTGCGGTTGGAGGAGGAGGAGTCGATGGGGACCAGCTGAGAGAGGAGACCTATGCTGGTGCGGATGGTGTCCCTGATCTCCACCAGGACCTTGTGGCTCTCCCCCTCCTGCGGTCTGGCTCTCTGCCTTCCTGTGGAGGCGGCAGTGTGGGTGGATGGGACTTCGGTAGCGGTGGACTCGATGTTTCCTTTCTCCCACCGCACCAGGGAGTCCTCCTCGCTCTCCACCAAGCTTTCAACACCTGCCTGGGGGTTCTCCGCCGTGGCACGCTTCACCGAAACCTGTCTGGAGACAGGGACTGACTCTCGGCTGGAAGAGGATTGGGTCGCAGCAGGCTGCCTGAGAGTGAGGGTAGACAGAGGGGCTCCTGGTGCTGCTCGGTGGCGGATCTCACCCTCCGGGAAGCTGCACCTGGCCATGACGTAGTTCTCTCTGTCCGTCAGCTTGACTGCGGCCTGGCCAGATTTTTTGTGGTGCAGCTTCCCGTACCAGGTGTGCATATGTTTCCACCAGCCGAGTAGCACCTCCGAAGTGTAGCCCAGACTCTCCGCCCTCTCTCTCCAAGCAGCCTGCTTCCGCTTGGTGTCCCTGTACAGCCGGTGTCCCTTCCACCACAGATAGTCGTTCTCTCTCAGCCACTCCAGAACCTCATCCTCGTGCGCCTCCTCAATAAAGTACTGCCTCCTCTCCCGTTGATGCGAACGACTCTTCCTCCCTCTGGCAGGGCCATATGGGCCCTCATCAGAGGGACTTCGAGGTTGTAGGGGCTGCTCCTCCACACCAACAGCAGCAGCAGCAGCAGCAGCAGAATCATCATCATCAGAAACATCACCAGCAGGATCATAATCAGCAGCAGCAGCAGCAGCAAAATCACCAGCAGGATCAGAATCAAAATCAGCAGCAGCAACAGCAGCAGCAAGACCAGGATGAGCAGCAGCAGAGTAAGCACCAGCAGCAGGACCAGCAAGACCAGGAGCACGAGCAGAACGAGCAGGACCAGCAGGACCAGGAGCAGCTTCAGCAGAGTGCGCAGCAGAAGCACCACTGCCAGGAGCAGCCACAGCAGAAGCTCCAGCAAGAGAAGAGCGAGCCAAGCAGCAGAAGCCCCAGCAGAAGCAGAGTCACGGACATGGGGCGGGAGGGTGGCCCTGTCCCTCTTGCCAGGGATGGCGACAGGTTGCTGAGCCTTTCGCTTCTTCTCCATGGTTGTGGGGTTGCTGGCTGGCAGGGAGGCTGGCAGGAAGGCTGGCACCAAGGCTGGCAGGAAGCCTGGCAGGAAGCCTGTTAGGAAGCCTGGCAGGAAGGCTGGCAGGAAGGCTGGCAGGAAAGCAGTCACCAAGGCTGGCAGGCAGACTGGCTGGCAGGGAGGCTGGAAGGCAGGCTGGCAGCAATGCTGGCAGGGAGGCTGGAAGGCAGGCTGGCAAGGAGGCTGCCCAGGAGGCTGGAAGGCAGGCTGGCAGCAAGGCTGGCAGGGAGGCTGGAATGCAGGCTGCCAGCAAGGCTGGAATGGAGGCTGGAAGGCAGGCTGGCAAGGAGGCTGCCCAGGAGGCTGGGAGGCAGGCTTGGAGGCAGGCATGCAGGCAGGGCAGGCAAGGAACTCAAAGTGTCCAGCAGCAGGTCTTCCCTCGGAATGCTGGCCACGTGCGAGCTGCTTCCCTTAAAATCCGGGGGACTTACGCAATGCATCCCCCCCGCATGCGCAATTAACGCGCGGCATCCGTTCCGCTTCCGCTGTGCATCCGCTAGGCTTCCGCTGTGTATCCGCTTCATCCGCTGTGCATCTGTTCTGTATCCGTTTTTTCCGTTCTGCGTCCGCTCTCCTGAGACCCCCCTGAAGCCCTGCGAACGCACCATCTGTTCTGCATCCGCTGGGCTTCCGTTCCTCATCCGCTTTGCATCCGCCCTGCGTCCTCCCTGCGTCCGTGTTATCCGCTCCAATTATGCAAATTTTCGCCCCTTTTGAGCGTGGATACAACGGAAGGAACATTTTTCTCTTCCGTTGTGTCCTCTTTGCATCCGTTGGGCAGTGTGACACGGCCTTTAATCATATTGGCTAACTAGTTCAATGCACTCTTAACTTGTGATGCCAATTAGCATTGATGGCAACATGGCTCTTTAAAAAAAAAATAGAACATTTTACAAATAATAAATCTATCAAACTCTGGCTAAATGGAAGCTGCATATGTATTTGCTTCAGATCATAAGGCTACGATATAAGATAATTTTATTTGAGGGAAATTGAATCCCTTAATAACGAAGCTGAGCTCCTACCTTATATAGCAAATATAAACTCTAAATGTACCTAATACAATATAAATGTACCTAATAATATGACAAGGTTTGCTGAAGAAAGAATCTAAGATATGACCCAGTTCATCTGCAGCCTTTTGTTGATTCCTAGAATTCCAAATATTTTGATGAGTGGATACAAGTTCACAAATTTGAAATATTGTGATGTTTTTGCCTAATACTTGGAATGTATCTCTTGATTTATTTAGTATTTATTTCAACAACAAATTGTAATCATATTAAGCAATCTACAGTTCTTGGTGCTCTCTGAGTTGTTTGCTTGCAAACATTTCATTACCCAGCTAGGTAACATCATCAGTACAAGTCTCTGTGTTTTGCTAAAGCATCAAGTGGGAGTAGATCCTCACTTCATGGGGTAAGACAGCCAATGGGAGAGGGCTGCCCCTTGGAAAGACAATTTCTGGGCCTTTCCCACTCTGGTGGCCCATGGATAGGGACACCGTCAGCCTTGTTTCTCAGATAGATGAGGTAGTGCAGCAGTATAAACTATAAATTAATACAAAATATAAATAAATAAGCACTTGGTTAAGTGCTTTTAATTTGGTTAACCGAATGCTTTTAGTAAGTCCAAAACCTATCCTTACATTAGCAGGGTAGCATTATCCAATATGCATGATACATCACTCTTTAAGTCTAACTCATTTACACACAGTGATGCACACTTACACATACATCCTGAATTGGACATTCTGTCATCAAAGTTCTGAATAAAAGGAGAACTCCATCTGCAATTCCAGAACTGAACAGCCATTCCATTTCTATTTCTGAAGTTTTATCTCAATTTCATCCATAATTTTTCCAAATTTGTCCAATTTAATATGGATCATTTGACAACTTCTTTGCAATTCTAACATAATACCTAACTTGAAATTAGAGAATGTTTCCAAGAAATTTCTCATTCAGATTTGGAGATGCATGGATTGTGTATAAATTTGAATGTGTCAACAGGTGTTTGGATCCTAGTGGTGTTTTATTTTTTGTAGTTTCATCATTCATTATCAAGAATGTGTGTGTGTGTGTGTGTGTGTGTATTTGTTTTTTTAAGTTTTCGCAGGTACTTACATGTGTGCTGTTCAGCTTCCTTCGGGTATTATCCCACGTCATTGTAGTGCTGTTAAAGTTGTAGCAACGTTTCAGCAGAATCTCATCTGCCATCATCAGGCTTCTGTATAGAGTTTGTATGTGGGTCAGAGTCTCACAGTCTTTGGTTTTAAATTTGAGGCTAGCCTATTATTGTGGCAGGATGTTTTTTTTCTACATCCTGATTGGTTGGGAATCTTGGTCTGTGTTTATTGGACTTGGAGTTTGTTTGATTGGTGTTTCTGGTTTCTTCTGTCTGTTTTGTGGCTTTGATTGGCTGGCAACACTCTGTTCCTGTATTGGAGGCTTTCAGTGCAGCTTGGCTTCATGTAAAAGGACGGCCATCATCTATTAGGAAGCTAGGTTTCATCTGGGTACCTGGTTGGGGTGTGTTTGAGCTGGAGATATCAGAGGGAGTCTGTTTGTGCCCAGGTGTTTGCCTGGCTTGTGGTGTGGAGATCTTTCTATTTGCGAGTGCAGGCTTCCAAATGATTGACAGTCTGGTGGAATCATCATTTGGAAGCCTGTCAATTATTTGGAATGATTGAGGTACTACAGACAAAATCAGTAAGATACTACACAGGCATCACATCAAGACTGCCTTCAAAACAGACAGAAAAATAGCAGCCATCCTAAGAAACCCCAAAGACAAAATTGTCCTGGAAAACCAAGGCATATATGAAGTTCCCAGCACATCATGCCCGGCCGCATACATTGGACAGACCAATGGAAGAATAAATACCGCCTGGATGAAGAAGACTTGAAAAAGAACTACAGAAAATACCACAGAAAAAAGATATTAAATTGAAACTGGATGTAATTAAGCATAAAATGGAATTAATAGAGAAAGAAGAACTGGCACAGAAAATTAGAAATTCTAAACAGAATTATTTTGAAGATGCAAATAAACCAGGTAGATGGCTAGCATATAAACTGAGAAAGGAGAAGGAATCAAGAAAAATATTGAAACTAATAGATGATCAAGGTCAAGTTTGTTGTGGTAATAAGGAGAAAAAGGGAATTATTCGAGATTATTATGGACAACTATATAAACAAGAGAATATTGATGAGGAAAAAATTAAACAGTATTTACAGAATGTTAACTTACCGAAGATACCTAAAGTGACTGAAGAAATGTTAGAAAGCAACATAACAATGATGGAATTAAATGAAGCATTTAAAAGACAAAATAATGGGAAAGCACCAGGTCCAGATGGGCTTCCGGCAGAATTTTATAAAAAATTTCAAGAATCATTGAACACTCCATTGTTAGAAATTATGAATGAAGTTATGTTAAAGAAGATGACACCCAAAACATGGTCAGAGGCTTATATTACACTTATTTTAAAGGAAGAGGCTGACCCGTTGCAAATTAAGAACTATAGACCTATTTCCTTATTGAATGCAGATTATAAAATCTTTGCTTCAATCTTAGCAGAAAGACTGAAAAAATATTTAAATAATTTTATTCATCCAGATCAAAATGGATTTCTACCAAAGAGACAAATTAGAGACAACATGAGAGTAATTTTGGATACCTTGGAATATTATGAGGCTCATCCTGAAAAACAAATGGCTTTGATATTTCTAGATGCTCAAAAGGCATTTGACAACGTGAACTGGAGATTTATGTTATTATTATTGGAACAGATGGGCTTTGCCAGAAAATTTATTCAAGCAATAGAAGCCATATATAATAAACAGACAGCAAAGGTAATGATGGAGGGAGAATTTACAGATCTTATTAATATAAGAAGAGGTACAAGACAAGGATGTCCCCTATCTCCTTTGTTATTCGTATTAACTTTGGAAGTGTTGAATAGAAATATTAGAGATGACAAAAATATAAAAGGAATGAAAATTAAAAAGGAAGAATTTAAACTACAAGCTTTTGCTGACGATTTAGCTTTTATTCTGGAAGACCCGTTAGAAACCGCTCCAAAGTTATTGGAAAAGATAGAGACATATGGTGAGATGGCTGGCTTGAAAATAAATAAAGATAAAACAAAGATTTTGACAAAAAACATGTTATTGAGACAAAGAGAAGAACTGACAGATCTTTTGAAAATTCAAATTACAAATAAGATTAAGTATTTGGGGATATATTTGACAGCAAGATGTAGCACATTAAAAGAGAATAATTATATTAAACTCAAACAACAGATAATTACAGATTTGAAGAAATGGGAAAATTTACAATTGTCATTAATAGGGAGAATTTCAACAATTAAGATGAATATTTTACCTAGAATTTTATTTCTCTTTCAAACAATACCAATTAGACTTGGAAAAGACTATTTTGAAGATTTAAATAAAACTATGTTGAAGTTTATATGGCAAGGTAAAAAAGCGAGAATAAAGTTAAAACTTTTGCAAGATGCTAGAAATAGAGGAGGTTTCGGCCTGCCTAATTGGGAACTGTATTATCAAGCTGCAAGTTTGATGTGGGTCAAAGAATGGATAACATTAAGAAAACATAGATTGTTGACATTAGAAGGACATGATTTATTGTTGGGCTGGCATGCTTTTTTATGGTACAAGGGAACTAAAACACAGGGGTATTTCAGAAGACATTATATACTGGAGTCTTTGTGGTTAAATTGGGAGAAGATAAAAAAACAATGTTACTTGAAAATTCCAGTTTGGTTATCGACTATTGAAGCATTTTCCTATCCTATGATCTATAAAAAGGAACAAACAGTTAGATATGGGGAACTGTTGGATGAAAAGGGTGGACTTAAAACGATCCAAAATTTAGAGGAACAAGGTATAAGGATGAATTGGTTTTCTTATGCGCAAATACACTCAAGATATCTTGAAGATTTTAAAACGGAAGGATTCTATGATAGACTGATTTAGATAAGATATTGATGGGTACTGATGAGAAAGTGATTAAAAAGTTATATGGTTATTTATTGGGAATTAAGCTAGAGGAAGAACAAGTTAAAGAAACTATGATTGCTTGGGGGAAGAATTTTGGATATGGGATTGATTTAGAGCAATGGCAAAAATTGTGGTCTCAAAATTATAAAATGACAATGTCAATAGCATATAAAGAAAACTTGTATTAGATGTTTTACAGGTGGCACCTTCCCCCGACAAGAATAGCAAGAATGTTCAAGAACAAATCTGAAAAATGTTGGAAATGTCATCAGATACCTGGCTCATATTATCATATGTGGTGGACTTGTGAGAATGCCAGAAAATATTGGACTAAAATTCACATGTGGTTGGAAAAAATGACAAAGAAACACATAGACTTGAAACCAGAGATCTTTTTATTGGGAATTTTACCTGATATATATAATAAAGACTTGAAATATTTGATTGTAAATGTATTAACAGCGGCTAGGATTGTATTTGCTAAAAACTGGAAGAATGAGAAAATGCCATTGCAGGAAGAAATTATTGAGAAAATATTGGAATGTGCTGAGATGAGTAGATTGACATTTGAAATTAGAGAACAAGAAGATAAACAATTTTATGCAATTTGGGGTTTTTTTTATCAATGGTTAGATGATAAAATACAATAATAGAGCATTAATATTATATATATGAAGAGTTTTTAGGATTGATTTGTTATGATTATATGATAAGTTATAGAATAAACTGTTTGAAGTATTGTTATCTCACAAAGCATGAATGATTAAAAGTATAGTCAGAAAAAGATTTTTTTATTTTATTTTTTTAGTAATATTAGAATATGGATTGACAATATGAGTGGTTATGCATTATAATTGTAATTGACACTATAAAATGAATGCACAAAACTGATGAACCAACCGATACATCGGAAGTATATATGAGAGTAGATGTTTTTAATGTTTCGTATGTTTGTCTGTTTGTAGAAAATTAATAAAAATTTATTAAAAAAAAAAAAAGAAATAAAAAAAAAAAAGAAAAAAAAACGCAATAAAAAAGCTGGAACACACTTCCTCACTTGTCCAAGACATGAAAGCCACAGGTCATAGCATCGACTTCAATGGCACCAAAACCCTAGCCACTATGGAAAACCCCAGCTACAGATTTATCAGAGAAGCCATAGAGATTGAAAAAGGACCTGAAAGCATGAATAGAAGAGATGATTCCACCAGACTGTCAATTATTAGACTGTCACTCACAAACAAAAAAATCTCCACACCACAAACCAGGGAAACACCTGGGCACAAACAGATCCGCCCTGATACCTCCAGCTCAAACACACCCCAACCAGGCACCCAGATGAAACCTAGCTTTCTAATAAATGATAGCCGTCCATCTACCCGAAGCCAAGCCGCACTAAAAACCTCCAATGCAGGAAGCACAATGTTGCCAGCCAATCAAGACAAAAAATGCTACAAAACAGACAGAAGATATTAGAAACACCAATCAAGCAGAACACAGTAAACTCCAGGACCAGTAAACACAGACCAAGACTCCCAACCAATCAGGATGAAGAAAAAACCATTCTGGCACAGCAGTGGGCTGGCACCAAATTTATAACAGAAATGGCTGTGAAAGCCTGACTCACAGATGAACACAATACTGAAGCCTGATGATGGCAGATGAGATTCTGCAGAAACGTCACTAAAACTTTAAAAACAGAACTATAATGACATGGGAAAATACCCAAACAAAGCTGAATACCATACACACACACACACACACACACACACACACACGTATAAAATTCCTGACACATAGTCAGCAGCTGGAGTTTCAAATATTGTCCCCATAGAGACTTAGCTGCCGCTGATAGCATGTTACCATTTATGTGTTAAACTGATTATCCTTGACTTGCTTGGATGAATATTTTATGGATTATCTAAATTCTTATGGTAATTTAGGCAGAATGTTAATGTTTGGGTAAAAATAACATTTAATTCCCTTGAATCAAATTAAATTAGTTTTGGTAAAGTTATACTGAATTCAGTAAAATTATGTAATCCTCTCCATGTACTTAATAATTTTCATCTCTTTTATATCAAAAAATAAATAAATTGGTGGAAATTTTTAGAAGAACTCTGAGAATGATAAAATATAACGTTGTCTGACTTTAGGGGGTCGTGCTCAGATCAGTTTCTTAGCCGAGGAAGCCAGCTTTATCTGAAGACATTTTCCGTGGTCATGTGGCCAGCATGACTATATGCCAAGGCACAGAGAGTGCTGCTACCTTCCCACTGAAGTGGTACCTCTTTATCTATTCGTATTTTCATGCTTTTGAACTGCAGAAGGTGGGATAAGTAACAGGGACTCACCCATCATGCGGTACTCAGGTCTTGAATCTGGACTGTCAGATTGATTTATTGGTTTGTTTTTTTATTTATTTTATTTGTTAAACATGTACAAGATAACAAGTATAGACATGAACATAAATATGAACAAAGGAAGTAAATGAAGATAAAATGGGGACAATAAGACAGGGATGGTACGCATGCTGAAGTGCCCCCTTTAAGGACCTCTTAGGAATGGGGTGAGATCCATGGTAGACAGCTTGAGGTTTAAATTGTGAGGGTTTGAGGCTATAACAATGGAGTTGGGTAGAGCATTCCAGGTGTTGACCACTCTGTTGCTGAAGTCATATTTTCTGCAAGCAAATTTGAAGCGATTTACGTTGAGTTTGTATCGATTGTTTGCTCTTGTATTATTGTGGTTGAAGCTGAAGAAGCGCAGGTGGCACAGTTCCAGATTGTCCAAGCCTAAAATTCCAAGCCTGGAGGCATAGGGAATTCTATTGTGAGTAGAGGAGTGGAGTATTCTTCTCAAGAAATACCTCTGAACCCGCTCAATCATAGCTGACATGCTCAGCAACTTTAACCACTGAGCCTTCATACCTCCCTGAGAATTATAGGGCCATGTAATTAGATATTAGCATTTGCTAACTAATTAGATTGGTTCTATCCTTTTTGACAGTGCCCTCAAGTCCTGGTTATGCTCCCAGAGAACCAAAGAGTTGCTTATTTGGCCCCATCACTGAGGTAGCCATTTTTATCCTCTCTCTGCCTTTGTATATTCATTTTTAGAATACTTATCTTTGAATATAGATTTTATATTTTTGTATCTGTTGTTTAATTCAATCATTGTGTGCCTCTCAGAGTTCTTTTTTATTGTGAGATGGACTACTGTACAAACTGATTAATAAATAAATAAGAGTATCCCTGCTTGGCTGAAGTACTATAGCCTTTTAACATGTCATGGTTTTTAAAAGATATCATCTTTTCTCCACTGCGTTCTTCTTAAATAAAGAATAGCAGAGAAATTTGTTCATCTATTGTTATTATTTATAGCTAGCTCAATCTCAGGACACTGGGTGGTTTTCAAATTTTTAGCAATACATAAATAGCGTATAAATATTTTGACGTTATCTAGAGTGTATCATAAATCTTTTCATTTATGCTAAATTTCACTACATTAATTTGTGAATGACTTTTTATAAAAACTACAGTAAAAAAAAGCTGTGGTTTTAACAAAATACATTCCAGAGATCCACAGAGAAAAAATGGAAGTCAGTGAATTACTTAGGACTTGGCACTTTGCTATCAGTGGCAATATCAATGAGGACAGAATTTGTCCTTTCATACTTTGCATTTTGCGGAAGTTGTTAATAGCATGGATCAAAGGATCCTTGGTTATATTGCTGTTCTATCTATCACCTGTTTGTTCAACTTCATTATAATCAGGTTCAGTTGTGTATTTGGTTTTGGTTTTTTTTGTAGCTGGTGACAATTAAAAGCAGGTGACTGAAAATATTCTCCACAAAGTATGTTATTCCCGTTATGCAGTTATGTCTGGAAAATTCCTCCATTTCTTCATATTTTTCATTCTGGATTATCTTCAGCATGTATATTTCAACAGAAACATCATTCCTTTCTTTTGGATAGCACTTTATTTTGTATCCTTTTCATAGTTAAACACAACAGAGGTTTATTAAGCTAGTCAATTAACAATTTTGCTATGGATTTACTGTATACAATTGACAAATAGACAAGGACAATTATAGAACCTGAAACAAGGGCATTATTTAATTTATCCAGTCATAGTACATAGTCCAAAATTGGCAATACCATCTGAAATTAAAATCTGGTATTCATACAATATATCTTTATTTTTAAAAAATGAATTTCATTATTTTTCAACATAGGATACAAATTCCAATTATTTTCAAATTACCCTAGAAGGTGAGAATTTGATGTGGAGTTAATCTCATAGATAGCTACAGGTACAGCTAAATGTTGTCCTGAGAGACTTCTATTGCTTAAATCAAAATACAATTTGAAAAATGGCAGAATTTCACAACTGCATTTACAGTAGATAATATTTTTTCACTATATGTCTAAATATGGCACAGTTAAAAATACAGAGGTTAAAAATAGAAGTTACTCCTAGCTTAAAAGTCTGCAACCTCAAAGAGTAGGATATGTGAGAAGAGGAACTGGGTGACTCTCTGAAGCTGAAGAGATTTGAAAGCTGCAGTGAATGAAGAGAGCAAAGGAAAGTCCTTTCCACCACATGATGTCATCCCGTGCAAGTTATTTGCTTTTTTACAATTTACACTTTGGATGGTTGAAAGTACACCACTCTCTTGATTGTATTATACAATTCTGAAGTGCTATCTTTATGATTCAGGGTGGATACTGATGATTAGAATAAATAGGAGCCAGTAGTTTTGGATTAAGCCTGAGTACTTCAAGGAGTAGAACTGGAGTCTACTATTCCAGGGAGGGGCAATAAGTGAAAACTGAGTTAGCCCTTTCCTACAGAAGATTTTGCTGGGGCTCCTACCCACAGTTTTTTACACAAAGATAGCTGGAAAAGAACTGCTATGTCTAAGTAGATTACACAATGAATTATGCAAGTTTAATTGTCCTTTGAACAGACATCATCAAATGAGCAGCTATTTGAACATAAGAAAACACAACCTACTATGACATGTAAAAATACAATAGATTGTGGAAAAACAACTATCATACAGAATGATTATTCCGAAAGCATGGGAAGTTAGAGGAAGCCATTCATTGTCATTCATTGGATGTTAGAAATTCAATAATGATGGCTTGATTCTTTGATTTATTTATTGTATTTGTTTGATTTGATTTGTCAAGCGCTTACAATATAAGAGAAATAAGAATAAACATAAATATAAATACATGAAATAGGTACGAATAATTGGGGACAATAGGACAGGAACGGTAGACACGATTGTGCACTTATGCACACTTTTAGCTGTTCTGAATCTAGTTCATGAGGAAATATAGTATAATCCCTGGTCTGATCTATTGTATTTATTTTTGATTGGGTTTCATGGTTGTTGGCAAGAGATGGATTTTGCTAAAGTCTGCAGCTTTTCTTCAGATATCACACTAAACCACAGCTGTCAAACTCAATTGCGTCACCTGATATATTGCCATGTATTGCAACATTTTTTGCCTTTACGGAGCCTGGGTGGGCATGGCCTGTGCATGACACCTTCTGGCCACCAGTTTGACACCTTTGCACTAGACCAGGGCCCCCCAAACTTGGCAACTTTAAGACTTGTGGACTTCAACTCCCAGAATTCTGGGAGTTGAAGTCCACAAGTCTTAAAGTTGCCAAGGTTGGAGACCTCTGCTGTAGACCGTCACAAGCATTTATGCATCATGTTTGGCTGAATCCCAATGGCTGGTTCACGTGTTGCTCAGGGGTGGGTTTCTACTGGTTCGGTCCACCTCTGTAGCACCTGTAGCTCTGAAGAGCAGCAGACATGTCTGCTGATGTTTTTGCCCACTTGCCCACCTGGGCTCTTACCTGATCTTTATTTCCTGATTTTTCAACTTCAGCTGCCAAACGAGGCACCACTGCAGTTAAAAAAGAAAAGAGGGCTGTTTCAAAGGCTGCTTCTCGGCAGGCAGCGTGCTAATGCTAATGACAATTTGTGATGATTTACAGCCCTCCCCCTCACAGCAGGCAGGGAAGCTCCGTAAATCCTGAATCAGTAGTTAACCCTTTCGAATCTCACCTCTGCATGAAAGACACATTTATCTTACAGAGATCCTAGGTGAAAGAGGCTTTTGTTGCTCCTGAAATGGAAAAAATGGGATAAAATACTTTCTTGTCAAGCAAGCCCAAATGATATTTCTTCTGAATCTTGGACAAAATATCCAGGAATGGATATTGGAAAAGACTGAATGGATATAATGGAAAACACTGAAATATACTTATGACAATTCAGCAGATATACGTCTGCTGATATTCTAGTCCATGTAGTTGTGCACTTAGTCTGCTGCCATGACCCTGATTTTAATGCTGCTTCAATAGGACTTCTTCAACTCTGATAAAAATTTTAAAAAAATGACAGTTTTTTTAGATGAATAGCCCATAAGTGAGTTTTCCCCACATGCCCATATCTAAATATGACAATGATGATGATGACAATGATTTTTTGTCAGATTTGAGAAATTGTTCTACTTTTATATCACACAAAAAAACAATACAATTCACTCCAGTTCTACTTCCATAACTAGGAAGAAAAATTGTCTCTGGCTTTGGATTTATTTATTCATTTTATTTTATTCTGGACAAACCATAGATCAGAATCAGCAGTGTAACATGCCAGATATCGCCTGTCTATAGTACCTTCTCATATATTTTATATTTTATTTTATATATTTCATAGCTTTTTCAATTAAAAGCAAAATAGAAAACATATGGAGATAACTTTGGGGATAAAAAATTAGACGTCATAATTACTCAACCCACATACCAACAGTAATGCCATCTTTCTTAGAATTACATTCTGATTTTGCAAAAATGCTTTTGGTATCTGTTTATTTACTACTGAACAGCTATGCCTTTAAATGCATGGATGCTTACTCTGCGGCCTGGAAATTGTTGATATTGTTTATCAACAGGACTTTATAAAAGAATACTCATGCTATATAGGGACCCAATCTCAGCTTTAGATATCTGTTAGCCAAATGAATTAATCCGGTTTTTTGTGGATAAAAGAGTCCAGCATCAGCCTCCATATATGCTTCAAAAGTGATGACTGTTAAATGGAAGAAGCATAACCTTCATTCCAAAGTGCTTATCTCTGGACCCCATGCAAAGCATTGTCAAGGTATCGTCCCCTGCACAGATGAACCTCTGAGCATTTCTTGTTTCTTCCTTGCACTTTTCAAAACCATTCATTGCTTGTCTGCCTAGATTGGAGAGAAAACACAGCCAAATGAACTAATTCTACTTTATTGTATGATAACATTAACATTATTTTGCAAATCCTCTCCCTCCCCCCTCTCCCCCCCTCCTCCCTCTCAAGCCCCCCTCTCTCTCATTCCCATTTATAACCCAAGAAACTAGGGGTGGTCTCTGTTGAGCCACTTATCCACCACATTCCTTCTGTGAGCTCTGCTGATTTTTATCTGACCACTCCCTTGCTTGTGTCTCTTTGCCCTGTCTCCCAAGGTTATTTTCACATAACTTTACATTGCTTCAACTTTTGTTTCGTCTAAGAGAATAATTGGTATTTGAGTACCCAGGTTATAAAAAATGTTCATGCATAAGGTTGAACCCAAGTTAATTAGTACACTAATTCAATACCCGTGCTTCGCTAAGAAATCATGTGGTCAGACTTAGTTTTGGGGGAGGAAAATAAGGGGAAAAAATGTGTGCCTCTGCCTACCAGCATCCATCGGTATTCATCTGGCTAGCATCCTGTCAGTGTGTGAAAGAGTTGAGAAACTGAAACAGTATTTGCTGTGTGAGCAAGACAGAGACAGCAAGGAGCCTGGGGGTGACTTAGCTCAACTTTACTGAACAAAAGCTGCTTGGTGCTGTGAACTTAAACTGAAACTGAAACTCCGCTCCTCTGCTTGTGTTTTGTATTTGGAACAGATTTCTTTTCAGGTGGGGAGGGGGAGTAGAACTCCTTAGTATCAGAGCATGTTAATAATAATATACGAAATACTAATGCTCCAGTAAAATCTCCAGTCAGAGGTGGTATTTGCCGGTTCTCTGAACTATTCAAAAATTTCCACTACCGGTTCTGCAGAACTGGTCAGAACCTGCTGAATCCCACCTCTGAACTGGATGGACAGATGGGTCCAGCAATTGCCAAACCTTTATGCAGACCATTCCATCATGCTTTACTTTTGATGACCATATCACACAAAAGGGAGTTTGATGACAGGGTATCAGTGAGGGCATGGGAAGTCTCTTCTCTTAAGAAGTATAATATACTTAACAAATTAAATAAATATGCATTTGAAGTTCAAAAACATTAATGCCTGAAATCTCATTTACTTTTGCTATGACCTGAAATCTTGTAAAAAAACTAAAATCTGAATACCAAATAGTAGTGATCTTCCAAGATTTTTAAAGAAAAAGATATTTTGGCATCCAAATGATGGGCACTTGCTGGAATAGTGTTAGATCGCTAATTCTACCTATTCATGCTTTTTTATTAATATGGTTGGTTCAGAGGTCACATTCAGCAGGTTCTGACCAGTTCTGGAAAACTGGTAGTGGAAATTTTGAGTAGTTCGTAGAACCAGCAAAAACCATCTCTGACTGGCCCTGCCCCATCTGTTTTCTGCCTCCCGAGCCTCAGCTGATCAGCTGGGTCTTCTTTTGTTGCCCTACACAGGAGAATGGAGCTGGAAAGCAGGTTAGTGGGGTGGGGGAGGGAATGGGATTTTGCAGTAACCTTCTCCTGCCACACCCACCAAGCCATGACCACCAAGCCACACCATGCCCACCAAGCCATGCCCACAGAACCGGTAGTAAAACAATTTGAATCCCACCACTGGCTTGATTGCATAGTCAGCCAGATGTTCAAAGTTGATTTGGCATTTTTTGTTCACCTATCAAGTCCTTCCCAAGGACCTGGGGTAGACAGCCCTCAGTATTGAAACCTGTAGCCTGTCACTGGATATCCAGGAACTCCAATATCCAGTGCAATCCTTGCTGACATGGACAATCACTGATCTGATATGGGTTTTAGTAAGTTATGTCTCATCATATTGCTTAAAGAATGTTGTTTGTCCTCTGTCCGGTATGACTGAAACTCTGGCATAGTCCTCGCCTTCCTCAAAGCACACAATCCATACAACCATCTCAGGATAGTGCTTAACTGGAAGATTACTCTTGTTGATATGGTTCATCACAAAGTCAGCCAGATGTTTAGACTGGATTTGGCCTTTTTATCCATCTATTAAGTTTTCCCCAAGACTTGAGATAGGTAGATGTTGTCTGATAGTATTAAAGTATCTTGGAAGGATGCATGCTACCCCGAGTAAAACTGTCTTTTGCAATTAACTGACGGTGATTTTGTCAATGCCGATGGTATTTAATGGTGAATGGTACTGATGCCAATGGTATTTAGTGGTGGTATGGATCTTTTGGGATTGTACCAGAGACACCTATCATTATTGATACATTTTATTTCTTTTGCCACAGCTGTTCGATTTGCAGGGTTCATCAAACAGCCAGCTACATGTTTAGACTGGCTTGGCATTATTATTTTACTGTGTTTATTATTATTAATTATTACTCTTTTTATCCTGTTTACTATGGTAAATAGTTTAACTTGCAACAATGCCCAAACTCTACATCTTACTTATTAAAACAGATACTTCTATACACAATTTCTTCTGAAAGAACATTTTGGTATGCTTTTTCTGAAGCTACAAACTGCACTGAAACATTTGGAGAAGTAGCAACTCAGGAAGCAAGGTACATTTTGACTGACTAGTCTGAACATGCTTTAGTTTGGAGTGACACAGAACAAGATTCTCCAACAACCAAATGAGTCTGGAAATCTCCAGGCGACACCTGACACGTTCCTGCTGGTTGTCCCCATCATCTGGCCTTTGGATCCAAGGAAGTTTGTCCAAATATCCACCAACAGTTCCCATCAAGCCAGTCATGTTGGCTATGCATATGTGGCGCTGGATTGGGAAAGCGGCCTCTAACTGCATCATAGAGCAGCTGTTTTACATTAAATACAAACATTCTGTGTAAACAGTTGGACTGGAGACTTAAAAAACAAATCAGTAAGAAGCCATCAGCCACAAAGAAGTTCTACTCCCCATTCAAAGGCTTTCGCTTCTGATAAAAAATAGAATTTTATTTTGCACACTTTCGCAACATTATCCCCAAAGACCAAACCAAGGCGGCCTTTTTTCTGGCGACAGGAAGGCTCAGAGTCACTCGGCCAGACGTCCAAGCCCTGGTTAGCCATTCTTTTTTTTAGTAGTCCAGAAGTTGCTTGGACTTGTCCTCCGTGTGCACAGCACATTCACTTCACTTCATTTGACAGGCGCGCCAAAAACCTCTGCCTCGTCCCCACACCCAGTTCCACCGGTCGAGCGGCGTCCGCGCGCTCTCCAAACCGCGGGGAACTTTCTGCCTTTGTGGCAGGGGCGGGCATTTTGCTTTCGTTCTTTTGGGGGGGTTGCCTTTCCCCAGGCTTTGGCACCTCACCCCCCCTATTGCCTTCCCCGCCTTCGGTTCCCCCTCCACCTTTTCCTGACCCTCTCGCCCAACCTGACTCCTCCCTTTTCTTCCTCCCTCCCAGCTTGTTTTTCTGCGCCCGCGGTGCGCCACAGCGGGGCCCCATCCTGACAGAGAGTGGCAGCCAAGAGAAGATTTTTGCCCTCCGTCTCCGAACTTCTCCAATGTTTAACTTGGCGCTGCTGACGGCCCAGCGTATCCGGGACAGGAGGGCAGGGAGGGACGGAGAGAGGGAGGGAGCCTGAGGAAAAGTCGCCCGCCGTTGTTGTTTTCTCCCTTTTACACAGTGCTTTCCCTGGAAGCCAAAGGACCGGCAGGAGCTTCCCGCAATGAAGGTCAGTAAGCGGGTTTCGCCCCTCGCGTCTAGCTCAGCAGCAGCGGCTGTTCACGCGCGGAAAACTGAGGCGAAACTCCCCGAGGTGTTTCCTTGCGCGAAGGCAAGGAAGGCGACTCGGTGGCGCTCGCCTCTCAGCTCGGGGCTTTTTGGCTTCGCCGTTTTCTGTGCTGTTGCCGGTGAACGTGCGCGATTTAAGGCGCCCCACGACTCAAACGTTTAAGCCTCCTTAGCCGGCCCCGCGCTGCTGCACACGTAGCGGTATCGTTTCCAGAGAGGGCGGTTTTGCTGTGAGCATGTGGATGGAACATTGCTCCTCGGCACTGCTGAACAACGCTGAAGTGGACAGCCTCGTCCCTTCAAAAGAGCCTCCCAGCTGTATGTTTAAAAGGGCAACAAAACGTCAATCAGTAGCAGAGTTTCTTCATCTGGGGCGGAACTCTTGAGGCTCAGCTCGATTTTGACAAACATTAAAAATGCAGGAGTGCTTTTCTCTTGCTTTCAGACCAAGCAGAGTTCGGAGTTCAATTTTGTGCTCGCCCTTGGGTAGTTGCAAGCCACACATTCCAATCCTCTTTGGCAGGAGACAAGGACCACAGAAATACTCCTCCCCTGTGTTGTTTGTTCACAGCATTCAGAAGTATATTTTTTTTTGAAACAAGAGACAGAACCTGGTACAAAAAATAGGGTTGATTCGCATGCCTATAGTATAAACCTGTATGTTTACAGCATAGACGTTCTCAGAGAAATTGGCAGCTAAACCTTATGATTTCAACACAGGTCCAGCCAAGGATCTGCAGTATTGAGTGGGAGTTACCAGGCAAAAGGATGATATGTAAAATCCGATGTAATCCTCGTGGACAAGTTGCTAGAATAAATGTAGAACTCTTGAGATTCTACCACCCCTTAGAGAAATAAATTTCATATTATAATCTTACTATTTATCCCTTGATAAGAATGTTACATGGCAGGTTGTTCGTATTAAATGAGTAATCAAAGGGGAAACAAATAGCTAAAATCTGTTGGTGATAAATTAAATATGGTCAATTTGGGGCAGTAGTTAAAGAAGGAATTTTAAGGAACTAGGAGGTCTAAACCTCCCTTGGGTGTGAAGTTAGCTGAATGACCATTGACCAATCTTAGTCCTCTGAAGAAGGCAGTGACAAATCACTGCTGAAAATCTTGCCCAAAAAACAATAAAGACTTGTGCATGTATACTGAAGAAGAACCTGATTCAAAGGAAGTAATAATAATAATAAATATAACTGGAGAACAATCCTGATTATTGGTGGGGGTGTTCTTTAAAATCTGACAAGGCCTGTTGATAATCTAGTTGTATTTAGCTTTATTCTCCATGAAAAACAAGCTCTCTCCCCTCCCAATCCTTTGAATATTGTAGCTTCAAGGCTAATTTTATCAAAAATGATTGGTAGGATGATTGAAGGAAGTTTTTGTTCACGGATGCTTTTAAAATGCATAAAACCTAATTAGTACTGTGAATTCAAATATGTTAACATAAAATTAAAATAAACCACTCAACTGAGAGACAAGAAACCTGTTCTATTTGTTTGTGCAGATGAGGGTTACTACTTTGTAATGTCATGGCTGTGAATTAGAGAAATGAAATTCCTAGAATTTTTGAAACTTATTAGGAAAACTATTGGGGTTTTGGGGAGGGATGGGGTTTAATTTTGGAGGGAAATTGAATTTAGTTTGAGCATCCTTTATGAATGTACAGTCATTTGGTTACCTATGAAATGTATGACAGATAGTTTGGTTTGTTCATAAAAGTACATTTGATGTACAGTATAAAATTGAAAAATATAGTTTATTCACTCAGTAAATGTAAATTTATATTTTGAATATACTTTTAAAAGTTTTAAACATGTTACAACTGGTATTACAAAGTGGTATATTCTAAGAAATCTAGTACTATATCTCTTTTATGCCTCTAGGAAAAGGAGGCAGATTCAGGAGTAATGAAATTTATAAATGTTGCAGAAAAAAAAGTGTGCATTCTGGACATATATCAAAAGTATTAAGTTTTAGAAAATGAGAAGGAAAGAGGCACAGACCAAAAAAACCTCATGTTGTCACATGAAATATTTTCTAATCACCTTCCTTTTTCTGAAAATGAGATGGTATACTTACTAACAATTTCTCGTTTTTCCAATCCTTTATTTTTAATTTTACAGTAGACTTCTAAAAGCTGTCTTGTCTTGATACAGGTTCTTCTATTCTTTCACATGTTAAGTTAGTTAAACACAGAAATAGTGCATCTTCAAAAGACCTTCACATTATAATCATTGCATAAAAATGTAAAGAAAAATATTTGAAAATGTTTCATAATTTATTTTATTTTTTAATTTTGTGATGAGAAAGTCCTCGGGAGAAAAATTATAAAAATTTTCCCCAGGCCTCCCTATGTCAAACACATTTACTTTGTTTTAATAATATGGTAAATTTTGCTAACTTTCTTAACATTACAATCCTACATTACAATTTTCCAGGAAAAATAAATGGAGATTTGGGGTAGTTTAAAGGACAATGTTCTTCCTACAAGCACACAATTAAATTACAGTATTCACAATAAATGTGGATCGCTTTTGAAGGGTATTACTAAAACTCAAGGAAGATAAAAGTTACCAATGGTTGCTATCCATGCCAACATAGTAGGTATGCTTTTCTGGATCACCACTGTAGTAGCATTCCATATGAATCCGAAGAATCAATGTTGGAAACCGGATGTTGTCGTAAATAAGCCCTTCACTTCATCAAGATCTTTCCCAGTTTCTAACATACATTTAACTTCTTGATTTGTTTCTTTCCAGACGGTACTGAAATGCTTATTAGGGCTTCTTGCACTTGGAGTTATCATTACAGCCATAGTTGTTCCAGTAGTTTTAATAACAAGGGATGGTAAGTTTAATCATCACTTCAAATAATTCAAATAATTCACTGTGTTTGTTATAGCTTGAACAGAGCATCTGTCTGCTACTTATTAAAGCAGCCTTTTTTTAGTTTCTGTGTAAATCTGACAAAGGGCAGCTGTTCCAATAAATCATTGGATGTAATGCTCCACCTTTAAAATTATTTATATAGTTTTCTTTGTTATATATTTTCAAATAATATGAGAAATAGATTGTAGAAATAAGAAAACCAGATATAAATAGAGAAATGCAGGTGGATGAGCAACAAATCCGACACATAAAATTAAGACATAACGTAATAAGAAACTTTCAGTATTATCAAATATTTCATGTCCATTTTCTGGTCAAACTTCATGTATACCTGTTAAACATTATAGTTGAATCAAATTATTTTTATAACCATAATGCCAGGTGCAAAATTTAAACTAAATTTATTTGTTAATTATATTAATAATTGAAAGAAAATGATAAATAGTGAATAATTCATTTTACCAATATTATAAATTATGTATTAAAATATGAGCTCTAAACCCCAAATATCTCATGTGGTACAATTTTTTGTATAAGATTACAGTTCAAGAATAGATTCCAATTAAAATTAAATTTTCATTGGATCTGCTTTTTCAATATAAAATTATTCTGGACATTGAAGGCGCAAGCACCACAATTAATCATTTTTCTGAAAAGCTTTTTTCAATAAAAGGCATATAAATAGTTTAAACAAACTCTTTTTGTGTCCTTGAGTTGATTTAATTTTTTTTATTAAAGATTATAATTGCAATAGTAAAATCAATTTAAATTTAAATTTTAGCCAAAAAGGCATTAAGAGTTGTTAACCTAATCCTACGTAGCTTTTTCTCTGGTAATATCACGCTACTAATTAGAGCATACAAAACATTTGCTAGACCAATACTTGAATACAGCTCATCAATCTTTTCATCAATTACGTATCTGATTTTAACACAGTTGAGAAAGTCCAGAAATATTTCACAAGAGCTCTCCACTCCTTTATTTGTTGCAGAGTACCTTATGCCACCAGACTCGAAATTCTAGACCTAGAAAAGCTAGAACTACGCCACCTTCAGTTCCAATCTAAGTATAGTATATAAAATCATACATTGCAGTGTCTTACCTGTCAATGAATATTTCAGCTTTAACCATAACAATAAAAGAGCACACAATAGATACAAACTCAAGGTAAACCGCACCAAATTTGATTGATAGCTTTTTACTGGGTTGTTTTTTTTTTACAGAAAAATCATTTCTAAACTTGTAGCTAAGTATTTAAGTTAAAGTTAAGTATTTTTTTTCTTTAAGGATTGAAGGCAGAGTCACTCAGTATTTTCAGATTTCTCTATTCAAATATCTCTAATAGCTGAAAAATAGTTTATACCAAATTTCCAAAAGTGATTAGAAAAATGAGTAGATTAGAAAAGAATTTAGCATGTTTTTGAAGGCACTGATCATAATCTGAGACAGTTATTCCCTCAATTTCCAGAAACTCTTAAGTCCACTGGAGACCACTGTTTTACAGTCTCCTGGTGAGAAGCAACTGTCTGGAGCGCTTGTAGGCAATCTCACATCCTCTTTTATCTAAAGAGATTCAAAGAATCTGTCTATTTACTGGCTATTTTTTCTTTGCCACATTTGTCACCTTCATTTTAGCCTTCCATTTCCTTCTCCAGGAGTCCCACATTGGAATCAATTTTTGGCTCCTAGCAACTGCCTCAACTAGTCTCTGCAGTTTTCTTGGCAGGGTTTTTTTTTTTTTTTTTTTTTGTAGCTGTTTGCAATTGTCTGCTTCTTCCTAGGTCTGAGAGAAAGCGAGTAGCCAAAGTCACCCAACTGGCTTTGTGTCTAAGGCAGAAATATAACTCTCAGTCTCCTGGGTTCTAGCTTTAACTACAACCTCAAACTGGCATTCGGATAATTGCATTACACTTAGAATATTTAGACATTAAGATGCCCTGTACCAGAGCCTGGGGGCCAGATCGGGCCTGTAGGGTGCTTAGATCTGGCCTGTGAGGCCACCATGGAAACATTGAAGGACTGGCCCGCAGTGACTCTGCCAGCAAAAACAGAGCTTGGGAGGAGTGCCCAAGGCTTTCCCAAGTTCTGTTTGCTCTGACAGAGGGTTGCAGGAGGCCATCGCAGGCAAAAACAGAGTTGGGGAGCCCACTTTCGCTGGCAGAGCATTCGGGCCACCACAGGTGTCCACAGCACGAGTGACATTGAGCTAGCCATGCCCACCCTGGCCACACCCATCCTGGCTCCCCAAGGTTAAGCATAACCCTGATGCATAACCCCTCAATGAAAACGAGTTTGACACTCCTGCTCTATACTAAAACTGGAAAGAGGCCAAAATTCAGGCTCAGTTATTCAGAAATTTTGCTCTGAGCATATAGGGTGTGGAGAGCCAGTTTGGTCTAATGGTTAAGTCACTGGGCTAGAAACCAGGAGACTGTCAATTCTAATCCCACCTGAGGCATGAAAATCAGATGGGTGACCTAGAGACAGACATTTCTCTCAGCCCAACTCACTTCAGAGTTCAATGTTGTGGGGAAAATAGGAGGAAGGTATTCAATATTTTTACAGACTTTAATTAGTTGTAAAATAATAAAGATGGGATATAATTGAATAAAATATGATGGTAAAAATGAATCCATAAAAAATGAATCTACTTGTAACATAAATTTGTTCTCATTTTTATTATATCCGATAAATTGGTTATTCTTTACTGTATATTTAACTTAAATCAGTTCAGTAGCTATTTAGTAGAATTTGTACAACATTACACTTATTAAACGTCAAATCCTGAATAAATTTGTGGTCAATGAACACTCACAGTTCCTGTATGTTTTAGAATTTATTATCCTTGTGAATTTTAGAATTTATTGTTCACGAGAATGTGTGGATCTGCAAAGGAATCATTGAAACAGCTTCTTACAGAGTGGAACCTTCTTTTTGTGTTTTATATGTGAAACTGTAACAGAAACTTGGCATATAGAAAAAAAAGGAACTTTTCTCCTTATAGAATATGGATCTTATCTTGTTTACCATATATACCATTTCTCAGTAAAAGTCTAATAAAATCTCTTATCTGAAAAGCTAGAAACTCTTCACAGCTGATGAGATTTTATTAGACTTTTATTACTTTTATACTGTAGAAAGGGAACATAAAATTTGAACCCTCAGAGAAAGGTACTTTCAGCCTTTCAACAATACTAAAGTTGAACTTTTGTCTTTTATTATGCCTGGTTTTTTTTTTTTAATGATTGATGACTCCTGGTGCTTCTGAATGAATCTGTGATCTGAATGATCTCTGATTACAAGGAAAGGAAGTAAAGATTTGGATGGTAGTACATACTACTGACAGTTTCCTAGTGACAGAGTAACCTGAGCTGGATGGTAATTGATCGGAATATGTCAAGGACAGGGTACTAAGAGTTCAGTCTCATTCCTCTTCTTCCTTCCATCTTTCCCAGCATTATAGGTAGTCCTTGACTTATGACTGTTTAATGATGGTTCAAAATTACACTGCCCTAAAAAAAATGACTTATGAACCATCCTTGAAGTTATTACATATTGTATCACTTCTGCTGTCATGTGATTGAAATTTGGGTATCCCATTTACAATGCAGCATTGTGCAGTCATGTGATCATGACTTGTGACCTTCCAGCTGGATTCTGACAAGCAAAGTCAATTGGAGAAGCCAGATTCACTTAATGACCATGGTAAAATAATCATAAAACCAGGTCCAATTTGCTTAACAACTTAGCATCACTTAATGACTGAAATTCTAGCCCCAATTGTGGTCCTCAGTTAAGGACTACTTCTAGAGCCTTCTTTAGAGAAAATATAGAGTTACAATTAATTATGCCAATAAGCCATGGACTTCATTGCCTGTACATGATGCTTTAAATTTATAGGCAACTTTTTTTCTCAGAGCTCATGTCTACAGCTGGCTTTCTCACACTTTTTTTTTCTGCAATACCTGTTTATTTTGTTGTATTCTTTCTTGCCCTTTTAATAGAATTGGATTTTACAGTTTTTTTAAAAAAAATACTATAAGCTGAGATATAAAATTATAGAACAAAGGCAAAATATAATACTGTAATTTTTATTTTACGTATGGATAAATAACATGGTTCAATAAAAGCTGTTATTAGATCCATACAGTTGATGAAGCTGCTAATTTTTAGCAAAGCCGCTCTTGGGAAATTGAGTGAAAAGCCACCTTCAGATAAAGCAGCATATAGAAATTACTTAGCAAAAATATTTTTTTATTTTTTATTATTTTATTACTTTATTGTTTCAGAAACATCAAACAGAAGAAAGATAATTCAGAATTGCTGTGGGACAAGAATTACAATAATAATCAAATAAATTATGGAATAGAATCATTAAAAGATGCAAATGGAGGGACAGAATGAAATGTGAACGACAAAAATTAAAATAATTTTCAATTATTTTAATAATTTGTGTATTTTAATAAATAATTAAATTGAATTGTTAAATTGTCCCATGGAGAGTTTTCTCGTAGCGAGTTGGCTGTGGTGAGTTGGCCATGGCAAGGTGGCTGTGGCAAGTTGGCGAACTGGCCATGGTGAGTTAGCCATAGTGAGTTGGCTGTTGTGAGTTGTCCTATTCCATTAAAATAGGGTGATAGCATCCTTCAAGGTGAACCTTACTTTTTTTTCCTTTTCTTTTATTAACAGATTCTGATACCCGCAGAAAATTTTCTTTGGAGGATTATCTGAATAATGATTTTCAGTACAAATCATATAATGTGCAGTGGATGTCAGGTAATGAGCGTAAGCTTTTGGAATGCCTTAGAGCGGTTTCATTTTTTTTTTTACAAATATATGTTGGACAGTGAATGAGAATTGTGTCCAAATCACACAATCTTTGGGTGCATTATTCATCACAGTCTCACAAGATTTATACAATCAAAAGTGTACATTCTTTGTCACAGCTTTATGTCAGTGATCAGCTAACCAATCAATAATATGTCTAACAGCATACAAAATTCATATGAAAAATATTTGAAACAATTGAACACTGTTTTGCCTGTCATTGTCCTGACAGACTCGTGATGAGCTTTTATCCAAATTTGATTGTATCCCCTTTTTTAGTGAGAAGCCCTAGAACAGTGATAGATATGTACTTTTTTATATATACTGGACAGCGTTTGAAGATTATCCAGAAATTGTAGTCCTTTCTGGCATCTGAGAGTTGCTTCAGCAATGGGACCCCTGTACTGTAGTCAGTACATGGCTTACCAATATGTTCACAAGTAAATTCGGAGTACTATATTGACTTGTGAAGCCTTGTATTGCTTGGCTGCCTATATGAACCTTTCTTCCAAATAGAACTGTTTGATGAACTCTGGAAGGGATGGTATGGGTCTGTTCCTTCTGGGTGATTGGAAAAGCAGGAAGAACCCATGATAGGATTTTTTTTTTTTCTTGACTCTTTGGAGCACTGTCCCCCTTGAGATCTGTGGAGCATCCACCTGCTTAACATTCTGGAAAGCAACGAAAACCTGGCAGTTCCACCAAGCTTTTGCAACTGGGGCTGGGTACAGGGCAGTGTGACTTTTAACATTTTGGTTGTGGTTATTATAAGCTCAGTTCCTGGGGTTTTAACTTATTGTTAAAATGCACTGTTTTAGATATTTAATTTTATGCAAGCTTTCTCAAACTTGTTGGAAGTGGCAGGATGCAAATCAGTCTACAATGGTTATAGACTAAGCCAGCATCTCTAAATATTTCCTTTACTGTAGCTGGGATGTGTCCTAGCCAACTAATTAAATCATTTTTGCCCCATCTTCCCCACTTCATTTTTTATAAATTCTACTTCATAAACATGGAGTGTCAGAACTCATTTGAGTAGAATATTCTCCAACCACATAATGTCTAAAAATAAAGAGTTCTCTGACTCATTTGAATTCATACATGATAAATAGACCGTTGTGACAATGAACTTAATAAATAATGCAGGATTTTTTATTGACTCTGTGTGGAGGGGAGAGATAAGGTTTTGTTTATTGGCACTGAATGTTTTCCTGTTTTTCTTCCCTTTTTAGGTCATGAATATGTCTACACAAATCAGAACAATGTTTTTCTGTACAACATTGATGATGGAAAAGAGTCTATAATCTTATCAAATAACACATTAGTACGTTTTTTTTAAAAAAACCTACTTCATCAGTTCAAAAGTGCTCTGAACTGAATATTTTCTTCCTTAAACAATGTTTTATTACTAATTTGTTTTGTTTTATCTACAGGAAAATTGGAATAATTCTGTTGCAATATTGTCACCCGACAAAAAATTTGCTCTTCTGCGATACAGTTATGAGAAGGTAGCAATGATATTATGCTTTTATATGCCATTTAGTATATTTGTACTGATAAAAAATTGTTTTAATCCTTTACAACAAGGGTCTCCAAACTTGGCAACTTTTAGACTTATGGATTTCAACTCCCAGAATAACTCAGCCAGGCTGCTGAGGAATTCTGGGAGTTAAAGTCCATAAGTCTTAAAGTTTCCAAGTTTGGAGATCCTACTTTACAAAGTGAATATGGATTCACTTTGACATTTAGATAGGTGAGGACTTGAATGGCTCTTTGTGGTTATTAAAATCTAGCCAGTTCTCCACACTGCACCAATCTCTTTTTAATGATTTTACTTTAGTAGTTATCTTCTATTTAATTTCTCATTCATTCCTAACTTCTTGACCACTAACACAATGGTTTTTGTAAACAATAACAAATTACTTATTCCATACAGATGGTCCTCAACTTAGAGCCATTTGTTTAGTGATGCTGAAAAAAAAAAAAAAACTGCAATGATTCACTCAACAACTGTGGTAAGAAAGATCGTAAAATGGGCAAAATTCAGCTAACAATAGTTGTGCTTAGAAATTGATGTTTTGGGCTCAATTGTGGTCTTACGTTGAGGATTACCTGTACCTTGTTATTTTACAAAACTTTAGGACTGCAGGCATGAGAGTGAGACAGTACTGAAGAGAAAAAATCCTGGAGAAATATTAAAGATATAAGTACAGGACAAAGAATGCTGAAATTATAAGCATAAATAAAGGATTGTCACATCACCTATCCCTATAGAATGATATAAATGATATAAAGTCTTTTCTGAAAGCATCCTATTTGTGTAAGATACCCCACACTTTGCTTTCCTCTAGGGAATATTTTTAGAAATAATGAGAGGTTTATATTCCCAACTGTATAAACTGTATTTAGCCTTACCTATAGGTTGGGAAAACAAGCCAACAAGCCAATTGTGAATCGTGGTTTTCATAATTTTACATTAAAATGGGTGAGGATTTTGAGGGCTCCAAAAGCTGACTTGGGAATTAGAGATGAAGCAAATAATTAAGAAAGCCTGATAACTCTTAATGTAGTTCTGGTTTGATTCCTTGCAGGGAGTTTTGAAGTTAATCTTGGCTTCAAGCACCATCATAGTTTAGGAGTTAGATGGTGTTGATTTGTTATTAATTGAAAACAAAAGCAAATTTCTCAGGGCATCTTTAGATGACAACTTTGCAACAGTTCAGAAGACACTATGAACTTGACCAATATATTGCTTTATTTGAAAAGGAAACAGGGCTGGTTTTCTTTTTTGGACTACTGCAGTGCTGAGGAATGTATTTCCTCTTTGGTTGAAATTTTTGCTTTGCTGATTTCTGAATTTAAGTCAACTGTAATTCCCGCTTCTCCCTCAGCATTTCAACACCATGTGCTTGTGAGTAACTCCTGAGAATATATTTCCCCCACTATGACTCCATGAAGCCATAGATATTAGGGTTGTACTGTGATCTGGATTCAAAATAAAACAATGGATTAGAATATGTGTAGCTACATACATCACTCCTTAAATCAAGTGTGCCCTTTCACTGCAGGTAAAGCTGCAGTGGTAGATAGAAGTTGTATATCATGCATACTCCAAATCACATTTTCCTCTTTGAATCCAGAACATTGTACAACTGTAGTGGTTGCATCTTTTGAAAAACCAAAACACAGATACAGTGGTATTTTGGAACTCATCATGAATTCATTCCAGGAGGTGCAATGAGAACCAAAAATGAGTATCAAACAATTTTTTCCCCTAAGGAATAATATAGAAAGTCACAAAGTACCCAACATCAATAAGCCTAGCTTGTGTATTGAGTAGCAACCAAATGATGAATACCAGGACAAAATTTTCATATCAAAATGCATTGAGTACCAAATTTTGTGAATTTCAAAGCAGTTGAATATGAAGTACCCTTGAATTTGCCTCAACTCTTAGTCTGCAAGGACAAATGACTTCCATCTTAGCCTATGGCTGCTTGGAGTCCACAACTCCCAAGGATGTATTCCAGTGAGGTACCTGATCCAATCCATCCACCACAACTATTGTCTATTGGAAAGAATGTTGCAAAATGCTGACTTGTTATCATCTCACCTTCACCTAATATTTCCATTTATGTTTTAAATGCAACGAAGGAACAAGCTTTTGTAGTCAGATTCTTGTCACAGTAATTACCCATAATATTCTTGAAATGGTGTCACAAAGAGGTATTGAAAAATAAGATCATGTGTGTGGGAGTGGTAACTATTTATTTGCCTTTTTGTAAACCTGAAATAAGGAGATTTTTTCCTTTTCTGAAGTCTGTGGTAAGAATGCCAATCATTTCATATCACTGATTCTGTTGGTCAGTCTGCATGGTATCAGAATTCCAAGATTGACAAAAAATATTGTTATGATTTAGCTACACATTGCTTTGTGGAGAACTGGTAAAAAGGACCAGAGTAGCGTAGAAATACCCTCAATGTGTTTGTGATAAGGGAAAAGACAATCCTTAATCTTGAAGAGTTATTTTGTGTCATAACAAATTATAGTTTAGCACTATAACTTAATATTGCATGCTATATTGTAGCCATACACTAGGACTGATATTTATTATTTGAAGTCTTTATTTCTAGAAGGTATCAAGAGGTCTGAGTTAAAGTTGAATTTTTTTTATCACGAACTTATGATCATTAAATGTAATATGGGTAATATTCATGCAAACAGGACTTTTTTTAAAAAAAATTTAACTTTGAACTACACTCTTGTTTTTTAAGTGTTTTTCTTTATTTGCAAATATGATTTTTGCAGGTGTGGAGGCACTCATACACGGCATCATACCATATCTATGATCTAAATAACGGGTCAGTAACTACACTGCCTTTTTGAGATGTTTCAATGGCTTACATTATGTTGATAATTTTATTTATGTTTCTTCATAGAACCATAATAACTGAGAATCCACTTCCTACAACTATCCAGTACATATCATGGTCACCTGCCGGACACAAACTGGTTAGTAAAATACATAGGGTTTTGCTTTCTTATAACTTTGTAACACCAATTCAGATATTCCTGTGTACCATTTCTATAATCCAAACTGCAACAGAAATTTCTGGAAGATTTAGAGGAGAAACTGTAAGAGTAGAAAGGAATGTTACATAATATTTACATAAGGACTCCAGTTCATTTTACCAGATTAAACGTTAAATATACAAAGAACTGGTGTCATATATATTTTACAGTAAATGCGTAGAGGCCCAGTTCAAAGTGAGGCGACTTGGGAGAAGGGGAGCTTAATTCTCTCTTGCCTCCTTTTTCTAAAAGTCATCACATGCACATTTTTTAAAATCAGCAATTTGTGAAAACATAAACCTGATTTCCCAGGTTAATCAAAGCGAATTTGACTCTGGGCTTTAATTCACAAACTTTCTAGGTTTAAGAAAAATGGTAAGATAGTTGTATGCTAAATTTTTATGATGTGGTTTAACTCTCAATGGCATGACAAATTGACAGAAAAAAAACCCACTAGCAACTGGTTGAATTGGTAATAGAAGGAGAGGGAAGAAGGGACTTGATCTTAGAAATATATCTAAATCTTATATCTAAACATCAAGCTGTAAATACTTTATGATATTTTAAGGGGCAAATGCAAGAAGTTAATGGAAAGAGAACCAATATTTTAATGTGGAGAAAATTGGATTAAACAATGTTAAGATTTCTTGGGATGAATTAGACAAAATGCAACTTTCTAGGTCTTTCTTGTAAACCATTCTGATTTTTTCTTTATTCTTAAAATAACAAGGGTAAAAGAAATTCAATTTCCTGTATTTGGATAGGTGAGAAGAATCTTATAGTATGAAAAAACATATCCGTTTAGAGTTGATGTGTGCAGAAATAGAGGAAAGCAGAAATAGAGGAAATGAAAGTAAATGTAATTTATTTGATCTAAAGTAAAGGTTATAAAATCATTTTCTGATGGTATATACTATAATGTTTGTTTATGGCAGGCTTATGTTTACCGTAACAATGTTTATGTGAAAACAACACCAAATGCCAAACCTGTTGAAATCACTGAGAATGGAGCCGAAAACAAAATTTTAAATGGATTAGCAGACTGGGTATATGAAGGTAACTGTCATTGAAAGGGGGGAAAAACCCCTTAAGAGCAATTTAATTGCCATCACAAACAGAAATAAAATATTAGGTTTATGTAAAGTTTCTTTTGAATTCACTGCTTGGAATGAAAGGGAGGCAACTTCACCTTTGAGTCACATAACTCTTTCTAGCTTTCAAAACTCCCAGTGAAACAATCCCAGTGAAAGTGTTATCTGGACAGGGATGAAGTAGCCTCAGAAAAGCGAGAAAGAGCCTAAGAAAATTTGATACCCTTTAGAAATACAGCTGCAAAGCAGCAAATCCAACACAGTGTATTATTTATTTGGACAAAAAAAGCCCTCCCCAATGGCTTATGAAATATGTCTTGCCTTGGTAATAGCTGTATTTTGGTAATAACTGTGGATTGGCCTATTAAACAAGCCATATTTCATATTTTACCTCCTCCTCTTTTCTCTTTCATTCACACATGATTGATGGGTAGAGTGCTTCCAAAAAGTAGAAAATCACTCTCTTCCTCTTGTGTTTTTTTTTCCTGGGATAATAACAACACAATCCAGAATCAAGAAGTATTGTGATCAAAGTAGGTGATAAAAAGAAATATATGTATGGTGAACCACAGGTGAACTTTCAGTACCATTTTTATAAAAGAAATGTTTAACGAAGTAAAATCACAAAAGAAAATAAAGATAATAAGAACAGTAAATAGTGAAAAAAGAAAAGAAAGATGATTAAAGAAGCAGCTTCCAATCTTACTGATAGTGGTTGTAGATACATTTTTACTTTGCTGTCTTTCTGTAAGGTTACATCCTCACCACAGCTGAATCTTTCACAAGGAATACAATGTTGTTGTTGTTGTTATTATTACAATATTATTTATAGTTTGTGTCACATATACATAATCAAGAGATAAAATTTAACATTATTGCCATTTTTTGGAGTGAAATATGCTTCCTTCTAAATTTTCTATAAAATAATCCACATAAATTGGCCAAACATTTCATAGAATGAATACCATACTATATGAGGATTGATTTTACTTCTACGATTTGAAGATAATATTTGTAGCTCAGGATTAAACTGTGGGGTCCTCTGAGCTTGGTTGTTTTCTTGCAGATATGTCATTACCAAACTAGATTACATTATTGGTGCACAGTTGCACTCCTAGCTTATGTGACCAAGCAGCCTATTGATCAAATAGGGATACTATCAAATATCCCCAACCATTAACACCAAGAAGAAAACACTGAACATAGATGGAAGCCCTTCTTCCATCTAATATAGGGTATTAAATAAATAGCTAGCAGTAGACATTTTCCCATGTGGTTCTTAAAGATAGAAGAACTGCTTTTATAGCAGAATCTGATATCCATTTTTAATGATCCTCTAGCTCAGACTATTTCCCATGAAGTCAAAATAAGAGAAAATAATATCCAGTTGTGCATGTAACCTCCTGGTAGAAGATTATATGAACAGTTGGTTGTAATATTTTTTTTCTGTTCTTAATTTCATGAGAAATGGTCAGAGCTACAGGACCATTAAAATGGATTAATGAATTCAAATCATCCTAAAAGGCTAAAAATACACAAGATTGTTTTAAATATTAATTTAAGCCAACAATATACAATATACAATCTCTAATAGGCAGGCAGTTCAGGATAGAACTAGTACAATTGTAACTTGGCACATGTAACTTGTCTAGACCAAGAATCAGAAACTGAAATATGACTCCTATAATTATAATTACCTCATAGTTACCTATTCCAGTTTATTCCTCAAGGTCTCTTGGAAAAATCCATCTTCTTGTATTTTTTTTCTGATGATTTCCTGTTAGGTATTCTGCCTCACAGAAAGTGTCAGAAACTTAAATTGAAGAACTGACTTCTTAGGCCTATTATATTTGTTGAGAGATTTGACACATCTCCCACATACTAGAGGAAGATTATTGCTTTACTTGTTGTTTTTTATAATTAGCTTATTATAAAAGTTTTTATAGAAGTTAATCAGAAGGAAAGGCAGTGCATAGCTTTGCTTAATCCCCATTGAATTAAGATTTCACTAAATATCCTATCTAAGCTGCATTAAAGTATTTCCATGTTATATTTTAATAGCAACAGCTGTAGATTAATGAAAGAGTTTTCCAAACTCTTCCACCATCTGTCTCTAGGGATAGAACCAAAAGCTGATTTTTAAATCAAAAAGATTACCCAAAGGATATTTGCAGAATAGTTGAATATTCCTTTGCTAAATGTTGACCCCTAAAGGGTTTCTTACATAAAATGTATTTGTAAAGTTCAAAAATGAATGGAGGAATTCTTTGTAGTTGTTTTATATTTCTTTTATGTTAAAACTGTGATAGTATTCCAGGCAAGATGGGTAGAATACAACTTTAACAAACAAATAAACAAATGAATAACTATTCCAGTTCTGAAATATACTAGATCACACGTTTTTTAATTATTTCAAAGGGTTTTTAAGCTGTCAAATTAGCATTTGCTCTGTAATGGAGTAACAGGATCAAATGGTCCTGGTTTAATTGTAAAATATAATTTAAGTTAGGATGCGACAACAAGCTAAGGGAAGTCATAAGTAAAAGCTTCTTATTTATTCTTACCTTATTAACTCCCAAGAGACACATGAAGAAGAAGAAATGCAATATGTGAATTTTTTTAAAAAACAGAAGAACAATTATTCTGTCAAAAAAAAGGAGTGCTACTTGGGTATCCTGGCAACGCTTGATGTGAATGTCAGTGTGAAAAAATACTGTCATCTATTGGAGGATAGTGGCCCCATCTTTTGCCAATAACATTGATAGCTCTTCACTGCATATACCAGCCAGTATATGGGAACACCATTTTGTTACTCTTTATTAACCAGGCAGAGAATTCCTTGATTTAGATGTGACCTCTCTTCCCCATTGGCCTCGGGTCTCAAGTTCAGTAATCAGAAATATAATTAAACAATTTAAACTAGCTCAGATTTTATTATGTATGTAATAATAAAAATTCTTTGGAATGGTGGGTCCCAGTGCCAGTTTCTTGCCAATAGGTTATCAGCCATGATAGCAAGTGATTGAGAGTTTGACTGTTATAATAAAAATATATAAGAAGGGCAAAGGATAATACCCCACCAGGCAGTAATGTAATTTGGAAAATACTAGATTGTGCAGAGATGGATAGATTGGCATTAAAAATAAAGGATAAAGAAGACAGAATATTACTTAACATGGAACAGATTTAACAAGTGGCTAAAGATAAGAGGTGGAAATTAGATTAAGAAAGTGTTATGTAAGAATTAAATACAAAGAGGGTTGACAACATGACAACATGTTGATATGTTAATTAATATGTTAATTAATAGACAAGCTAATACAAAGAAATTCCATTAAAACTATTTTGTTATATTATTATTATTATTATTATTGTTACTAGTATATATATTGATATCTCTATTTGTTTTTCCCTTGCTGCTTCATAAGTGATATGCCCTGACAATACACTGTATTCAAAATGTTTATGAATAAAAATAAAACATATACTAAAAAAAAAGAAAGGCAAAAGAGATGATTCTATAAACTATTGACAATCAGTTAGCTAAGTCAGGTCAGCAAAATGTATGCTAAATATCTACAAGAAAAACTAACTGATTTGTTTGAATCTGAAGATATTTTGAGGGATGAGCAGGACGATCAATATTAGGCCATGCCTTAGTGCTGCATTGCTTAGTAGAAAATATACCCCCAACTCAGAACAATCTCTGCATACAACTTTTATTGATTTCAGGTCAGTTACGGTATTTCAAACTAAACTTCAGCATAATTTTTTTAAAATACCACAATTAATACAAGTCTACTCCTGCTGCTCATTAAAATGCATGAAAATACAAGATTAGAAGAAAATATTTGTCCCTTAGGGCTGAACAGTGGAGTCCTTGGGATCTCTAAGCTTGCTTATTTCCTTGAAGACGTTTCATTACTAAACAAGGTAATGAAACATGATGTTACCTAGTTTGGTATAATGAAACGTCTGCAAGGAAACAACCAAGCTCAGAGACCACTGAGGACCCCATAGAATACAAGGTTAAAGGTCAAGGACATGTCACAAAGGAAATATCCTGAAGGAAGGAGGTTAAACAGGAATGTGTGTTGGCTTGTTTATTCAACTACTATATGTTTCCATACTACCTACGGAAACAATTTCGTCCCATTACATCAGCCAGTCATACAGGGAAGATATGCAGCCGATCCCATCAGTTAAAGAACTTTGACTGGTGGGGTCCAGGAAAAGAACCTTCTCTGCCATTTCACTTGCCCTGTGGAATATTCTGTCCCCTGAGAACCTCTCTGAGGGAGATAGGCAGTTCAAAAATGTGAAAAATATAACAAGTATGGTGTTCTTTACTTAGGTAACTCTATTTTTCATCCCCCCCCCCCATATTATTCAATTTATTATTGTATGCTGATGGTGCAATAGTTTTTACTTTTTCTAAATGCCCAAAACAGAGAAACTGGAACTTAGATGGGCATTCCATTGAGCAGGTTATGCTTTTTAGATAACTAGAAATAGTTTTTTCAAACTCCAGGAAGCAGAAATGCTGTCTGGACTATATGTATCCCACAGTGAACCGATATCTGTATCAGTTTACTAACTTATTATTTTCCCCTTATTAGGTTCATCTGTTGCAATTAAGTTGTTTTTATCTATAGTCCAAGCATAGGGCTATGTGGGGCTCAAATAGGAGCCCCTGTAACAGCATGATCACTGTAGAAAGAAAATTTCTAAGTATCTTCCAGGTTACCTGCTGTGTTCCAAATCAGTACTTCAGTAAGAAGCAGGAGTCAGTGAACTTGAATCTATTCTCTGATAAATATATTTATCTACTGGTTAAAACTGCATCACAACCCTAGTGGATTGACCCGTGTAATATTGGCAGACAGCTACAAACCTTCCTGGGAAACAACGGTCTCAAAGAAACTGAGCCCGCTATGGTTTCTTTGGTGATGCCATCTTAATCTTAGAGTCAGATCAAGTTATACCCATACTAAGACAAAGGGTCTTAGATATAAAAGATTATGTAGAAATTGCTTTCTCTCATAATTTCAAATGAACAAAGTTTAGTCCCGAAACCAATCTTACTTATATCACCGTTCCTAAATTCAGGAGAGCTTTATCTTTGGTTTGATTTAATGCTCTCTCCACAATTGTTGTGGAAGGGAAATGTAAGAAAACTCCACATGAAACCCAATATTGCCCTTGTGATATGAGTACCATAGAAAGATTTTGTGTTCTTCTGTATTGCTGTCAGATGATTACCCCTTTTTATTTAAATTTCCAGGACACTCAGATCATCTTTATTTGCAGTATCTATTAAACAATCAAATATATTTCTATAAAAATAGCAAAATTTTGCTACATTATGTGTAAATTTGGTCCACAAATAGTAATTCTTGTTAGAAGATATTTGTGTTTTTATTTTCTTGAATATGTTTTATTGGACAATGACCAAAATAAAGTTTCAGTTTGTCTGTCTGAAAATCCAGTGCACTGAAAATCCTCCAGGCTATTAGAAAGTGGATCCACTTTCTAATTTTATTATATCAACCATTCCTTTTAATTATATTTCTGTATCAACCATTCCTTTTAATTCATTAAACAAGCTTATTGCATACAGGTGTTGCTCACTCAACTTTGTATTAATATAGTTTTTAGTAATGAATGATTGAAAATGAAAAAAATGTTGTATAAACATACTTCTCTTTATAAAGTAATTAGGAAGTCTTCAACATTTATATTGTTATTATCACCTCCAAGACAGCCCATAATAATTGTACTTATTAAAATGCCTTTTTAGACATAAAATATTCAGTTTAATTGTTTAATTTGTACTTGTATATTTTCTTACAGAGGAATACTAAGTTTGGGTATATAATTGGAAAGTTATGTTTCTTTGAATTTATTATTGTTCATTATAGATGATACATTTGAAAATGTTATAGTACAAACAAGAAACAATTATCCATAATACTGAAATCTAAGATAAATAAAAGTACTAGGATTTGCATCATTATTAAAGCCAGATTTTTATAAAGAATAATTTCCATAGCACCATATTTCTATAAAAAGCATTTCTGAGAGTTGGCTTAACTGTTTTGGTTGCAAAACATTGCAAGTAATCTGAATTTTAGTAACTGAAGTTCCATTTGAAATTATACATGCAAGTTATTATGAACAATGTTTTAAAGGGAAAAGCCAACCTAGCAAATATTGCTTTAAAAGAACACATTTGCATCTTTTTCAGAGGAAATGTTTGGCACCCATTCTGCTCTGTGGTGGTCTCCAAGTGGCAATTCTTTGGCGTTTGCAGAGATTAATGACACTGAAGTTCCTCTTATTGAGTATTCGTTTTATTCAGAAGATACACTGCAATATCCAAAGACCATTAAAATCCCATATCCTAAGGTCTGTGTTATTTATTAAACATAGTTGTTGAGTGGCTTGATTAAGAGAATAGTCACATTTAATCATTTGCTGCTAACAAAAATATTGTCTGTCTCTCCTCAACAGCTTGCTGTGATTACTGTGACTTAAGTCAATAGCATCTGGCAGCTCTGAAGTATTCTATTATCTCTAGGGAAACAGGAAATGAAAGCAATTGAAGGCTATGGAATATTTGAGTTTCTAAAATGATTTCTTGAAGAGCACTTGGGTGATCAATGGCAAAAGGAACACTTCAACTCAATGAGTTGCATAGCTAATAAGGGACAAAAAACTACTAGCTCTGTCATGAACAGGGAGGAGTGGGCTAAGTTATAGCTATTTCTCCTTTGGCAGACAAATTTCCAGGCTGATATATTTGCCAGGGCAGATGTCAATTTTTCCTTTTTTTAAAAAATGGAACTATACTTGGTTTCAGTTTTCTAGTTTTTTCAAACTTTAGAAACTGGTATGCTCTCAGTCGTTCTGGGGCAGTGGTGGCTAATCTTTTTGGGCCCCTGTGCCAAAAATTGTGTGCGCATTTGCATGCTCACACTTGCGTGCCAGCACCCAGAAAGCAATGCATGCACCCCCAGTGCCCTCTACACATGCGCATGCAATCCCCACCCACACCGCCTCCACCCCCTTATCTGCACTGTGCCTCACAGCTGATTTTCGGCCAGTTTGAGGCCTTTTTTGGCCTCTCAGAGGCTTGAGGGAGGCTTCTGCAGGCTTCTGCAGGTTTTGCAAGCCAAAAAAATAGCCCCGTTTTGTCACTTCTGGTATTTTCAGAAAAAGCAGGAAGTGATGAAATGGGCTAGTTTTCGGCCTGCAGAGCCTGCAGAAGCCTTCCTCAAGCCTTTGGGAGGCTGAAAAAGGCCTTTAACTGCCCAAAAATCAGCTGTGAGGTGCGCGCACGTGCAGTGAGGTAAGTATGCCTGCAGCTTGCATGCCGGCACAAATGTCTCTGTGTGCCACCTGTGGCACGCGTTCCATAGGTTCACCATCACAGTTTTAGGGTCTTTGCAGAGGCTGTTTTCTCTGATCAGCTCCATAGACTGATCATGTGTCTGTAACATCCCATGGCCAGTCCAGGAAGTGATGGGGAAGTAGTCTGAATGTAGAAAGTATGATATTGGCTTTAAATGTGCTAAAATTTTCAGGGGTTCACCAAAGTGAGGATAAATGTCCCAGCTTGTCATGTATTTTAGAAAGTAAATGTAATTTCTTTTCTGGAGTAGAATGAATATGAGTGGGACTTTATTCCTGCTGCTATTCACCTTGGCATGGAACTTCTGAAGTATGTCACCCATATTCATTTTCAGCAGAATCTTCTTAAAATCCCTAATGGGACATGAATCTGGACATATGTTGCTGTTTATTTCTCAGAATCATGTAACTGAAAATATTTGATATATCCTAAAGTTAGTTCTGGAAGTCAGAAAGGCAGTACAATTGTTACAGGGCAAAGTTAAATTAGGTTTTTATACATATTCGCAATTGATTCAACTTAGTCCTGATGAGATTGCTTCCATCATCAAGATTAAAGCTATGGTTTGTTTCAAGATGAGGCAGTTGTGGATCAAAGATCAAGAACAGTTCTGAGAGGAATTTTCATTGGATTGTAATTTAGGAGGAAGATTATTAATCATTGCCTTGATCAGTACTTCAATTAGATTTGGAGGCGCAATGTATTTTTCAATAGAAAGTACAAACAGCTGTTGGTGTCCCCCTTGTCATCATCAGATCATGACCTAATTATTATGAGACTCTCTGGTGCCACTATCCACTGCAAGGAGTCTGAGCTCATTAAATTGGTCCATCCCCAGCAACTGATGGTTCTGGAGAAGCTTCATCTGAAGTCTTGGTTGTTGCTTGGAATAAGGGGGCAGCAGAGACTTTGGTTTGGATTGCATCCTTTGTATTTTACAGAGAAGTTGGGAGAAGAAACATCTAGAGAAGCAGACTCCAACCTTTTGGGCACCAGGACCTGTTCCATGGAGAAAGGTTTTACCTTGGACTGGAGGGGACATAGTTTTGTGTGCTGCCTGCATCATATGAATGGGGCTTCACTTGCTTGCATGGCCCAGTTGTTGACATGCCATGGTCCAGTGGCAGTCCGTGGACTGGGGGTTGGGGACCCCTGGTCTAGAGTGCCATTAAATTCAGTAAAGGAGGAACTTGATTGAATATGGGCTAGAGTCACTATTAAGGCCTATCTTGTGGCAGTAAGATGGCAAAGCAGCAATATTATCCCACCCTTATTGCAGATTGGCATCTGCAGCCCTATTTCATCCTGTTTACCTCCTGCATAAGAGGGTGCCAGGAACCTTTGGCAGGGATGTGTGAAGGAATTTGCTCAGCATTTTAGATTCACTTGCAGTTTGACAGTGGCCTTGCTTACAGGTCCAGAGCTGATGCCAAGGATGAAATCTTGCCCAGGTATCTGAGAATGTTTTGAAGCTGTTGGAGCTGAGGAAGTAGACAGAGATGTGAGTTAAACCCATTCTATTTAGATTTAAGCCACTTCCTGGGGTATGGCATGTGAGTGAATTCTAGTGGTGGTGAATCCTTCTTTGAATGAGAGGTTTTTTCCCTCTTTACCTCTTAAGGAAGCTTTGTTCACCACCTCTTCAAGAACCCATTATTGGACCTCTTAATACTGGGAAATTTTTGCTCAATGTATTCTTTTTGAGGAGGGTGATTAAGAAGGTGGTGGTGCAGCATCTTCAAAGGACCATGGATGAAACAGATTATCTGGATCCTTTTCAGTCAGGTTACATTATCTGGGTATGGAATAGATACATCACTGGTTCAACTTTTGCATCCTCTCTGACATGGGAGGATGGTGGTTCCTCCATTGGGTGGTGCTTGCATTGAGGATGTTCTCCCACTGAAACTCTAGTGAACTTCCAAATGTCAAAACTTTGTTATGCCAGCATGCCTGGGGACCCCCAGGGACAGGTAAACCAGTGAGATGGCTCCGTTGATTAACATCCCTTGTATAAGAGCCTTGGTGGCACAGTAGTTAGCGTGCAGTACTGCAGGCTACTTCTGCTGACTATCGGTCTGTAATTTGGCAGTTCAAATCCCACCAAACTCAACATTGACTCAGCCTTTCATCCTTCTGTGGTGGGTAAAATGAGGACCCAATTGTTGGGGACAATATGCTCTCTCTGTAAACTGCTTAGAGAGGGCTGTAAAGTGCAGCTTGGCTTCGTGTGAAAGGACGGCTGTTAAGCCAAGCTGCACTGAAAGCCTCCAATACAGGAACAGAATGTTGCCAGCCAATCAAAGCCACAAAACAGACAGAAGAAACCAGAAACACCAATCAAACAAACTCAAAGTCCAATAAACACAGACCAAGACTCCCAACCAATCAGGATGTAGAAAAAAACATCCTGCCACAATAATAGGCTAGCCTCAAATTTAAAACCAACGGCTGTGAGACCCTGACCCACATACAAACTCAATACAGAAGCCTGATGATGGCAGATGAGATTCTGCTGAAACTTTTCATCTTAACAATACCAGGGTGGCCTTCGTGAAGCATACCCAGTACCCTAGTTTGTAATTTAGGAGGGATAACTACCCGATCACCCCACAATAAACAACCTTTTTGAATCGAGAGTTCGGTTTGTCTGGTCCGGAAAGGTTTAAAGTTCTCAGTTTTTTGGTTTTCTGGCCAGCCTTTACCTACCCAGTTCAGTATGCGGGCAGTCAATGGGTCCTTTGTGGTAGCTCTGGCGACATCGTTTGCAGATATCGGTAGATCAGGGCATGTCTCTATCTGCAAAGTGGTCATCGTCGGTGCCGGGTCTTCCTCTGTAGTTGGTAATGGCGCTCTGCTCAATGCATCTGCATGGGAGATTTGCTTTCCGGGGCAATGTGTCAATGTATAAGAGTAGGCCGCTAGGAATTCTGACCATCTAGTCATTCGTGGAGACAAAATGTTCAGTGTGGGCTTGTTTCCCAACAAAATTCCTAGTAGCGGTTTATGGTCCGTTACTATCAAAAATGTTCTTCCATATAGATATTCGTGGAAGCGTTTCACTCCGGCGACGATTGCCAGGGCTTCTCTGTCTAGTTGACTATAGTTACGTTCAGTTTTAGACAGAGTCTTTGAATAATAGGCGACGGGTGCCTCTCTCCCATCTGGCAATTGTGGCTCAGGATGGCACCGACTCCAAACGGTGAGGCGTCGCAGGTCACCGTCAATGGAAGTGTGTTGCTAAACTGGATAAGAACGGTGTTTGATGTTAATAATATTTTTATTTTTTGGAAGGCTTTTTTTTCTCTATAACCCCAAGTCCAAATTGTTTTTTTATCAGTAATCGGTGTAATGGTTCCGCTATTGTCGCTTTGTGGGGTAGGAATACGTTGTAAAAATTTATTAGTCCCAAAAATGCCTGCAATTCAGTTTTGTTTCTTGGCTCTGGTGCATCTTTAATGGCTTTGACCTTTTTGTCAGTAGGGTGTATCTCCGTCTATTAAGTAGCCCAGGAATTCGACGCGATCAGTCATTAAACAGCATTTTTCTTTTTTTACTTTTAGGCCAGATTCTCTGAATTTTGTTAGTACGTCTCTTAGTCTTTTTTCTAGCTGGGTCGTATCTTTGGCCAAAATTAAGACGTCGTCAAAATATGGTACAACCCCCTTATTCCATTCAATAGGCGTTCCATGAGGCTTTGGAAAACCCCTGGGGCTACACTTACTCCAAATTGGAGTCTGTTGCATTTTAATGCTCCTTTGTAGGTCACTATTGTCTGTGCCTCAGCCGTTAAGGGGTCTACTGGAAGCTGTTGGGAAACTTGCGCTAGATCTAGTTTAGCGAAAACTTTTCCTCCCCCAAGTGAATGTAGTAGATGTTGTATGACTGGCACCAGGTATGCGCTTTGTTGCAATGCGTGGTTCAGGGTAGCCTTGTAGTCTCCGCAGATGCGAACCGACCCGTCAGGTTTAATTGGTGTTACGATTGGCGTTTCCCATTTAGCATGGTCAACAGGTTCCAAAACCCCTTGGTCTATTAACTTATTTAATTGTTCCCCTATTTTTGCTTTTAGAGCAAAAGGAACTCGTCTGGCTTTTAGTCTTCTAGGGGCTACCTGGGGGTCTAAACTAAAGGAAATTGGGGTCCCCCGATATCTGCCTAGGGAGCCGTCAAAAACGTCCTGGAATTCGTGGATCAGGCTTTCTTCCCAGTTGGTTGCGGCCACCCGGTCTACTCCGGTCATTCCGATGACCAATGGTGCGAACCATTCGATGCCCAGGAGGCTTGGTCAGTCTCGGTCGACTATGGTCAATGGTAGTACTTTGACATGTTGTTTGTAGGCGACTCGGAAATGTCCTAGGCCTACCACAGGAATTCGGTTTCCTTGGTAGTCTTTTAGGGTTAATTTCTGTCTCTGGAGCTCCTTAAGTTTGATATTTGGGACCAGTTGTTTGATGGTGTCCCATGACACCATTGATAGGTAAGACCCTGAGTCTACCTCCATTTTTCAGGGGCTGCCTTCTATTTTTACTATTATTTTTACTTTCTTCCCGCTTTCTGTCTGAGCCCTTCTGATAGTCTGATGCGTTTTTTCTCGGTTACTGGCTTGTTTGTTCCGCTGCCACTTTCTCTCGGTTTGTTTTGGCTCAGCTTGTGGGGGAGAGTTGCTGCGTCTGTTTGGGTTGTAATTTTTTTTTATTTCTGCAGACCTTCTCGATGTGCCCCCTTTTCTTACAAACTCTGCAGATGGCATCAAGGAATCTGCAATTGGCTCGAGGATGGTTTCCTCCTCAGCCGGCGCATTCCTGCCAATTTCTTTTTTCGCGCCCTTTTTTGTTGGACTTCGTCGTCTTCCTCTCCGGATTCTGACATCTTGTCAAAATCTTCGTGGTGTGTGGTGGTGGGATATTGTTTCTTTCCTCTGGCTAGGCTCGTTTCGTCGTTGTTCGCGTTCATCTGTTTCATTTTGACCGCCGATTTTTTCGCGGCTTCAGCGGCTGTGGCTTCTGCGATGGCTTCAGCTACGGTTATGTTGGGTTTATTTAACAGCTTGCTTTGTAAATTAGAGTCTCTTAAACCCAATATTACTCGATCTCGCATCGCTTCATCTAAGTTCAGGAACTCACAGGCTCCCCCCAGTTGTCAGAGAGCTGCCACAAAATCAGCGATGGTCTCACCTTCTTTCTGGTCTCTTAGGTAAAATTCATGCTGCTTGATAAGGTTTGACACCACCGGAGTGTAGTGAGCCTTCAGTAATCATTGAAGCTCAGGCAAGTCATTTGCTTCACATCTTGGGGCTTCGCTAATGCCTTGACCATTTTGAAGATTGTGGCCCCGCAATGTATCAGGAAAACAGCCCTCTTACGCTGGTCTGAGATCTCTTCCATCTCGTTACTTTCCAAATACATTTGGAAACGGTCTACGTAGGATTCCCAATCCTCTTCATTGGGATTGAATGTTGCGGGCGGCGCGTTATTTCCAGCCATTGTCTTCAATCTGGTTTTGGTTGCCGCATGCTCAGTCTCGCGTTTTAGGACAATCCCACCTTCGTCGCCAGTGTTCTATCCGGAAAAATGCGAGGTAGACCGGGTTCCAACAACAAAGTCTTTGTTTGTTAACAATAGTTGAAGAACGGAAAATTGGCTCAAGCCGTTGCAGCCCTTTTATAGCGGTTTGCCTGCCGGCTTGTAGCCAATGACAGATATTCATTTTTGCCGCCTTTAAGCAGCTATGTGGATTGGTTCCTAGTGAACCAATTCCTATACTGGCTTTCTTAGCCAATCACAATCATGCATTTAGGAGTCTACTATTTTAATACAGAACAGTTTGTTTTCTTAAGTTTTCGCGGGTACTTTCATGTCTGGTATTCAGCTTTGTTTGGGTATTTCCCCATGTAATCATAGTTGTGCTTTTAAAGTTGTAGCAACGTTTCGGCAGAATCTCATGAAGCCTGAAGATGGCAGATGAGATTCTGCTGAAACGTTGCTACAACTTTTACAGAACTACAATGACGTGGGATAATACCCGGAGGAAGCTAAACAGCACACATGTAAGTACCCGCGAAAACCTAAGAAAACATATATATATATATATATAAAATATTTTTTTTTACATTTTGTTTTGAGCTTTAAAATCTAACTTCTTTGTAATTTTCTAATTAACATTGCCATTTGTACAGAATCTGATTTAAAATGCTTTAATTTTATCCAGGCAGGTGCTATAAATCCAACAATAAGACTATTTGTTGTGGATATTCTCGCCCTTCCTCAAAAAAATATATCAGAAATTGTTGCACCGTCTAGTATAATATCAGGGTAAGTCCAAGTAATGTGCTTTGTTACGGTGAATGTTTTAGATTATTATTGTTATTATTTCACAATTATTGAGTTAATAATATAAGATTTTAAAAAAACATTCACTTATTGCATTAAAAATCCTGTTGAGAGTTCATTTATTAATATGTGACCTTTTTCCCAATATGTATTCAGCTGGATCATTCATTCTTTTTATTATATTTATTAAAACTGCCCAACTCCAAGAAGATTCTGGGTGGCAAATAATAGGATATACACATAATGGTCCAAGCTAAAACACTGTAAAACCTTTTTTATATTGTAGCGACAAAACGTGGGTATGTGAAGAGAAATATACAAGTTGAATTACTTGAGAAGTATGTTTGATGTTGTAAAACATAAAGGATATTACATGCAATGTCAGGGGTGTGCATAAGCGCACAATTGTGCCTCTCATCCCTGTCCTATTATCCTCAAATCATTCGTACTTTTTTCATGTGTTGATACTTATGTTTATTCTTATTTCTATTATATTGTTAGCATCTGACAAACAAATAAATGAAATAAAAAAAAAAAAAACCACATAAGCAAGGATGAGCCACATCAGCTTCCATATTTGAACACATTCTTCAAACACAGAGACAAATATACAAATGCTAATATAAATATACTCTCTTTAACTCATATTCATACACACATAGTGCACACATGGACAGGAAGGGAGGGTGGAACCTTCTTATCTACTAACTAGGTTGAAAGAAGTCAAAGAATTATTTGAAGGTAAATCTCAATTTTCCAAACCACACTTCTGACTTTTATATTCTGTGAATCATAGTATCAGTTTTGAGTTTATATCCTTTATTTTATCTTGTTCCACTCTGTGCTCCCCTGTTTCTAGTCATAGAATGCTTCGAAAATCTGTAGTTCCTTATTCTATAGAACTAAAACTTGAATTTTATATGTACAGGTAGTCCTCAGTTATGACCACAATAAAGCCTAAAATTTGTGTTGCTAAGTGAGACATTGGTTAAGTAAGTTTTGCCCCATTTTGCAACCTTCCTTGCCACAGTTGTTAAATGAATCATTGCAGTGGTTAAGTTAGTTAACATGGCTGTTAAGTGAATCTGGCTTCCTCATTGACTTTGGTTGTCAAAAGGTCGCAAAAAGTGATCATGTGACCCTGGGACACTGCAATGGTCATTAGTATGAAGCAGTTGCCAAGCGTCTGAATTTTGATCAGGTGACTAAGGGGATGCTGCAACAGTTGTAAGTGTGAAAAATGATCATAAGTCACTTTTTTCAGTGCTGTTATAACTTCAGAAAGTCACTAAATGAAATGTTGTAAGTCGAGGACTACCTGTACAGTACCTGTTATAAATATGGAATGGCATGATAAATGATAAGCATTCAGGTATAGAATTCAAGTGAACCTATATAGAAAAATGCTGAGCAGTTCCTCTCTCTCTCTCTCTCTCTCTCTCTCTCTCTCTCTCTTTTAATCTCCAGGGATCACTACTTGAGTGTTGTAACATGGGTGACTGATGAAAGAATTTGTCTGCAGTGGCTTAGAAGGATTCAAAACTTTTCTATGCTCACCATCTGTGACTACTCTAGTGGTGTGTGGCAGTGCCCAAAGGTATAAGTGGAAATGGATTTTAAGAGGTTGAAGGGTGAAGATTAGCTTGACAGTGCAAACAGACAATTGTAGCCTTCTTTTTGTTAGTGGGGAGTGGGGGTTGGTAGGTGGAATAAATAATGGAATTGGTGGAAAGATGCTTTGGGAAACATGCAGATTTGTGGAGTCCTTGGTGCTCCCTGAACTTCATTGTTTTCTTTCAGATAGCAATAGCACTTAGACTTACACGCCTCTTCAGTGCTTTTACAGCCCTGTCTAAGAGGTTTACAGAGTCAGCACATTGCACTCAATAATATGGGTCCTCATTTTACCGAACTCAGAAGGATGGAAGTCTAAGGCAACTTTGAGCCTGGTGAGATTTGATCTGCCAAATTGCAAGCAGCCGGCAGTCCGCAGAAGTAGCTTGCAGTACTGCATTCTAACCACTGTGCCACCAGGCTGCTTCATTACCCAACTAGTTAACATCATCACTGTTACTACCTGATGATTCTACCTTCTAATGAAATACCTGAAAGAAAAAAAAAACAAGCTCAGGAATTATCAAGAATCCCATGGTTCAACCCTGGATTACAAATATTCGCTTCTAGAGGCTGATTTCCACAGCAACTTAGGCTAGTTACATGTTTAGCCCTTTCTGAATCATGAAGGCTTGGCAGCAGAGATTTTCACCCTTGTCCCCTAGAGTCTATAAAATGCCCTGCACGGCCCTTCTTTTGAAAACAACTTGGAAACTATGGTTGGTACAAAATGTAATGTCCAGGGTATTAGCAGGTAAACACTGCTATACTCCTGATTCTCTGGTTGCTTCATTGGATATGAATATATTTCTGAGTTGAATTCAGAATGCTTTAAAAGCATATATAGCTTGTTTCCTGTCTACGTAAGGGACTGCCTCCTTCATATACATAACGGCTCATGCATGCAAAACTCATGGGTCTATTTAAAATAGGGATTTTGTAGTGGTTGTCTTTTACAATTCTGTTTTTAAGATTTTAAGGTGACTGGGTTGCTGATATTCAACTGGGTAGGTTTTATGTACTGATATACATGCTTTTGTTTGGGTATTATAATTCCCTCAGTCTTGGGAGCAGGGAAATGAATCAATCAATCAATAAAATAATCATCTATTTGCAGAAAATTCTGAAATTATTGCCATTAATCTTGAAAGAGAGAAGAGCTAGATTAACAGATAGAGGTTACTAAAACAATGACGATCTTTCTCTTTTTCTTCAGAACAGGGAGCATCCTGAAGAAAGTAAAACTGGCTGGGTTGGCAGAGTAAGTACAGTGATTTAAGGATGGATTTACATGTTGTATGGCAGCCAAGCATCCTTTCCTGCAGAGAGAGCACAGCTGAAGAAATATCTTACAGAGAGGAAAGGGAGCATTTCATTGTACCTGCCAGCTGTTTTCTATCAGAAACATCTATACTCTTTCCTTCTTTGCCAGATTCCAGCCCCATATTAGTAAAATAAAAACAAGCTTGGAACAGTAGAAATATTTCTTAGCATCTGTATATGTGGGTTTCAGGGCAGGAAAAATAACTAGTTGAGTAGAATTAGAACTTCGATTTCTATGTTGCTTCTTAAAAGCACTTGGCCAACAAACAACCTGGCAATACTATATGTTACTATTTTGTAATGTATAATTTAATATACAGACAAAGTTAGCTCTTAATACCTGTTTTTTTCCCCAAGTAAAATATTGAGGACTTTTTTCAAGGTTATTTATCATTGCAATTATATCTCCACCCCCTGATGTGTGAAATGCACTGGCTTCTCAATTTTTTAATTAACCCTGTAACAAAGTCTTTATTATAGTCTTTGTTATACTTTGTAGGTCATATAGAACCCACATCTCTCACACATTTCTGTTTGCAATCCCTAATTTTCTAAAAAGGATACAATGTCATTGAAGTCTTTGCTAATTCTGTTCAAGCAGTAGTCAAAGAACCAAACACTGTCCAAGATGTCAAGTTATAGGAAGTTTTAATCAGTTGTTACAAGTGCATATGAAAAGATGAAACTGAAGAGGAACTCAATTTTTGTGGGATATCATATAAGTTTATTTTTTAATAAATTGCTAGGACTTCATGTTAATGAAATTAATGTAAATTATTATTGGCTGATATGGATATTCATCTTGACGTTGGCAATTTGTTCTTCTCTGATCGGATTCAACATAGCAAACACTAATATTTCTGATTTCATATTTAAGATTATCTTTTGTTGGTTGGCATGTTTAGTTAAAAAGTAGTACATTGCTTCAATATATTAAATGGAACCAGGCATTTTCATATCTAATGCCTACAACTAGTAGTTGTTCACATTTTAGGGACATACAGCTATCCTCAGCTTACAAACATTTGTTTAGTAACTGTTTGAAGTTACAATGGCACTAAAAAAAATTATGAAAATTTCCCACACTTATAACCATTGCAACATCCCCATGGTGATGTGATAAAAATTCGGATGCTTGGCACCTTTCTGACAAGCAAAGTCAACAGGGAAACCAAATTCACCCAACAACCATGTTACTAACTTAATAATGCAGTGATTAACTGAACATCTGTGGCAAGAAAAGTCATAAAATGGGACAAAACTAACTTAACAACTGTCTTGCTCAACAACAAAAACTTTGGGTTCAATTGTAAGTTCCCCCATTGACTTTGCTGGTTGTAAACCATCTGGGAAAGTTACAGATGGTGACCTAATGTTGTTGGGGCAGTGCCAGAGGTGGTATACAGCCAGTTCTGACCAGTTCTGGAGAACCGGTAGCGGATATTTTGAGTAGTTCAGAGAACGGGCAAATACCATCTCTGACTAGCCTCACACCCATCTATTCTCTGCCTCCTGAGTCCCAGTTGATTGGCTGGGTGTTCTTTGCCCTGCATGGGAGAATGGAGCTGGAAAGCAAGTTAGTGGAGTGGGGAGAGAATGGGGATTTTGCAGTATCCTTCCCCTGGAGTGGGGTGGAAATGGAGATTTTGCAGTATCCTTCCCCTGCCACACCCACCAAACCATGCCCACCAAGCCATGCCACACCCATCAAGCCACACCATGCCCACCAAACCATGCCCACAGAACTGGTAGTAAAAATTTTTGAATATCACCACTGGACAGTGCAACCGTCATAAATAGTTGCCAAGCACCTGAATTTTGATCATGTGATCATGGAGATGCTGCAATGGTTGTAAGTGTGAAAACCAATCATAAGTGACTTATTTCAGTGCTATTGTAACTTTGGATGGTCACTTTACAACAAATGGTTGTAAATCAAGGTTGTAAAATGAATAGTTGGGAACAGGTTTATAGGAACAAGGAGTTGTACAATAACATCACTGAATCTATATGTAAGAATAATGCTTTTTTTCCTTTATCATTTGCTTTAAAAAGTCATGATTTTAAAAAAGCATCAAATATAGACCAACCCTGCAAAATAATGGAAGTTAGTATTTTCTGCTGTCATACCTGATCAGAAAAGAAAGACCTTCATATAGCTAACACATTTTAGCTCTACACGATAAAATCTCAGGAAGCAACATGATAAGCAGATTTATGTTTATGGTGTGTGAACAGTGAAGCAAAAAGAAAGGAAAGAAGAAAAGGAGGAGTATAAAACCACTATAAAATAGGAAAAAATAGGTTAACATTATTATTGTCATACTTGTTCCACTATGGTTTATGTGCTCAAATAAGTCAGTTGCATCAAGAAAATGCAAGCTATCTTATTACTCTATAAAACAGATTACCTGAAACATCCCTTGTTTTAAATATCCCTGAAAATTTGATTGGGGTAGAATAAAAAATGGGTAGAACCAGGAATAAAATAATTTGGATGGACATGAAGCTCTCTTCGTGTTGTTGAGCTCCATCTCCAACTCCCATCAATACTAGCCAACTAGTGGAAATGGATGCTATAATGCTTATTCGTTACAAGAAAAAACTTTTTTAATTTTTTTTTTAAAAACTAAATTTTTTTAGCAAGATAAAATTAAACTAACAAAACATTTAAAAATGTTAATTAAAAAGACAAAAAGACAAATATGTATATTGTCCCCCATATACATATACTGATAGATGGATTACAACAATAATAGTATGGCATTTTTGAAGAAAGACATTCCAATAGATTTTTTTTATTCAGATGTAATTCATCTCTTTACCAAGTATTTAAGATTAAGTGCATATGACACTCTAAATATTGTTGTTGAATGCAATAAATAAGAACAAACTCAATTCCAAAAATGAACTATTGTTCCAGCAGCTCCGATAAGATAACAGAGAGCAATTTGTTCACTGGTGATTTTATGAGGATGTTAATGGCTTTTAAAAGGTAATTGCTTGACATGTTTTGTGGAATTATTCAAATGTATATTAGAGTTCTACTGTACTGAAATAAATTTGTTGTCTGTAGTAAATTATGAAGCGTGAAAAAGATGGTTTTTACTCATTTGGAATATTTAATGAGATTAAATTCAAGTAATTTGAATTCAAGTAACTTCAAGTAAGATGGTAAGATGGTTGCAAAAATGTTCTCTGCATTTATCAACAAAATAGCTTTCCTCAGGCAAAATGTCTTCCAGAAAAAAATATGTCAATTCCTAAAAATTTTCTAAAGACAAACTTAAAACTGCTGACATAGAGACACTTGAAGGTATCTTAGAATTGGCCCCCTGACTCAATTTTGTGAGCTAATCAATTTGAAGATTGCTGTGTGAGTGATTAAGCCATTCAAGCTATGTGATATAAATGTGTCAAGAGGATGACAAATACAAAACCAGTTTCAACTGAGTTTATTTACACCACTGGTAGAACAAGATGTTAATGATTGTGGTTAATGCTAATTTCCCCAATTCATACTTTATTGAGACGGTTTAAGTGCAGTCATAATCTTTTTTTAAAAAGAAAGCAGAAAGAGGTCTTCATCTCACCATATTAACTTGAAACCCTAAAATTATTCTCTTGGTAAAGAATATCAAGCGCTAAATGAAATGAAAAATAAGAGAGACACTAGTTTAATATTGTTTCAAACAGCTATAGCACTGCAGCCTGCACGCCAATCTGAATGCCAAGGAATTTCTGAATTCGGATATTTTGATTAACAACTAGAATTACCTTAAGAAGTGGGGACTGTGTAAGGACAAAATAATAGGACTTTGTTTCAGAATTCAAGTTATTTCTTTGAAATAGGGAACTGCCCTCAACAGATACTGCATTAGAATTTAATTTCTTTTGTCTTTGTGTCTTAAGTCTTGTTCTCTTTTACTTCCATTTTTGTGGACATGTGGACATTTTGCGCAATATCAGATTGAGTTGATTTTTTTTCTTTGTTAATTTCTTGGGATCTAATTTGTAACTTGAAAATCTCCCCATTCCTGAAATAAAAATATATTTTGAGATATTTTTTAAAATATGTGATTTTGTTGTTTATTTATTTTTATTATTATTCAAATTTACATATTTATAAATATTCATTTGAAATTGAATTGTCTTTCAAGGGGGGGAACTAAATCCTAATCATGTTTTTGTACTACAAAACAATTTTATGTGCATTATAGAATTGTTTTACTTTTACCTATCAAAAGGCTGTAAGACAATGGGAGCCTAATCTTCAGAGATCATGGTTAGGGGAGTGACAGGTGAAGGACCTTGTGACATTGGTAACTGAGAGGCAAAAGACTTCTGGCAGGGTCTTTTTGGTGTTGTCTAGAGTAAACCAAAGAAGGTTCCTGAGTGAGGAAGTTCGAAATCCTAAAATGAAATCCTTTCACATAGACTCATTCATGCCATTTCAAATATAATTTCATTTTTTTTTTGTAAATAGGTTTCTGTGAATAACAAATTCATTTCCTTGAGATTTGTTAATGTGCTATTTAGAAAATTTGACTTAAAACCTAACATTAAAAATATAATTAATGATTGACTGTACCAAAATCTAGCAACTTAACAACAGTAACAATTTAAAAATTAGAAAACGTGATAATTTAATTGCGTAGTACACTGTACTTTCTGCAGATATAAAAATATTGAACAGCTAGGTTTTGTGCCAAAAAAGGCTGAATATCATTGATCCAACTCTCCAAGATTTCTGTTGAATGTACGGAATTGCAGAATAGTATTAAATCAATGATATATTCAGTTTATAGAAGAGCTACTGGACAAGCCAGTCTTCTCAGCAGAGTAACATAAATAAACATGCTCAGTATAAAACAGTTGAACTGAATCTTTTGGTTAAATTTCAGTGGTTGTAAACTTTCAGTTATCAGAACTTGAAACACAAAATTGGGTAGAGCTAGAATGTTTGCATCTCTTTGCTTCCTTCAAACTATTGTTTTGTAAATATTCAAAAATCTGTATGTCAACAAATCATAAATTATAATTTCCTTTTTAATTACCTTCCATTTTTATATTAATATTTATATAATATAATTATAATATAATTATAATGTTATATAATATTATATTACATAATATTATATATACATATTACATTATAAATTATATAATAATTTATATTAAACAACAAAAGAAAATAAAAAGTAAAGAAAAATGAATTGTTAAAGAGCCAAGTAATTGCAATTTGTTAATGTTTCATATTGAAGAGTCCTGTAAAAACAGCCAATGCCACAATAGAAACCTATTGCTTTGTTTCATTTATTTTGAAAACATTAGGAATAACTTGACCTTTGGAACATAATTTGTTTTTTAATCCCTAAACAAAAATGTGATCAGCTATGTATTTTTCTGAGAGGTTAAAATTAATAAACCCATGAAATAGAATACTTACTAATCATTACATCTATAAACATGTTATTGTTCTTTTTTTCAGTTTCAGCCATCGGAACCTTATTTTGCTTCTGATAAAATTAGCTACTACAAAATTATCAGTGATTCACAAGGATATAATCATATTCACTACACTGATAGCACAGGCGTAAGTAATGAGTATTTGTGCATGTTTCTTTAAGTTTGTGCAGGGTTGTTCATAAGGTGGAGCAAAGAGAGCCAAATGATAACACTTGTGTGATGTCATCATTCAGTGCCATGGCTTATGTAATTGAATAAGACATAATGGCAGCAATTTTTTGATAATGTTACATACATATTAGTTTGGAGTTATCAGAGTTTGCTATAGACATTGTTTTGTGTATGTATGTGTAACCTTATATTTATGGAGATTCATATTTTATCTAATCTTTATACTTAGAATGTTAAACCTATTACAAGTGGAAAATGGGAAGTAATCAGTATAGCTGCTGTAACAAATAACAGTCTGTAAGTATCCATTGAAAATGTTTGAATATGTGTGTTTATGCAAATGCATAAATCATCACTTTCTAGAAATAACCTTTTCTGTTTGTTCTGGTTTTGTCTGTTGTATTAAAATTGAGACTGGATGAAAGCTTAGCATAAGAAATTTTGCATGGCAATGTTATGCTCCCTTGTCTTTACTATTTATGCTCCCTTGGCATACTGAGTGTGCTGACTTTCCTTTCCTTTATGTCTTTTTGATAAGCCAAAATCTCATGATTTTTCAGATATAAATCTTCTATCCCAATCTTATTAAGGCAAGTTTCTTTTTACATCCCACTGAATTCTATGTGACAAATTAATCATACTAATTTAAGCTTTAAGATTTCGGCAAGACCTAAGTGCCACTAATTTTAGTTGAACTGGGAGCCTATCTGTCAAAATAATCCATGCTCAATGAGTAATATTCTACAATAGAATGGCATTGAGGCACATTGTCTTCTATCCGTGCTTAGGAAAATATATTCTCTTTCCTCCATTGTCTATTTTCCTTACATAGGACCCACTTTTAGTACTTTCTCTTTATTAGAATGTAATAAGAAAATGCAACACTGCATCATCAAATAAGTATAACAAATATATACAGAAGCACACATTTAAAATGTAGATGTAATACAAAGCAATGCAATGTAATATAAACATGCTAAACCCCTCTCCCATTGCATACAAATCTAAACAAAGTCAACAACAGATTGTAGCTATGGTATTTAAGAAATAAGTCCTGGAATGTTTCATCAATTTGTTTCCCACAAGCTATCCACCTTATTATATTTTCTCTTGATGATATGTTCCACAGAAAGCATATTAAATTTTTTGAATACATTCCTTTGATTTAGTATTTATTTATTATAACTGCTAAGTGCCTAATATATTCTCTAAAAGTACTCCACAAGTTCAGTGGAAAAATGGAAATTCAGAATTACAGACCTATGCTGGCAGTTGTCTATTAAGTAAGTAGTGCACTTGTTTCTCCTTTATTTAACACATTTATATTGCTGCTCAATGACTCTTGAGTGGCTTACAAAATTTAAAACTCACATTATAATAAACTTTCTCCTTTGCCTATTACTTTCTATATAGATATACTTTCCATTTTTTGTGGTAACATAATGTCTTCCAGTTCAGAGACTCATGTAGAAATGAACTTTATTATTTAACCATTTAACCTTTTATAGCTACTTCTGTATTATTGTCCTAGGTGATTTTTATTACAATAATCTAAATGATTATCAAGTTCATGAATTAATCCATCAAAAACCCATTTGCTTATTTCACAGATACTTTATTAGTAATGAATTTGATGGTAGACCAGGAGGAAGACATCTTTATAAGTAAGATGCTTTTTTATTATGGTTCTGCTATAAAGAGCATATATAGCATATATCTTTACTTATTTTTCACATTTTTGAATTGCCTTCCTCCAGTTTGCTCTAATGGTTAAAATGCTAGCTTAGGAACCAGGAGACTGAGTTTTAGCCCCACTTTATGCATGACTTTGGGACAGTCAGTCTCTTTTTTGGTTATTGTTGGCGGGGGAGGGAAATAAGAGGAAGAAGGAATATTAGGTTTGGTTGCTGCCTTGAGTTACCGTAGTTATTAAATATAATAAATATGGGATAAAAATCAAATAAATGGTACCCTAATGCAAGGATGATAATGCTGATATAAAAATTATAAATTCAAAATTAAATTTATTTATTTATTTTGTCAAGCAACTATAAGATAACAGGTAAAATTATGAACATAGTTGCAGTTTAGCTTCCTTCGGGTATTATCCCATGTCATTGTAGTGATTTTAAAGTTGTAGCAATGTTTCGTCAGAATCTCATCTGCCATCATCAGGCTTCTGTATTGAGTTCGTATGTGGGTCAGGCTATCACAGCCGTTAGTTTTAAATTTGAGGCTAGCCTACTGTTGTCCCAGGATGGTTTTTTCTACATGCTGATCGGTTGGGAGTCTTGGTCTGCGTTTATTGGTCTTGGAGTTTGTTTGATTGGTGTTTCTGGTTTCTTCTGTCTGTTTTGTGGCTTTGATTGGCTGGCAACACTGTGTTCCTGTGTTGGAGGCTTTCAGTGCAGCTTGGCTTCACGTAAAAGGACGGCTGTTATCTGTTAGGAAGCTAGGTTTCATCTGGGTGCCTGGTTGGGGTGTGTTTGAGCTGGAGGTATCAGGGGGAGTCTGTTTGTGCCCAGATTTTTGCCTGGCTTGTGTTGTGGAGATCATGAACATAGTTATGGATACATGAAATGGATACATATAAGAAAAATAAAAAAGAAACAATAGGAAAGGGACGGTAGGCACATTGGTGCGCTTATGCACACCCCCTACAGACCTCTTAGGAAAGGGGTGAGGTCAATAGTAGGCAATCTAAGGTTAAAGTTTTTGGGGCTTGGGGAAGAAACCACAAAGTCAGGTAGTGTATTCCAGACACTGGTCCCTCTGTTGCTGAAGTCGTATTTTCTGCAATCAAGTTTGGTGTGGTTTACCTTGAGTTTGTAACTATTGTGTGCTCTTGTATTGTTATGGTTGAAGCTGAAGTATTCATTGACTGGAAGGACATTGCAATGTATGATTTTATATATTATTCTTAAATTGGACCGAAGGCGGCATAGTTCTAGGTTTTCTAGGTCTAGAATTTCAAGTCTGGTGGCATAAGGTATTCTGCAACGAGTAGAGGAGTGGAGAACTCTTCTTGTAAAATATTTCTGGACTTTCTCAACTGTGTTAATATCAGATACATAATGCGGGTTCCAGAGTGATGAGCTGTATTCAAGTATTGGCCTAGCAAATGTTTTGTATGTTCTCAATAGTCGTTTGATATTACCAGAGAAAAAGCTACGTAGGATTAGTTTAACAACTCTTCATGCCTTCTTGGCTATGTAGTTGCAGTGGGCTCTAGCACTTAGATCATTAGAGATGGAAACTCCAAGGTCCTTGACAGAGTTTGGATCATCAACAACGTCTTGACTATTCAGCTTGCATTTTATTTTCTGATTTTTTTTTGCCAATATGTAAGACAGAACATTTATTTGTTAAGATTTGAAGTTGCCATTTGCTTGACCATTCTGATACATAATTGAGGTCTTTTTGAAAGGTAGCAGTGTCATAAACTGATGGGTGAAACAAGTATGCTGCTGGTAGAGTAAATTGGACACAACTTGAATTGAATTATTTAGATGAGAAAAACTAATAGTGCATTTATGGAATGATGAATCCATGGAATGGTATTGATTGACAATATTTAGCACTAAAACACTGGAGCTCTTGCTTACTGCAGGTAAAGTAGACAACTGAAGAAAAAAAGAAGAGAAATCTGAATTAAGTAATTACATGAAGGCAACTGTTTAAATTAGTTTGCAAAGAAAACACCCTCAGAGTAAGAGGCAAAAATTGTGCACAAAGGTGAATTGTTGGAAAACTGTTCAGAAAATTGAAGATGCAGACCATGACATTGTCAGCATATAAAACAAAACATGAAGCATTGGTGCACACAAATATAAATTAAGGATGCAAAGAAAAAAAAAAACCTTAAGGAACGCTCCTGTTGAAATAAAACATTTTTGTAGTGTTGTGCCTTTATGATGTGCAATAGAATACACATTTCTTCTACTTTTCTCTTTCCCTCATTTTTACAGAGTGGACTTAAAACATGACTTGAAAAAAAAATGTATCACTTGTGATCCAAATGAGGAAGCATGTCAGTATTTCTCTGTATCCTTCAGCACAGATGCAAGATATTATAAATTAAATTGTTACGGCAAGTATTACAGATCCCTGCTCCCATCCTTACAGAAATGCAACTCAGTCTTTAAGATCCTCATATTTACATGATGCTTCTCCAATCCATGATTCAAATAATTATTATTGTTTGGATGGTTTATAAGCACAAACTTTTTCAGGTATTTCAGAGGATACCTGGGTCACAACCAGGTCATTTGGCTTTTTTTAAAATTGCATTTTTATTCCTGCTTTTCCTTTAAGAAATCAAGACAGATGATGCTGTTAAAACATATTAACCTCAGAGGAACAATTTTGTGAGAGAAATTGGGCTGAGAGAAAGGGATTGATACAAAATCACCCTGTGAGTTTCAAGGTCAAGGGAAGGTTTGAAGCTAGGTCTCCCTTCTTCTAGTAATCACTGGAAGCATTATGAGAACTAAAGGATGGGCTGCAATTATGCTCTTCTTATACACTGACATAAAAGTTTCCACTGGTTTAAAAATGAGGAGTATCACAGTGCATCATGAAACATAAATTTATTTTTAAAGACCTACAAGAAAAACTATTTTTCTTCCATTCCACTTTGGTTGCTTATCTGGCCACATGAACCAGAACAGGAGCAGTTGGTTTGGCTACTGTTGAATGACAGTATATAATTCTTGAACCTGATCATCTGCATTTGGCAGAATTTATCTCCTTAAAAGAAGCCAGTATGCCTGAATATTTACCACTAAAGAAGTAAAATGATATTGACCATCCCCATATATTTTGTAGAACTATTGTTTATGGAGAGAGGAAAACAGGGACCAGTTCTTTGAACTGTGTATGTGTGTGTGTGGGGGGGGGGAATAATATTGGAATGAGTTAGGCCAATGCTACTCTAGCACTAGGCCAATGCTATTCTACCCACTATGCTCAGTGTGGAAGATCCCTGGAGGGAAAGCTATACTGAGAATATGGCAGCTCCTTTGCCTCAGCCATAAGCAGCCGAGGGCAGCTGCAAATGTTTCAGTAGGAGTACAATCCTGTTCCTGCCACTTTGGTGGAGATGACTTTCCACCCACATACTATTAGAAGACATGTTCCTCTCCTAACCACATTTCTTGGAATGTGCTGCCCCTGTTGCTTCTCACATTTCCCAGAGCATCCATTCTCTTCTCCCTGAACAGCTGCAGAGTGCAAGGAGCCCCTGACAACTGCTCACCTCTCCTTCCTTCTCCTCTTAGTGCTGTGAGGACTTTTAAAGGCAGCAGGGAGTCCCCCTTGTTTCCTGATGTGATGACAGAGAGGATCCATAAGCAGCCAATCAAGATTGGCAAGTTGCTCGATCACTGGAGGTTTTTTTAAAAAAATGATTGAACATTTTCATTTGTCTGAAATGGTATAGTGCCTCCTACCTGAGCAGGAAGTTGGACTAGAAAACCTCTAATAGCCACACTGTACTTTGGACATCCATACAACAGATGTGAAGAAGAAAATGAATTTTAGGCTGGTCAGAACAGAAAGACAAAAAGCCTTCCCTCCAATTTCCAATTAATTGGCTGATATGACAATTGGTATTCAATTGTTGAAAAAAAAGCATCTTTGATGACAGAATTATGTGTTGTCAAAGAGGAAAAAAAGATATACAAGTGACTAGCTTATTCCAAAATCATAAAATTAGTATGACAAGTGGTATTAATTGATTCAATTGAATGTAGTTTTTATTTACAGTGTTCATTTATTTTAAATATATTTATGGATTACATGTGGCACCTGATTAAACAATCTTTCCACTAAATCCAAACTGCAAAGAAAGAAAACTCAGAATAAAATGCAAAAATAAGAACATCTCAGTCAAAACACATTGACAAAGAAACAATAGCAATAACTGGAATAAAATCAAATTCAGTGAAAAGTTAGCTTAATTAATTGGATTTTTTAACACTCTGCGAATAACAGGTCCTGGCCTGCCCTACTTCACCTTGCAAAACAGCAAAACAGACAAAGGTATTTTTAATTTTTTTTTCTCTGATTAGAACAATGTGAATGCATGTCTACTCTGGGGATATTTATGATTTAGAGTTTGTAACATTTTGTCCATACACATCTTGCAGTAAGATCAATTATACATAATTAGCTTTATTTCTGGTATGAGTGCATGAAATTACATTTTGGTGATGTAATTCGGTGACCTCCCCCAGTTGGGTGGAGTACATGTGATGGACTTCAGTTCCCATCACACCTGAAACCAATTCAGATTGCTGTTTGGCTGTTAACAATGGGACTGCTAGCCTAACATATCTGCAGGGCACCAATTTAAGAAAGCTTGGTTTTATTTGTGTAACTCACACTATTTAGAAGTAGATACCTGAGGTAGAATGAGATTGATTACTAAGAAGCTGTAACCTTTGTGTTAAAGGCATCAACCTAATATGTCATTATCATTTATATAACTTGATGAAAAAAAATGATAAGAGTTTGTGTGTGTGTGTGTTACTGTGTATGTGCACGCATACTTGCAAGGAGATCAAATTTCCTTTCCTGATAGTTGGCAAAAGGGTACAGACCTAGGACAAGAGTCTGATTTTTTTTTTCTAAAAAAAGTCCCTTCTGTCTGTAGCAACTCTGACAAGCTGAGATTGTTGCCAGCTGAGCTCATATTTTTGAGCTGGTGCTACTTAGATCTTGAACGTTACAGCATTGTTGAGAAACACTCCAGTTGGTATGAAAAGAAATGTATTTGTGGAAAAGAATCTGGATTGTTCTTTCTGTTGATTTGAGTGTGTGTCTTTTGCTTTTCTTTTTCCTTCCCTGCTTGTAATTAATGTTTGAAATCAGAGGTAATTTTTTTTCATCAATCATCTCCTCCACATGTTTGCTAGGAAGTAAGTCTCACTTCCAGATAGGAGGCCCAATGGCTTAGCAGTTAAAGATGACAGCCTGGGTTCGAGATCTGAGTGCCACACAGTAGGGATAAGCTCCCGTTACTTGTCCCAGTTCCTGATCACCTAACAATTCAAAAGCAAGGAAGTGCAAGGAAGTAGGTACACTACTTCGGTGGGAAGGTAATGGCATATAGTTACGTTGGCCACATGACCATGGCTCCCTCAGTTAAAAAAAGATGAGTGCCAATCCCTAGGTAATTGATTTTTAAAACCAGCTCTCCATGTTGTTTTAATTCTTTCACTTATCAAATATAATCTGTTTTAATCCTAGCTATTAAGATCCTAGAAAATAATGATAATTTGAAAAATGTATTGAAAGAAATTCAGATGCCCAGCAAAAGACTGAGAAATATTACTCTGCATGGACAAAGTAAGTTTGTAAGTTTGTACAAAATGTAGTTTTGTAACAAAATGAAACAAATCATTTAAAAAAAAAAACTGAATGAAGCAGTATATTTGCAGTTTTTTGAAATCATAATTTTGAATGACATAAATGTTTTCCAGCTCATAATTATCTTAATTATTACCAGCCCTGCCTTAGAAAAACAATTTCTCCTATGTTTCATAACAGGAAAGGAGCCATTCGGCTTAAAAATGTCTAATAGATGAATAGATCTTTGTAGATGAAGACCAAGCAGCTTGCTCAGACAGCATTGCTGAAACCAGGGTTATCTTTTTCTTGATACCTCCATGAATTCCTGCTTTCATTTGGAGGCTATAAACTGTTTCAGGTGTGCTGATTCAGGATATATGATTCCTGCAGCCTGAATGTGATTCTGATTATTGTCATGCTGATACCTGTCAGTTTCAGCTTGCACTTTGGACTGGGAAGGTCTGTACTGCCAGCAGCACACAAGAAACATTTGTCTTAATTCAGAAGAGGGGAAAGTGAGGCAATTGAAGGTTGTGCTTACAAAGTTGCCTCATTCACCCATTTCCAAATTTCCCTCCCTCCCTCCCTCCCTTTTTA
>BLBF01000011.1:10195212-10208034 GCA_015471245.1 Laticauda colubrina | reverse complement strand
AGTTGTTCAGTTTTTCTTTCCCGTGTGGCCAGATTATGAAGGTGTCAACTACGTATCTGAGCCAGAGTTTGGGTTTGTGATCATATTTTTCTAGAGCTTGTGTTTCAAAGTGTTCCATGTAGAGGTTTGCGAAGACAGGTGAGAGGGGTGATCCCATGGGTGCTCCTTCTATTTGTTTGTATTTTTGTCCATTGTAGGTGAAGTATGTATTGGATAGGCAGTGGTTGGTAAGATCTAGGATGTACTTGGGGGGATTGTATTTATTTTGGATGACTGTCAAGGCTTCTTTTATAGGCACTTTGGTGAAGAGGGATATGACATCGAAGCTCACTAATAGGTCTCTGGGTTGTAAGTTTTGTTACTTTATGATCTCGGTGAACTGGAATGAGTTCCTTACATGTGAATTGCATAGGTCTGTAGTTGTTTGGCGAGAAATTTGGCTAAGTTTTGTAGAGGTGAGCCTATGGAGCTGACTAATGGTCGTAGTGGGGTTTGCCTGGCTTTATCTTTTATCATTCTCAGAGTTCTTCTAAAAGTTTCCACCAATTTATTTATTTTTTGATATAAAAGAGATGAAAATTATTAAGTATGGAGAGGATTACATAATTTTACTGAATTCAGTATAACTTTACCAAAACTAATTTAATTTGATTCAGGGGAATTAAATGTTATTTTTGTCCAAACTTTAACATTCTGCCTAAATTACCATAAGAATTTAGATAATCCATAAAATTTCCATTCAAACAAGTCAAGAATCATCAGTTTAACACATAAATGGTAAAATGCTATCAGTGGTAGCTAAGTCTCTGTGGGGACAATATTTGAAACTCCAGCTGCTGACTATGTGTCAGGAATTTTATACATATGTGTGTGTATGGTATTCAGCTTTGTTCGGGTATTTTCCCATGTCATTATAGTCGTGCTTTTAAAGTTTTAGCGATGTTTCGGCAGAATCTCATCTGCCATCATCAGGCTTGTATATTGTGTTCATCTGTGAGTCAGACTTTCACAGCTGTTTCTGTTTTAAATTTGGTGCTAGCCTACTGCTGTGCCAGAATGTTTTTTTCTTCACCCTGATTGGTTGGGAGTCTTGGTCTGTGTTTATTGGTCTTGCAGTTTGCTGTGTTCTGCTTGATTGGTGTTTCTAATATCTTCTGTCTGATTTGTACCATTTTTTGTCTTGATTGGCTGGCAACATTGTGTTTCCTATATTGGAGGCTTTTAGTGCAGCTTGGCTCCAAGTAAACGGATGGCTATCATATATTAGGAAGCTAGGTTTCATCGGGGTGCCTGGTTGGGGTGTGTTTGAGCTGGAGGTGTCATAAGTCCTGCCCTACATAAGAGGTACTACAGACAAAATCAGTAAGATACTACACAGGCATCACATCAAGACTGCCTTCAAAACAGACAGAAAAATAGCAGCCATCCTAAGAAACCCCAAAGATAAAATTGACCTGGAAAATCAGAGGTATATATGGAGTCCCCTGTGCATCATGCCCTCCCACATACATTGGACAGACCAATGGAAGAATAAGCACCCACCTAGATGAACACAAAAATGCAATAAAATAGATGGAACACACTTCCTCACTAGTCCAACATATGAAAGCCACAGCATTTGGCTTTCATAGCATCAACTTCAATGACACCAAAACCCTAGCCACAATAGACAACCCCAGCTACAAAATTATCAGAGAAGCCATAGAAATTGAAAAAAGACCTGAAAGCATGAATAGAAGAGATGATTCCACCAGACTGTCAATTATTTGGAAGCCTGCACTCACAAACAAAAAAATCTCCACACCACAAGCCAAGCAAACACCTGGGCACAAACAGATCCCCCCTGATACCTCCAGCTCAAACACACCCCAACCAGGCACCCAGATGAAACCTAGTTTCCTAATAAATGATAGCCGTCCATTTACTCACAGCCAAGCTGCACTAAAAGCCTCCAATACAGGAAACACAATGTTGCCAGCCCATCAAGACAAAAAAAGCCACAAAACAGAAAGAAGATATTTGAAACACCAATCAAGCAGAACACAGCAAACTCCAAGACCAATAAACACAGACCAAGACTCCCAACCAATCAGGATGAAGAAAAAACCATTCTGGCACAGTATAGGCTAGCCCCAAATTTAAAACTGAAACAACTGTAAAAGTCTGACTCACAGACGAACACAGTACAGAAGCCTGATGATGGCAGATGAGATTCTGCTGAAACGTTGCTACAATTTTAAAAGCACAACTATAATGACGTGGGAAAATACCTGAATAAATCTGAATACCATACATATAAATACCTGTGAAAACTTAATATATGGCCGAAAATATATGGCTGAAAACTTTTGAACCTTCTTCCCCCCCCACTTAAATATTAACTACTGTTCCCAGCTTTTTATCATCTGCATATTAATTAAGTGTCTTCTCAACTCATTCATTCATCTGAGTCATTTAGTGTCTTTTCAACTCACTCCTTGATCCAAGTCATCGATAAAAGTGTTGAATAGCACAGAATCTAGTGGTACTCCATTTGGTACTTTCCTCTAAGCTGAAGTAGAGACATTAATGAGCACTTTGAGTACAGCCACTCAGCCGATTGTGAATTCCTCCACAGTAGTAACATGTAGCTCAAGGGAAATATTATGAAGATTTGCTAAGGTCCAGGTATTTACTAATACATTTTTCAAAGAGGGAAATAAGGTCAGCGTGACACAACTTGTTTTTCAATAAGCACATGCTGGCTTTTGTTAATTGTTGTAGGGATCACACACATGCTGCTTGATAATCTGTTCAAAGGCCTTGCCCAGTATAGACATCAAGTTGACAGCCTTGTAGCTTCTTGAGTCCTCCTCCTTTTCCTTTTTGAATATGGAGATTATATTTGCTATACTCCAATCTTCTGGGACTTTGCCGGGCCTCCAGAGGTTGGGAGAAATGACCAAGAACAATTTTTCAATAATCTCAGCTAATGCTCCTTCGGTACCTTGGGGTGTAATCTATTTGCCCCTGGAAATCTGAAATTGTTTAAATTAACTAAGTTATTAGCACTGCTATTCTGTCCCTTGGCTGTCCTCAGTGGTGTGACAATAACCTGCTAAGGTTCCTGTTCCTTTCTGAGAAAAGATAAATGCAACATAGAGCTTTAAAAGCTCTGCCTTCTCTGCATTGTAACCTATTTATTTTTCATAACAATAGATCTACAATCTCTTCTCTGGCCTTCCTTCTATTTCTAATGTAGCTTTTTGTTGTTTTGGGATCTCTCATAAGCCTCAGCACTTTTTAAGTTCAGCCTTTCTAAATTTGTTCCAACAACCTCTGGAAAATAAAGTACATAATGGCTCTTCCATAGTTCATCCTCATTCTGAGATGCAAATGCGAGGCTTACTATGGACTTAGCAACTTATTCCACCATAAAGATGCATCCACACTTATTCACTGGGGGAGTTGAAATTAATATTCACAGTTGCTGGTTCTGATGTAAGACTATACCAGAGGTTAATTTGACTATTAAATGTGCTTTGGAGTGTTTTTATGGTCATGTTTTCCCTGGAGTTTCAGTTGGTGTGATTTCAAACATTCACAATTTCATAAAGCCTTTCCTTTTACTGTAATTAACACAGTCACCAGCTATTGTGGCAATCAATTTTATCTAACAAAAGTTTGCTGCTGGAAGACTTTTCCTATTAAAGTGCAAGCTTTTGATCCTGTGAACAGGGCTGTCAAACTCGCGTTGTCACAGCAGCATCATGTGATGTATTGGGACTTTTTTCCCCTTCACTAAACCGGGCATGCCCGACACATGATGCATCCAGCCCGTGGGACACAAATTTGACAGCCCTGCTATAGAACTTTTTCAGTTCCTGTCCCTCTCCCTGCCTTTCCTAGTTCAAGCTAACTCTGCATATGTTCTTTATAACTATTAATGCATGTGTTTTGTGCTGTCCCAGCCAGTCTATGGGAATTACTATGGGGATAGTTACTTTGGAATTTTGAGCTGTCCCCTTAAGGGAATGCATCATGGTAAATGTAGTTAGAGGTATCCTGGGAAATATATCATGTGGCCACATCTGCAATCCTGATTGGTCACTGAATTGACCCTCAATGGGTTGGGGGAGTTTTCCTCACTTTTGCCTGAACTCCCTAACTCATGGGAGCTGTTTTCTATCGCTACGAGATGGGTTAGGAGATAACCATCTTTTACTACAAGACAGGTATACAAAGGATTGGTCATTAAAGAAGAATTTCATCACAAATGTAAGTTATGAGGATACCTGATGTACCAATAAATGTACTTTGTTATGGACGTCTTGTTGAGTTATCTATCTGCATCTGTACAGCTTATAAATCCACCTCTGTGCAGAGACAGAAAATGTTTCATATTTTTGTTTTGCTTTCCTATTTTTCAGCATACTGGTATCAGATGATATTGCCTCCAAATTTCGATGAGTCAAAAAAGTATCCCTTGCTCATTGATGTGTAAGTCAAACTCCCCTTTTTTAACCTTAAGTTATTTATGCTTAATTCATGATACCAATCATGTTTATACTAATGTATTGTCTGCCTCATGCTTCATGGGTGCTGTACAAAGATTTAAAAAGCGAGATAGGTTTGGCAAAACTGGTTTACTCAGGCCTCAATTCTGAATGCTGCAGATTGTTCCCCTGAGAACCAGCTTGGATGCAGACAGTTCAGGGAGATACAAGCCATCGTTCAGTAGGCTGATGGCCCATTTCTTCCACGCAGAAGGCATTGTTGCTAATAAATTCCTAGTTGAGGAAGAGGAGGGACTTATTGGCATCTGGTTTCATATTCTCTTGGAGGACTGTGATGCAGTCATCAGATGAATACAAGCAACAGCTTTGTACTAGTAAAATTAGAAGAAAAAGAGCAGCCAGGATAACAACAAAAAGATTTCCAAGAAATTTCATTGACAAACATTTAAGAATTGAATGTGCTTCAAGACTTGTCGCCTTTACTAAAAGAGCTTGATTTGGCTGTTACTCTGCAAATTATCATAGTGACAATTAATTCAGGATATAGAAAAGCATAGTGGTTCTGAAATAGGGTTATCAGATATAAGATATAAAAAGCCAAACCATGGTTATAGGGCAGTGAAGAGTTTTTTGAGTTTCACTGGTGCCATCTAGTGTTTGTTCAGAAACTTTAGTGATCATTAAAAGTGCCCTGTCACAGTGATGATATTAACAGGCAAACTTCACTCTTACATCAATATGCCTCAGACACAAATGCATAAGCCTTTGTAATTGCATCATGCCACATATTTTGACAATCCCTCAAAAGTCTTGCCTTCAAGTATTCCCAGCTGTTCTAACCAATGAGATACAGACAGTCCTCACTTAATGACCACAGCCGAGTCTGGAATTTCCATCATCAGTTGTTGCAGTCATTAAGCAGGGCACCATGAGACCTAATTTGATTTTATGACTGTTTTTATGGGAATTGTGAAGTGAATCATCATTAAGCAAATCAGATGGTCATTAAGCAAATCCATTCTCCCCAAATGGGCTTAAATCTTAACATGTGTTGCTGAGCCTATTTAAATAAATTGGTATACTCTAGGTCAAGACTACTGTACAGTTTGCAGTTAAATAAAAACAATGGCCAAAGGATAGCTACCATTAGAAAAATGTGGATTAGACAATTGTACACATACCAATTTTACTGTATACGTACATCTTTACTGAACCTGACCCTGCAAATATAATATAGAAATATAACAAAGAAGACACATTTCCTGGATCCTGAACATATGCTGTTGATGCTATTCCTCCCCCGTACTCCTTTGCACATATTAAAGGATTTGCATTAATTAGCTTCTTCCTGTAATCTGCAAATTATAAAAAATTGCTTTTTATAGTAAATATAAAATGCAAATATTCTATATTTGGTGAAAATTAATTGTAGAAGAAATGTAGCATATAGTAGTTACAAGCACTTAATTTCTCATCATCCTATTAATTCATATCTTAAACATAATATATCATAATCATTAGAATTATTAACCATTTTACTAATTAAAATTTCAGTGAACCATAATTATCAAAAGCTTATTAAGATTTTGAACAAGAAAAGTGGATCTTGGTACACTGTTTAAATGTATTAGAGATTAGCATTTGGATTTTAGGGTAGTATGCAGGGGGACATGAATATGACCATGAGTCGTAGATTATTTGTCTTCAATTATGTACATTCTTCTGATGACATATAACAAGCCCTCAGATCTTTTGCAAGGGGGAAAAACAGACTTCTTCATTTTTGCACTTGACCACTTTATTAAAAAGTAAAGGTAAAGGTAAAAGTTTCCCTCACACATACATACTAGTCATTTCTGGCTCTAGGGGGCGGTGATCATCTCCATTACAAAGCTGAAGAGCAGTGCTGTCAGAAGTCATCTCCGTGGTCATGTGGCCGGCATGACTAAATGCTAAAAGTGCATGGAAACCTGTTACCTTCCCACCAAAGTGGTCCCTATTTTTTTACTTGCATTTGTATATACTTTCAAACTGCTAGGTTGGCAGAAACTGGGACAAGTAATGGGAGCTCACTCCGTTATGCGGTGTTAGGGATTCGAACCACCAAACTGCCAACCTTTCTGATCGACAAGCTCAGCGTCTTAGCCACTGAGCCATCGTGTCCCTTTATTTTATTTTATTTTTATTTTATTTTAAAAGTCGGGCAGTGAAAAACATTGAAAGAGAAGTTTGCTGTTTTTGTTAATGATAGTTAAGTAGGCATCCTCATAACATTAAAGCAGCTGCATCTTTCAGAAGTGCAGATGCCTTGAAGGATAATCACAGTGTTTGTACATGAACTGTATATGTGGGTACAGATTCTTTGTCTCATTAGTCCCACAGTACACACACCACCAAAAACAGGCTTTGAAGCAACCATACAACCAAACCATACAAGCAGGATGCAGCTGCTTTAATACATTGAAAAGGATGATATGCCTATCATTCTGAACAAGCTTTTCTGATCTGAGCCACATAGCTGCCATCTTGCACCTGATCAACATTTGTGTCTGGCCTCAACATGGGGACTTCCATTTGGGCAGATATAATTGGGCAGCTGATTAAGAGTGTTTGCTCTTCATATATTCCAGAAACGTTAATATTCTCAGATAAGTCTATTCAACGGGGAACTGAGAAAGCAAGTGTGTTGGACCATGGCTGTAAGTGCTGTAGGAGTCCCAGTAGCTATAGGCAAGAGCAGTACTCTCATGCAGCAGCTCAAAAGCCACTAATTATGATTGCTGAATAGACTTATTTGATGCAAGATCTGATGGGTATTTGTATGTTCTGGATAAGGTAAGTGATCTGTTAGCAAATGTAACAATGGCAAACAATATTCAGAAAATGAATAATTGAGCATCCCATGCCTTCCATTACGGAATAAAGCAAAAAGGTGTGAAACATTCAGACATTCCTGCAGTGAAGCAAGAATAAATGCTTACAGCTTAAACTCAGTTTTGTTGTATTTACACAAAGGCCCAGGATGAGAGTTGTAATATAGAAAATGTAGATTGAAATTATCTCTATGGGCAGTCATTTCAATAAGATTTAGTCATGAGCATTTAATGTTATCTGAGATTTCTTCCAGGAGTTTCATGATTAGCCTCAACTTCACAATAAATTAGATTAGGTTGGTCCAAAGTTAGTCCTTGTGTTCCATGAGAGAATGGGGATTGCTGACTTCTTGTTGGACATACTCTAAATTAAACAAAACTCTGCAGCAACCATAAAGGAATGTAGTTTAAAAAACAGTTCATTATTTTACAAGACAATGATGGAAATAATTCAATGGAGAGAGTTAAATGGAAATTACGATAAAATTCTACCATAGAGTTCATATACTGATTATGCCAGAAAAAGATCATATGATTCAGTCTCATTTCTTTTCATTTTGGGCTTCAATTTAATTTTCTCTATTTTGAGTATTATTTGGTATTCTTTGTAAATACCATTCTTCTTAGAATGTATTAATTTTAACCTAAATTGCTGTCTATATTGCTGCTTTTAAATTTCCAGCCATATTTGTGTATAGCGAAATAAACATTCAATACAACTAAAGCCAGACTAATAATAAAAAAATACAAAATCCAGTTTAGCATCAGGATACGTTTCATAGGCCTGAATCTCAGTTCTATTGTTACAGTGCTTGTGGCAAACTCAGTTGAAGAGTAGGCTGCTGGACATTTTCTGTTCTAACCAAAGTCTCTGTTTATATAAGAATTTAGAAAGTGCAGAACAAATAGAGCACAGCATGGATCAAGTCAACCAAATTTCTTTCCACAGATATGCAGGGCCTTGTAGTCAGAAAGCAGATGCTGCCTTCCGGATCAACTGGTCTACATATCTCGCAAGTTCTGAAGGGATTATTGTGGCTAGCTTCGATGGTAGAGGAAGTGGCTTTCAAGGAGATAAAATTTTGCATGCAATATATCGAAGACTGGGAACCTATGAAGTTGAAGATCAGATCTCAGCAGCCAAGTAAGTTTGTGCCTTATTGCCTTAGCTTTAAGATGGTTAACATCTTAACTGGGTTTCTCTCAATGTTTCTCCTTGCAGAATTTCATAGGCTTGGTTTTTCTTCATTTCCCATTTTTTTTTCTGTTTAGTAACTTTCATCATCCCCTTCTTGTTTTAATATAAAGCTTGAGATTCGTTTTTGTTCTTTTAATTCCCAACTTAACAGTAATTTTTTTTAACCTAAAAGACAGTTTTTACAAACAGTTAATGTATAACATAGTCGATTACTGTATTTGCATGATAGAAACTGTTCTGTATAACTTGGAAGGTTCCAGGTAGTCTCTTCTGATTGGCCAGAAAGGCCAGTAAAGGATTGGTTCATTAGGAACCAATCCAAGGAGCCGCTCAAAGGTGGCAAAGTTAAAAGAATGTCATTGGCTACAAGCCGGCAGGCAAGCCTCTATATAAAGGGCTGCCGCGGCTTGAGCCAATGTTCCGTTACTGTTGCTGCTAACTGAATAAAGAGTTGTTAGTTGGAACCCGGTCTACCGCGCGTCTTTTCCAGATGGAACACTGGCAACAAAGGTGGGATCGTCCTAAAGCGGAGACCGAGCATGTGGCGAGAAAACAACCACGCTAGACGAAATGGCTGGTAGCAATGCTCCACCTGCACCTTTTAACCCCAATGAAGAAGATTGGGAGTCTTATATCGAACGCTTCCTGATGTTTCTAGAGAGCAGCAAAATGGAGGAAATTTCAGATCAGCGAAAGAGGACTGTCTTCCTAACACATTGTGGGCCAGCCTTGTTCAAAATGGCAAAGGCATTGGCAAAGCCCAGAGACCTGAAACAGGTGACCTGGTCTGAGCTTAACCGAATGCTAAAGGCTCACTACGCGCCGGTTGTCTCAAATCTTATTAACAGACACGAGTTTTATAAAAGAGACCAGAGGGAAGATGAGACCATTGCAGATTTTGTGGCAGTTCTCCGCCATATGAGAGGAGCCTGCGAGTTCCAGAGTATGGATGAGGCTATGCGAGATCGTGTCATGTTAGGTCTAAAGGACTCTACAAAGCAAACTATTAAACAGACCTAACATAATTGTGGCAGAAGCAATCGCGGAAGCCACCGCCGCAGAAGCCGCGAAGAAATCAGTGGCCAAAATGAAACTGATGAATGCCAATACTGACATGATGACCCTACCCAGAGGGAAGAAACAAGCTCCCACAACCACACACCACAAAGACCTAGACGAGTCATCAGAAATGGAAGAAGATGATGATGAGGTCCATCGCCTGTACGCGAACCAAAAAAGGCATGAAAGAAGAAGAAATTAGCGGGAATGCGCTGGCTGTAGAGGAAACCACCCCTGAGCCGAGGGTAGGTTCCTTGATGCCATCTGTTGGGTTTGCAAGAAGAGGGGACACATCAAAAGAGTCTGCTGCAATCGTAAGAACAGCAGTCCTAGCAGACACGGTAATTCCCCACAAAGAACTGACCTGAGGCAAGCTGATAGAAAATGGGAGCACAGCAAGGGAACCAGCAACCGAGAAAAAACTCGCCAGGCTGTCACTATCGGAAGTGCACAGACGGAAAGCGGGAGAAAAGTCAAAATTGTAGTGACCATTGAAGGAAGCCCCTGTGAAATGGAAGTCGATTCAGGATCTTTCCTATCAATGGTGTCTTGGAACACAATCAGACGGTTGGTTCCAAACATAAAACAAAAAGAACTCAAGAAACAAAAATTAATTCTCAAAGACTACCAGGGAAATAGAATTCCCGTGGTAGGTCTAGGACACTTCAAAGTCACTTACAAACAACACGCTGAAGTCCTGCCGCTGACTATAGTCGACCGAGACTGTCCCAGCCTCCTGGGCATCGAATGGTTCGCACCATTGGGCATCGGGATGACCAGAGTAAGCCGAATAGCCACAAGCGATTGGGAAGAGAACCTGCTACACGAATTCCAGGACGTCTTCGACGGCACTCTTAGGCAGGTGCCGGGGGACCCCAATTTCCTTTAGCTTAGATCCCCAGATAGCACCAAGAAGGTTAAAAGCCAGACGAGTCCCCTTTGCATTAAAGCCCAAAATAGATAAGCAATTAAACAAACTGATTGCACAAGGGGTCATAGAACCAATTGACCATGCTAGGTGGGAGACTCCAATAGTAACACCTGTAAAACCTGACGGGTCTGTGCGCATCTGCGGAGACTACAAGGCTACCCTGAACCATGCGCTACAGCAAAGCGCATACCCGGTACCAGTCGTACAACACTTACTGCACTCACTTGGGGGAGGAAAATTTTTTGCGAAACTTCATTTGGCTCAGGCAAATCAGCAGCTTCCAGTAGACCCAATAACGGCTGGAGCACAAATAATAGTAACACATAGAGGGGCATTCAAATGTAACAGGCTACAATTTGGAGTAAGCGTTGCCCCAGGCATTTTCCAAAGCCTCATGGAATGCCTATTAAACAGGATAAAAGGGGTCGTTCCATACTTTGATGATGTCCTAATTTCAGTAAAAAACATGACCCAATTGGAAGCAAGACTAAAAGAAGTGCTAACCAAATTTAGAGAATCCAGCCTAAAAGTAAAAAAAGAAAAATGCTGCCTGGCTACCGACCGCGTCGAATGTTTAGGGTATTTAATTGACGAACAAGGTATTCACCCAACAGACAAAAAAGTCAAAGCAATTAAAGACGCACCCAGGCCAAAAAATAAAACGGACTTACAGGCATTCTTGGGTCTGATCAACTTTTATAACGTATTCCTCCCCCACAAAGCAACGATAGCAGAATCATTACACCGTTTGCTGGATAAAAAAATTGTCTGGACTTGGGGTCATAAAGAACAAAAAGCATTCCAAAGCATAAAAGACATATTAACCTCAGACACCATTCTTATTCAGTTTAGTAATACACTTCCATTGACGGTCACCTGTGACGCCTCACCTTTCGGAGTCGGTGCCATCCTGAGCCACCAATTACCTGACGGGAGAGAGGCACCCGTCGCCTTTTACTCTAAAACACTCTCCAAAGTGGAACACAACTATAGCCAGCTAGACAGGGAGGCCCTGGCAATCATCGCCGGAGTTAAACGTTTTCACGAATACCTCTGTGGGAGGGCATTTTCCATTGTGACTGACCATAAACCATTACTGGGGATTTTGGAGGGGAATAAACCCACACCGAACATTCTATCCCCACGGATGACTAGGTGGTCAGAATTCCTGGCTGCCTATTCATATACCTTGCTGCATCGACCCGGGAAACAAATCACCCATGCAGATGCTTTAAGCCAAGCACCATTACCAACCATAGAGGACGACCTGGCTCCAACCATCACTGCCCTACAAGTAGAGACCTGCCCTGAACTTCCATTGTCTGCAAATGATGTCGCAAGAGCCACGGCAAAAGACCCAGTGACTGCCCGCGTTTTGACTTGGGTCGGTAAAGGCTGGCCGGAATGTCAAAAGACTGAAGGTTTTAAACCTTTTCGGACTAGGCAAACTGAACTGTCATTACAAAAGGGGTGTTTATTGTGGGGAGATCGGGTGGTAATTCCATCCAGACTGCAGGAAGAGGTGTTGGGTATGCTACATGAGGGCCACCCAGGCATAGTAAAAATGAAAAGCCTGGCCAGGAGCTATGTCTGGTGGCCTGGTATAGACAAGGATATTGAACGCTGGGTTGCAACATGCCATAAGTGTCAGAGAGCTAGACCCACACCACCACAAGTGCCCATACGGGACTGGGAGACCCCACGAGGCCCTTGGTCTTGTATCCATATTGATTTTGCAGGACCAACCAGGGGCAACATGTTCTTAATAGTCGTAGATGCATATTCAAATTGGTTGGAGGTTATAGTTATGTCATCCACAACAACCGACACTGTTATAAAACAGCTAAACAAATTGTTTGCAACTCATGGTTTACCTGATGTATTGGTATCCGACAACGGGCCACAACTAACGGCTATACAATTCGAACAGTACTTAGCATCCCTAGATATACGCCATGCACTAACCGCGCTGGCCCACCCGGCGGTGAATGGTAGGGCCAAACGAATGGTCAGGTTTACTAAAGAAGGCCAAGAAAAAATGGACCGTGGGGATGTCCAAGACAAGCTGAACCACTTACTTACACTATAACACATCACTCCCAGTAGTACAACAAACAAGAGCCCGGCAGAATTGTTAATGGGGTGGAAACTTAGATCCCATTTAGATAGACTGCACTCAAATTACACTTGTGAGAACCCCCCCGACTCATCCAGCTGATACCGCACTTTTGAAATCGGCAACCTAGTCTATGCAAAGAATTTTAC
>BLBF01000011.1:10162043-10191682 GCA_015471245.1 Laticauda colubrina | reverse complement strand
GGTGGAAAAGGGAGGTAGGAATAGCTGGGGAAGTGAGCTGGAGGAGTTACATTCGTCTGATGTATAAATGGAAGGGGGGAGCATAAAATAGAGTTAGGTTTCTATTTCTCGCTTAGCTTTCTTCTTTCTCTGCGCAACTGCAACCCATTATCAAACTATGCCAAGGTCAACGGACAGAGGCCTCATCATCACCTGAAGATGCCACATGATCATATCCACAACTTCTAATTGGAAGTGTCAGTTGAACTATTGGGGGTGGGAACATTTCCAGCATTTTCTATATGTGAATTGCGCGCCTAAATTCTCAGATTCAGAAAAATGTCAGGCGGAGCTCCATTCAAAATCCAGGAAAGAAATACTTAGACTCTTTAGTTTAGAGAAAAGATATCTTTTACTGAAAGTGAAGTGGTAGCAACCAAAGAATTCTGAATCTGAGAACAAGAAAGGGCGCGAAAAAAGAAATTGGCAGGAATGCGGCGGCTGCGGAGGAAACCATCCTCGAGCCGATTGCAGATTCCTTGATGCCATCTGCAGAGCTTGTAAGAAAAGGGGGCACATCGAGAATGTCTGCAGAAATAAAAAAAATTACAACCCAAACAGACGCAGCAACTCTCCCCCACAAGCTGAGCCAAAACAAACCGAGAGAAAGTGGCAGCGGAACAAACAAGCCAGTAACTGAGAAAAAACGCATCAGACTATCAGAAGCGCTCAGACGGAAAGCAGGAAGAAAGTAAAAATAATCGTAAAAATAGAAGGCAGCCCCTGCGAAATGGAGGTAGGCTCTGGGTCTTTTCTATCAATGGTATCATGAGACACCATCAAACAACTGGTCCCAGATATCAAACTCAAAGAACTCCAGAGACAAAAATTAACCCTGAAGGACTACCAAGGAAACCGAATTCCTGTGGTAGGCCTAGGACATTTCCGAGTTGCCTACAAACAACATGTCAAAGTACTACCATTGACAATAGTCGACCGAGACTGACCAAGCTTCCTGGGCATCGAATGGTTCGCACCATTGGGCATCGGGATGACCGGAGTAGACTGGGTGGCCGCAACCGACTGGGAAGAAAGCCTGATCCAAGAGTTCCAGGACGTTTTCGATGGCTCCCTAGGAAGGTGTCGGGGGACCCCAATTTCCTTTACTCTAGACCCCCAGGTAGCCGCTAGAAGACTAAAGGCCAGACAAGTTCCTTTTGCTCTGAAAGCAAAAATAGGGGAACAACTAAATAAATTAACAGACCAAGGGGTTTTAGAACCTGTGGACCATGCTAAGTGGGAAACACCGATCGTAACACCAATTAAACCAGACGGGTCAGTTCGAATTTGCGGTGACTACAAGGCTACCCTGAACCACGCATTGCAACAAAGCGCATACCTGGTGCCAGTCGTACAACTTATTACATTCTCTTGGGGGAGGAAAAGTTTTCGCTAAACTAGATCTAGCTCAAGCTTACCAACAGCTCCCAGCAGACCCATTAACGGCTGAAGCACAAACTATAGTGACCCACAAAGGGGCATTCAAGTGCAACAGACTCCAATTTGGAGTGAGTGTAGCCCCAGGCATTTTCCAGAGCCTCATGGAACGCCTATTAAATGGTATAAAAGGGGTCGTACCATATTTCGACGATGTCCTAATTTCGGCCAAAGATGCGACCCAACTAAAAAAAAGACTAAAAGACGTACTAACTAAATTCAGAGAATCTGGCCTAAAAGTAAAAAAAGAAAAATGCTGTTTAATGACTGATCGCGTCGAATTCCTGGGCTACTTAATAGACGGAGAGGGTATACACCCTACTGACAAAAAAGTCAAAGCTATTAAAGACGCACCAGAACCAAGGAACAAAACTGAACTACAGGCATTTTTGGGACTAATAAAATTTTATAACGTGTTCCTACCCCACAAAGCGACAATAGCGGAACCATTACACCAATTACTGGATAAAAAAACAATTTGGACTTGGGGTTATAGAGAAAAGAAAGCCTTCCAAAAAATAAAAAACTTATTAACATCAAACACCGTTCTTATCCAGTTTAGTAACACACTTCCATTGACGGTGACCTGCGACGCCTCACCGTTTGGAGTCGGTGCCATCCTGAGCCACAAATTGCCAGATGGGAGAGAGGCAACCGTCGCATACTATTCAAAGACTCTGTCTAAAACTGAGCGTAACTATAGCCAATTGGACAGAGATGCCCTGGCAATCGTCGCCGGAGTGAAATGCTTCCACGAATATCTGTATGGAAGAACATTTTTGATTGTAACGGACCATAAACCGCTACTGGGAATTTTGGCGGGAAACAAGCCGACACCGAACATTTTGTCCCCGCGAATAACTAGATGGTCAGAATTCCTAGCAGCCTACTCATATACTCTGACACATCGCCCCAGGAAACAAATTTCCCATGCAGACGCATTGAGCAGAGCACCATTACCGAATATAGAGGAAGACCCGGCGCCGACGATGAACACCTTGCAGATAGAAACATGCCCCGATCTACCTATATCTGCAAATGATGTCGCCAGAGCCACTGCAAAAGACCCATTGACTGCCCATATACTGAACTGGGTAGGTAAAGGCTGGCTGGAAAATCAAACTGACAACTTTAAACCTTTCCGGACCAGAAAAACCGAACTCTCAATTCAAAAGGGTTGTTTGTTGTGGGGTGATCGGGTAATTATTCCCTCCAAATTACAAACTAAGGTACTGGGTATGCTTCACGAAGGCCACCCTGGAATTGTTAAAATGAAAAGCCTTGCTAGAAGCTATGTCTGGTAGCCGGGTATAGACAGGGACATCGAATACTGGGTAAATTCTTGCAACAAATGCCAAAGAACCAGACCTTCCCCACCAAAAGCACCCATTAGGGACTGGGAAACCCCACGGGGCCCCTGGTCACGAATTCACATTGACTTTGCGGGTCCCACTAAGGGGCATACTTTCCTAATTGTCGTAGATGCATACTCGAATTGGCTGGAGGTTAAAATTATGCCATCTACGACAACAGAAACCGTTATTAAACAACTTGGAAAACTTTTCGCAACCCATGGCCTGCCAGACGTTCTAGTGTCCGACAACGGGCCACAATTAACAAGTATCCAATTCGAACAATACCTAGCCTCCCTAGGTATTAGACATGCCCTGACCGCGCCGGCCCACCCAGCTGCAAACGGTAGGGCAGAGAGAATGGTCAGGTTTACCAAAGAAGGGTTAGAAAAAATGGACATTGGGGATGTCCAAGAAAAAATAAATCGCCTACTCATCCTCCAGCATCTAGACAGATTGCACCCAAACTATATGCCAGAACCCCCCCCCCCGACTCCTCCACCCGTTTCAGGACATTTGAAATAGGCGACCTAGTCTATGCAAGAAATTTTACCGGGGACCCATTATGGCTTCCAGGTACAATAACACAAATTACAGGCCCCCGGTCCTACCAACTAACCATAGACAACGGCAGGGAATGGAAACGGCACATAGACCAGCTTCGGTCCCGAAATATAGAAAGAAGTACAAACACACAACCACAAATATTAAAAAACGATGGAAATCAAACCAGGGAGGGGGGGGAAATACAAGAAAATAATAAAGAACCGTTTAAATTAAACACAGAATATGATAACAAACAAAAAGAGCAAAAAAGAGACTTACAGTTAGAAGAAAGTTGCGAGAAAAGTCCACTCGAAGGGGCCAACCCCTTCGACCTGCCTGGAGGTCGACCAGCTCGACCTGCCCGGAGAAACCAGGAGGGAGCGGCAAAACCGCCAGCCTAAGAAACTCAGGCGGCAGTAAAATGGCTGACTCACCCTTCCAGGTGGTTCCATGGAGAAGGACCGGAGAGACAGCAACCCCATCCGAACCGGTCGAAGTCTTCAGCAGAAATGAACCGCGCAAGTCCAGTCGAGTCAAAAGAAGCCCCACCTACCTGCGCGACTACGTCACCACATAGGACTAAACCAAGAGGGGAGGGGTGTTCTGTATATAGAATAGTAGACTCCTAACACAGGATTCTGATTGGCTAAAAAACCTGAATGGGGATTGGTTCAATAGGAACCAATCCAAGAAACCACTCAAAAGGCAGCAAAACTAAATACCTGTCATTGGCTACAAGCCAGCAGGCAAATCCCTATAAAAAGGCTGCCGCGGCTTGAGCCAATGTTCCATTTTCCCACTGCTGTATATAATAAAGACTTTGTTGTTGGAACCCGGTCTACCTCACGTTTTTCCGGATGGAACAAACACATTAAAATTGATAATCGATAGAATTATCACTTGTAATTTGTCATATGTAATCTGTGTCGGCAGTAACCAATCTAAATTCCCCTCTCCCAGTGTCATCACAATATAACTCCTACATCAGTTAGTTAAGTAATTTAAAAAATTTATATAGCCACCCGTCATATAACCAACTCTGGGCAGCTAACTAAATCAAAGTTTTAGTTACGAAGAAGTGAATTGTTGCTGACAAAATATTCACCTTTTAGTAAAAGTTGTTAATTAGAACAGAAATAACCAGACTCCTTCTGATTCAGGTTGCCCTGAGTCACATGTCAAGTTGGCAGCTGTATAAAACAAAGAACATGTGACTATATTTCATTCTGCCTAACCCAACCTAGAGATGTCTTTTTTTGAAACTAAGACTAATGGGAATCCCTTTATATCCCTTTGTGCTGTTCTTGTTGGTTGTGAAGTTGTGTCTGATCCATGGTGATCCCATGAACAACATTCCTTCAGGCCTTCCTGTCCTCTACCATCTTCTGGAGTCCATTTAAGCTCCCTCCAACTGCTTCAGTGACTCCACCCAGTCACCTCCTTCTCTTTTGTCCCCTTCTTCGATTGCCCTCAATCGCTCCCAGCATTAGGCTCTTCTCTGGCGAGTCCTTCCTTCTCATTAGGTGGCCAAAGTATTTGAGTTTCAACTTCAGGATCTGGCCTTCTGAAAAGCAGTCAGGGTTGATCTCCTTTTATATGAAGGTACTATACAGGTTTTACAGAGGATTTCATTACCAAAAAAATTGCGGTCAGAACAAGCCTTGCCTCATTACTTGGCAAACTGAGATCCAAGCAAAGCTATTCTTTAACACACATACATATTCTTTGTGAGGAGAACATTGTATCCCTCTTGGTCTATTTGAAATAAAAATGTTTCTTTTCTCTCAGTCCTATGGAGGTTATGTAACTTCCATGGCCCTAGGAGCCGGAAGTGGTGTGTTCAAGTGCGGAATAGCTGTGGCACCTGTCTCACGCTGGCAATATTATGGTATGTATTTATTTATTCACAATAAAGTAGGAAGATCCTTTAACAAGTACCATAGAAGTCATACTGGGCAATGGTATCGAGTATGAATAGTTGGGTACATAATTCTCCCACATGAAACTATCATTTGGTCTGCCTTCTGGAACTCATGTGAAGTATGACACACTGTCCCAGGATTAATATTTTTCCCCCAACTGGAAACTTGGATTTGAAAGGAAGATAATCTGCTTAACCTTTAAATGGCACAAAATTACTTAATATTTGAAATTTTACTATAATGCAAATGTCTACATTTGCATTCCTCAAAAGTGCCATGTGTTCCAAAGTGTGGAGGGATCATTTCTGAATGTCATAGAATTCATTGGCATTGCTACCAACCTCCTTTATTACAATGAGCTCTGGAAAGAAGGGTCATAATTTTAATCATTTGTTACAATATTTACCAATTAAATGACACTGCTCATTCCTCTTATGTATACTAAAGTATTATCAAATGCTTATTATTAGTTTGCTCAATGTTCCAAAAACTCCCAAAAGGAAAATTTGAATGTTAAAGCTGTATATTTTTGCCTTACATTTTGATTCTAATTATGAGTTTATTAGGTAAATTTTGTGATGGCTTCTTGAGTTGCTGCTTTTCATTGAGAAAACATGATTCGGCTAAATTTTTTGGAAGTCAGAAAGGATGACATTTGTGTAATTAAGCCCCTCTTTTCATGTTTTCCTTTTGAATATCAGTGCTTACTTCTTCTGTCCTACATTCAATGGTTAAATTTTACCATTTGGTTTTTTAAAAAATAATTATGTATTAGAATATACATAATTATTCATAGATTGCTCTCATTGCAAATGAGTATGACATGCCTATATAGGCAGCAATCTCTTTTAAATGATTTCCAATATGCCAGCGCAGAGTGTTGGAGTTGTTATTTTTAAGTCATCTCTATCCCTCCTTTCATTAAGGAGCTCAAGGCAACAAATATGGTCTGCCTTCCACTTTTCCTTTGCTGGAAGTCTGCAAAGTGGCTAGATATTTGAAATAGTGTCATGCCTCCTAATTTATCAGGACTTTCTCCACATCCTTAGTGGGACATTTGCGTATTTTCTTGCTCTGGAGAAAAGAAAATATCCTCTTCTTTATTAGTTGGTAGACTTGCTTCTACAGATGGAAGCATAAAGCTGGATCCCACCTAGTGAGTAGTACAGACTCTACCAATGTCCTATATGCTGAATCAGAATTTAAACCTGGTCACACACTTATCTGGGGTTTCCCAAACTGTGAGGTGTACCTTCTTTGGGCAAGTGCAGATAGAGTCCAGAAGTGTGGAAAACCCTTTGGTTAATAAATCCACATTTCCCAAAGTTTCATTGTATTGCTTTTTTTGTTCAGTTGTGTTCATTTTAGTGTTTGAATTTTTAGGCCAGATATGTACATTAAGGTTACAATAAAGGGAGTTATAACAAAAAGTTTGGGAACCCCTTGTCTAATACCTTAACTACAGTTTTGAACTAGAATTGGGTAAGGTACAGTTATTGTCAATTACAGGTTTGGGGAGATTGAGAAATCATCTAGTTTTTTATGGTTATGAATGAGGGTATCCAAGGGAACGCCCAAAAACTTAATAGCCACATGACACATATCTCTTTGTTTGAGAATTATTTGTTTTTAAATGCTTAAAATGAAGTAAACAAACAATATGCAAAGGGGGGAGGGAAATCAAGAAATAATCCATGGTTTATTTTGATGGTTTGATGACCCTAAAAGAAACAGCCTTCCTTTGATAGCATCCTTAGTTTATTGCAATTCATCCAGAGAAGCAGACTTAGTAAAAGTTCCATTTTCTTTCCAGTTGATGAGAGAATAATATTACTTTGGCATAAGGTTGCTGAGAATAATTAATAATGCTGTTGCTATGGACAACTGCATACTGAATATTTTAAAATGTGATTATCTCCAGTGCCTATTATTAAGAAAACAGTAAATTTTGGGGGAAACTTAGCACAATAAAGCACTCACTATATTGGTAAATAGATGCCAATGAACACCAGAGTTAAATAAGCAAGCATAGTCTTCTGATATTGCATAATGCCTTCTTTATGTGCTTCCCTCCATCCTAGATTCTATATATACTGAACGCTACATGGGTTTGCCTGAAAAAAATGATAACCTGTATTTCTATGAGGTAAGAAAATGTCTTTCACTTTTTACTGTACAAAAATAAAACAACAATGTAAGCTGAATCTCACTGAACCTGACTTCCACACACATACTTCTTTCTTCCCTGCACTTCTACAACTTTGGATCACACTTACACACAGCAAGTCCTAAGAATATGTGGGGAAGATGAGAAGCAAGCTGTGGTAGCAGTTGCCCCCCCCCCCCTTCCTTACTTATAGAGAAGTGGTTATATGGTAGTTTATCAAGGATATCAGAAGCAATAGTTATTCTAGGTGAAGAATATTGTAACAGTTTCTGTTGAGTGTTACTAATATATTCCAGATGTTTCCTAAATTATTTACAGTATTTTGCTATACTGTAGAGGTTAGGTGACTGCATTTGTTTGGAATATGGATTCCATCTGTTCTCTATTACAATATAAATATTTATAAATAACTTTTGCAAAACTGTTTTTTTATTAGGGAAATTCAATTTGGTATGCTATTTGATATAGCCTTGTACAGAGATTTGGGTTCTGTAGACACTCTACCATCTTGGAGTTGCAATAATCTAGGCAACCATTTAGTGTAATCTGAATACTAATTATAACCCAGAGATTATAATACCATTTAACATTGCATCACTTGGCACATTTATACGAAAATGTGGTTTCATGGATCTGACCAGACACTTATGAAAATATATTTTCCCTCTTTCTTAATCTGCAGCGTTTTTTCACTAAAACAGATTTAAGCAGTGAATTTGTTCTTTGACTTTTGCAGTTTGCACTGCAATTGAAATGGTGGCATAGTCTCCAGGAGCAGTGAGGTATTAGCCCAAGATATATCTCTGTTAACCTTGCTCTTAAACAAGCATATCTTCTATTATATCTGCTATTGCAGCGTCTTTACATGCCAATGCATATCTGTACATTTTGTGCTCAAGTATGTTGTGTACATGATGTTTCTGTTTCTTCAATATCATGCTTATGATGCCTTTGCTCCAAAAAGAACTTTATAGTAAATTATGATTCTAAGCATGCTGTTTTTATTTTTCCATTACATCAAAATAAAAATTCATGCGCTCTGACACATCCACAGTGTTTGAACACCTGTTGAAGTGTGCAGAAACTAAGCAGAAAAGAATGGGATGCATGTACCTATTGAGGGTGTATATCTGAAAGGGAGATCTAAAATGGGTGGGAGATATCTTGTTTTGAAATAGAAGTAGATATGGAATTGAATTAACATACTGAGCACTTTAGTCAAAAAACCCACTGTGGGCAAAGGGAGAAAAAAATTGCTAAGTTGTCCTATCTCTACTCTTCAAGTTGCTACTTGATGAAGTAGCAGCAATGTAACAAATGCTGCTACTGGGCATCTGCTGTACAGAGAAGAGTGAATTATGGAGAAAAAAGCCTATGTTTCTAATAAATAAAAGCCATAATCATAAGAGCTTGAAGACCAGATAATTTGTTTTTGCACCTAAAAACCTAAGATAGGCAAGCCATACAAATCTTTTAAATAACTAAATAAATCTGGATTTCTGAAATTTGAGAACCAGTTTGGTGTGGCGATTAACGTCCTGAACTGGAAACTCGTGAGTTCTACTTTAGCACAAAGCCAGATGGAGACCTTGGGCTAGTGACTTTAGCCCTAGGACGGCAGTCCTGGCAAAAAAAACAAAACCTTGCCAAGGAAAGTTCAGAGGCTTTGAGTCACCAAGAGTCAAAAATTGACTCAAAAATACACTCCATAATCAAATCCCAACTCTTAAAAACCCAAATTGGGCAACTGTACAAATCAATTAAATAAATTAACCTGGAGTTCTGCAGATTCACCTATTCAGGTCCCAATTTCCATCACTGCTAAAACCTAGAAAAGGGCACTTCCATTCATTCAGTCCAGGCTACTTCACAAAATATTTAGGACAGAATGGGGTCATCTCAGGTGGCCTGGATCTTGTTTGTGGATAAGTCCAAATGAGTTAGTCGGTTTTGCCCTTCAGATCTACACATCCTAGATAGGAAATAAAACTGCCACTATTGTGCAGGAAGCATGGTGGCCTAGCAGTTAAGATGCTGGACTTGTCAACTGGAAAGTTGGCCTTTTGAGCCCCAAGAACCACATGACAGGGGGAGCTCCCATTCCTGCCCCAGCTCCTGCCCAACTAGCAGTTCAAAGGCATGGAACTGGGAGTATTGTGCTTTTTTCAAGAGGCAACTGGATTTTCTTGTTTTTTCTTTGAAGCTGTTTCACTTCTCATCCAAGAAGCTTCTTCAGTTCTGACTGGATGGTCGGGAATGGAAGGATTTATATTCCTTGCAGACAGTTGGTCATTTGCACTCTTTTTAGAGAATCGTTGAGGCCACTTGGAGGTTTATCTGTGTCCTCAAGGTCACCTGAGTAGTGCGGAGCCTTGTTGACAACATGATGGGTGTGGAGCCTTGTTGACTACATGATGTTTTCTACCCTGTGTCCTTCATTGTTGAAGACAGGCACAGGCTGTTGGGGATGAGTCTGTTGTCTGTATCTCAAACTGAAGCATAAATGGTTCCTGTAGTTTTCAATTTTTCTGGAAATCCATACATATATGATACATATACGATTCGAGGGTATTCACCCCAAAGTGCACAGCTAAAAGTCTGTGGAGATTCTCAGTCATCCAGGTCATGGTTGTCTCAAAGGTGCTTTTTCAGGAGGCAACTGAACTTTCTTGTCCAACCCCCCCACCCCCCAAAGTCCAGTTGCCTCCAGAAAAAGCACCTTTGAGACAACCATGACCTGGATGACTGAGAATCTCCATGGACATGGAACTGGGAGTAAATAAATAGGTACTACTTTGGTGGGAAGGTAGCAACATTCTGTGTGCCTCATGCTGGCCACATGACCACGGAAATGTCTTCAGACAAAGCTGGCTCCTTTAGTTACGAAATGGAGATGAGCTCCACCCCCTACAGGCAAATACCACTGGACAGGGGAAAGCTTTATGTTTTTATAAAAGTCACTGTAGAATTCTATAATCTGACTACTCTTGACTACACCTCTCTGGCTACCACCCCTCAGAAGTAGTACTACAAATTCTGCAAGCTAAAAAAAGGCAAAGAAAAGGACATTCAAAACAATTGATGGGATGCAATTAGCGATGAAATGTATATCGTGGTGTAAAATGTGCAGCTTGTACTTGAAGGTCCTCATTTACTGTAGTCGCCTATGGTTGTCTCTAAAAAGCAAAACAAAAAGCTTGGTGTGAAGATGAGAAAGAAAAAAAACATGATGGGTGAAGTGTTGAAAGTCATGCATAATGTAAAAAAAATTTGAACAGTCTTCCCTCCCCCCCCCCCCTTAGAAGGAAGAGAATCATGGCATGAAAGAACATGTGGGAAAATTTGGGACTAGAAAAAGAAAGAACTTGTTTACACATTCATAATTAATTGTCGAAACTCCCTGCCCTCAGTGGTGCTGTTCCCTGTTATTTATTATTTTTTTGAAATGGCTTTCAAAGTCCTCATTTTAAAAGCTACCTCCTGAATTATAGATAGGCTGCTTTTAAATAGGGATCAAATGTAGGCAGCAGCTATTAGCTCCATGCCCTCTGTGATTTTCCTTCAAGCAGTTGAGTCAAAGGTTGTTGTGAGGTACATTTGGCCTGGTCCTGTCCAGGAGGGTTCTTCCATTGTTGTGATCAAGTTATGAAAGAAATTGTTACAGTCCCCAGGGGTAAAACTCTGGAGTCACAGTTTGGCCATTTGGTGACTTACTGTCCTTCTTTCAGCTCTATGAGAGATTTAAACTTTAAAAAGTTGTCTGGGTTTTCAGTAAAGCTTTCTAATTTAAATCCAACTAGTTATGAAATCTTTATTCTACCCTACCCATCCGTGCTTGCTATATTTGGGGAAGAAGGTTGCTTGCTGAATAACTTTGGATTCTGATAAATCGCTTTGTAGAGTAGCAGATCCACAAAGCCCTTATGGAATTGGAAGTCTCTTAACTTTCTACAGATTGAAATGTTAGTGCTCTGGGTGCACTATGTCACTCTGCAGCTTCACAGCACAGATGGCTCCAGAGGACTGTGTAATCTTTCTTTTTGCCAGGAGTCGACTTCTCTTGGCACGGTATTCATTGCTGGCAGTGTCCACGTTGAAACTGCCAGTACCCAAAAGCTAAAGGTTTCCAGTGTGTTACTCAGAGGATTAAATTGGAGAATTTGAAAGTTAGGGAGAGATGGAGATACGGAAGAGCAAATCCCCTCAGGGAAGAACTGTTTAATTCAGTTCATGTTATAAGTAGGAAGGAATGAAAATCTTCTTGGTTTAAGGTATTATTTGGAGTAGATTTCTCCCCTTTAAGTGGCCCAAGTTTTCTTTTTATCGTGGAACAATGAATTGCACAGTTTTCACCCCTTCTCGACTACAAAAAACATAAAAAACCCTCCTCAGAATATCCTCAGTTTCAATGATCCTGATATTTCCTTCTTTCCTTCCACCAAAAATCCTCCCAAAGGCAGTCAGCTCAGTGTAGAACCTACAGAATCAACTGTAACAGTGCCAGAAGTTCATTAATTCATTTTTTAATGGTGCAAAAACCTTCCTAGGATGGATAATTGTACAGGCAGAATTTACAGAATTTTGTCTTGTTTTCTTCAAGTTGAGAAGTACATTCCCTATGTTGCTATTAAATGGATGGTCATGTACTTGATTGCCCTTCCAAAAATTTCTACTTATTTTCTCAAGGAAATAAAACCATGCTGGCTGGAATTCACACTCCCAATCGTTGTGAATATAAAGGCTGCAGGCAAGCTGTCCATTTCACAGTGGTGTGTAATACTGACCCACCATTTAAGAATGCTGATTTTGTGACACCCAGTTTAAATCAGAACCTACAGTGTCTGTCTTCCCATGGCAAGTGATTTCTGTTCAAAGGCTGATCATACCAATTGGGGCATCAGCATCACACATTACCCGCAACTATCATTGAGGATGCAACACACTGGTGTCTATTTTACCCAAGCATGTACTTCAGTTCAGGGAATTGCCCAGTCGCTGAACATTTGAACATACAAAGGGATTCATTGTGACCAGAGATTGTGAGATGGCATTGGTGCTACAAACAGCCCGATTATCGCATTGGACTGAGGCCTTGCCTTTAAATGTCCTCCCTTGATGTGGCCGTCATCAGGTGATGAAGGTGTGTGAAGCAGCCCCAGGTCAGAGCCTTGTGCCTTGTTCAACATTGCAGAATGTTGTACTGTGGTGTTCAGCATTGGAACAAGTGTTGTAAAATAGAACAAGATGGAGACCTGGATGCATTAAGCCTAGTAAGAATAATGCCAAGTGTATTGTGGGCAAGTCGCTACACAAGTGTCTCCAGATTGCAAACTAGAAGAGATTTTAAGCCAGAGAGAGAGATGAGCCCTAAAACTGAACAGTTCCCCCAAAGGAAGATCAAGAGAAGGCCTGAAAGAAACCAGACTGACATGTGCAAGGGGAGGGGGGAGGGCTGAATTGATGACTTGAGGGGTGGGAATGAAGGGTGATGCAGATAGTAGCTGTCATGTGCTGCCAGAAGACCGTGCACTGGAGGTGGGGGGAGACTGTTAAACTTGTGAAAGAGGTTGTTTTGCAGATCTCTCTGAATTTGATATGCTGTTGGCAAGTATTCGAAGCAGTCATAGATTTGGCAATCTTCTCTTAGCAGATTTGAAATGTTCATTCCTCAAGAACTGCTGCATCATTAGGTTATGCAAAACAGGGTACAATTTTGTAAATATGCCATCTTGTACTGGTATGACATTTATTCTATTATCCAAAAAATATGCCAAAGGGAGAGAGACCTTCAGATTCCAGCCAAATATTAACTTGTTTATTGAGTGGTGGTAAAATGTTGACTGCTGTTTGATCTTTTCACAAAGCGAGCGCTCCTTGCTGTGGCCTTAGTGTTAAAGGGGAGCAGAGGGCATTTTTACCGCTGGACTGACATGAAAAGACACAGGTTGCCTTGCCTTGGCTGAAAAAGCTTCCTGAAGCCTATTTCTTGGCTGTATGGGTGAGAGCCCTGAGGCAGATTCTCCCTTGTAAAGATTCATTCAATAAGAATTAGGCAAATATGGCTTAATAAAGAGCAGTTGAGGATGGTTTATTTTTATTTTATTTATTTATTTGTCAAGCGATTATAACATAATATGTATAAGTATAAACATAGTTATGAATACATGGAATGGATACATATAAGGAAAATAAAAAGAAACAATAGGACAGGAAGGGTAGGCATGTTGGTACACTTATGGACACCCCCTACAGACCTCTCAGGAAAGGGGTGAGGTCAATAGTAGTAAGTCTAAGGTTAAAGTTTTTGGGGTTTGGGGAAGAGTATTCCAGACATTGACCACTCTGTTGCTGAAGTCGTATTTCCTGCAATCAAGTTTGGTGTAATTAACCTTGAGTTTGTATCTATTGTTTGCTCTTGTATTGTTATGGTTGAAGTTGAAGTATTCATTGACAAGGTAGGACATTGCAATGTATGATTTTATATGCTATAATTAGATCGGACCAAAGGTGGTATAGTTCTAGGTTTTCTAGGTCTAAAATTTCAAGTCTGATGGCATTTCTCAACTGTGTTAATATCAGATACGTAATGCAGGTTCCGGACTGATGAGCTGTATTCAAGTATTGGTCTAGCAAATGTTTCGTACGCTCGAGTTAGTGGTGTGATATTACCAGAGAAAAAGCTACGCAGGATTAGGTTAACAACTCTTAATGCCTTTTTGGCATAAATGGTGATTCCATTTTTGTCTGGTCTTAATTCTTGGCAATAAATTATATTCAAAACTTATTTCCCCTCTGCCCATTGTTCACAGCCAACAAATTGAACCATTGAAGGGTAAAAAAAAATCAGGTCTGTTTTCCTGGAGAACGAAAAGCTATCAAAATAGAGCATAGGTTATCTCTTTCTTGATTGTCACTGGACTCCACATAGAGCATCCATGCTGAGCACTGCAAGTCCCAAAGAACAGCCATGGAGAACCACAGGGAAATGCAGTGTTCAACTTTCTGCAGTGTCATACTTTAGTTTTACACATCTACTCTCTGCATGTGGGAAGCTGAGTTGTTTTCCTGCTGAAAAGCAGCAAGTTGTGGTTACCTTGATGGCACTAATCACAAAAAGGAATCAACAGACATGAGTTATTTCTGTTTATTCCCCTAAGCTAGAAGCCTGTGCTGTCAACACAAGGTTGGCAAGTGGATGTGAGCTTTCACAAACACATGCACACACAGCTTTGCAGGGTTGAACACAATGGCTGCCGCTGATCCATGGGCATGGTATATATGTACGAGATAAATTTTAAAATTTACAGAACATTTCTATACAGATTGCTTTAACAGGTACTAAGACTCTGGATGATTGGTAGCATACATATCAGAGAGCTCTTTTTACCAATGAGTATCAGTGGGGAAGTAATTTCCCGTAAGTTATGTTTTGGTTCATGCAATGTGTTACTCCCACTTATTTAGATTCATGTTTTGCAATTTATCTTCAGAGCACGAGCAGCAGTGGCTTTTATGCAATCTTTTAGTTATCCAGAAATGTTTGGTACTTGTCCAGCCATTTAGATAAATGAAGAAGTTATATTTTTCCATTAAGATCCTGGTGCAGTAATTAGAACATCAGTTTGGCAAGTTAAAAAGCTTATTTCTATAAACTTCTCTAAGTGAACCCACAACCATTCCATTTCTGTTCTCAGGAAATAAAATAAGATTCAGAAGTGTCATTTTTCCATCAGAGTTCTGCCTTTGGATATTGCTGATGAGAGTTGAACCTTTCATTTTCATTGCTGGTGCAGAATTTTGGATCTTAGTGAACGGTCCTCAGCAGCCCTTTAGAGAGAAAAGGTACATCGGTTGCATTCTGAGGTCAACTTAAGGACATCTTCATGACAGGTGCAGAGAGGTTTTCACATTTATGAATGCTGTATGAATAGCAAGGTCATACAGACAGACAGACTTTATTTTCCTTTTGAGTTAAAATAGCAATTTGTTACATTAATGTGTATTTGAGTCACTCACACGGAGGATTATATTGTTTGTTTACATTTACATTTTAGAACTCTACAGTTATGGCCAGAGCAGAAAACTTCCAAATGGTTGACTATCTCCTGATCCACGGAACAGCAGATGGTAAGCAGAGTTAGATCTTACTGGTCATACATCTACTAGTAACAAAACAAAATTTAAAAAAAGCAACGGCCTTGAGGACTTGCTTGTACACATCTGGTAAATATCTAGTAAAGCTCTGTGATGAGTTCTCCCTTCTGTCTTTCCATCTAAGTAACAGTCTGCTTTTATTGTGACCGTTTGTCTGTTCTTACTTACTAGATAACGTTCATTTTCAACAAGCAGCCCAGATTTCAAAAGCTCTGGTTGACGCACAGGTGGATTTCCAAGCAATGGTATGTGAAGGGATTCATTGAAACTTAGTATACATGTTGGTTTGCATTCTCAGTGAAGAAATGAATAGAGGTAGCCCTCAACTTACAACTTTAATTGAGCCTACCCATTATAAGTCCTGATAGTCATAAAGCAGATTATAAGTCCCATGACGACTTGATTTCATGACCTTTTCTGCAGTGGTTATTAAGTGAATCACCATGATCATTAAGCCAACAATGCAGTTGTTAAGTGAACCCATGGTTTGTTATGGGGCATTTTTGCTGAAAACCAGGAATAAATGCCAGTTTTTGGCAAAAACATCGTAAATTGCATCGTAAATCATGTGATCGTGCTGCAAATGACCATAAATGTGGACCGGTTCTCAAGCACCCAAAATGCAGTCATGTGACCGCAGGTGACCATTGTAACTTTGGAGCCCCCGTTTAAGCAGCACTGATTTAGTTTTCCTGCTACTGAGAGGTACTAACTAAGGTAAGGGATTTGAGAATATATGATGGATACATTCACCAAGAAGAAACTTACCCATGCTCAGAATAGGTTCAATAATGAGCATGATCAATGTATAGAACACTCATTTATCAGAAAGTAAGTTAGTTTCTCAGGATGTTCGTAAGTTAGTTCCTCAGGATGTTTATATCAGTAGAATTGGGGGGGTGGAGAATTTGAGGGGGTTGGGTCCTCATTTTACCCACCTTGGAAGGACGGAAGGCTGAGTCAACCTTGAGCCTGGTGGGATTCGATCTGCCAAATTACAGGCAGCCAGCAGTCAGCAGAAGTAGCCTGCAGTACTGCATTCTAACCACTGCGCCACAGAGGCTCCTTATTTGGAGGTCTTCTTAGCTCAGATCTGCTCCCCCTATCCCACTGAGTAATGCAAACATGCTAGTTCCCAGTACCCGAGATATACTCTTCTAAATAACTACAGCCCTAGAAAATATAGCTATTTGATTTATTTTTCTTTTAAATGTCCTTTCAAGAGAAACCAGGCAGAATAGAGAGCTTGTGAAGCACTGTGGAATGTAGGGGACATTGGTACTTGGTGATTGTGGGTGCTGCATGTATACAAAGGGCTTGCTGATGAGAGCAACTAAACTGTTGCTATGGTTACACAAACCCCATTTCCTCCCAAATGTCCTTACCTATCATTGAAAGTTGCAGATGTCAGGCATCAAAGAAGGATACATAGTGATTTTTCTAAGATTTATTTATCGATCCATGCCTATAGGTAGAATCTTGCCAAGCTAAAGCAGTCTACTCTCTATGAGAGAGAGGGTGTCTTCATCTTCTTTCTCACACCCAAAATATCTGAAATGAGTTGTCTCTACTCCTCTGAAATGCACCCCGCCTTCCTTGGAATCCAACCCACCAATGTTCCATTACACTGGAGAGGAATATATCCATAAAAGTGGATGAGGGACATTTGGCCAATTAGATTCTGGCATAGTTGTGCTAATACTATCTACACCATAGTAGTGTTATCTGTAAGAGTGCTCTCATATATTGTTCCATTCCAAATTGGAGTTTAACACTAACCCAACGTCCACAGCATGTGTGTATTACCAACTCTCAGCTTTTCTACAAAGAATGTGTATAATCTCTCAAATTTCTTTCTGGTCTAATCTAGGGTGAGCAGATCTGGGCTACAAAAATCTGAAGCAAAGAAACACGGAATCTTTAGTAATTGACTGCCATTTAGCAATAGCAACCGCACTTAGACTTACATACCACTTAATTAGTGCTTTACAGCCCTCTCTAGTTAGCGTATTGCCCCCAACAATCTGGGTCCTCATTTTACCCACCTTGGAAGGACAGAAGGCTGAGTCAACCTTGAGCCTGGTGGAATTCGATCTGCCAAATTACAGGAAGCCAGCAGTCAGCAGAAGTAGCCTGCAGTACTGCACTCTAACCACTGCGCCACAGAGACTCCTTATTTGGAGGTCTTCTTAGCTCAGATCTGCTCCCCCTATCCCAGTGAGTAATGCAAACATGCTAGTTTCTAGTACCCGAAAAAAGGTGTAGTGTAGCACATCCTTTTTTTGGACAGGAAGGAACCTACTCTTGCCTCAAGCGCCTCTTTGTATAGCACTGGCATAAATAATGCATGGACCTGTTGAGGTGGGCAACCTCACCCACTTCTAGCTTCCCTCATCCCAATAGGACACTTTTAAAACTAGGCTCAGTTCCCCAGCTCAAAATAGTGATGATTAGTTGTGGTTTCTTTTTGCTCTGGATGCTAAGCTTAGGGCAGGAATTATATTTTGAGGATTCATATGGCCAAGGTAAACTAAAAGATCTGTGTCCATAACTTATATATGGCAACAATGGGTTTCCAGCATGGGGAAGATTTCAATCAGTTCTCAGGCAGTGGTTTTATGATATGTAGTATCTGGAAGAAAAGCCTCTCTAACCCCCTTCCCTTTCAGAAGGAAAGGGAACACAGTATTTTCCTTCCCTCTTTCCCTACCCCACCCTCAAGTATTATCTTGTCTTCTGCCCTTTTCAGTATGCATAAATATTAGATGTTGACCATTATCATGATTATCATATGATGACCCCTTGATTTCAATGGAACTTTTTATCTGTGAAATTTACAAAATGTGAAACGATCCATAGTTGAAGAAATCCCGTTAATTTTTACTGCAAATTAAAATTAAGATTTATCATTTTTAGCCTGTAACAAACAAACAGAATCAACTTTCTTTAAATGTTTTCACTACATTCTGGTTTCAGCGGCATAAAAAGTGCTGTTTTTCTTGTATGTTTTATCATCCCAAGTAATAGATTGTGTTATTTGCTCTGATGCAAAGCAAAAGGCATTCTGAATTCTTGCAGTGTTCCAGTGACAGGGGCTACTTATAATCAATATTTTTCTTTTTCTTTTTTCAGTGGTATACAGATAAAGATCATGGAATCAAAGGACATGCCCACAACCATATTTACCATCACATGAGTAATTTTATCAAACATTGTTTTAAATTGCCATAACATTGGGAGTACCTTATCGATGCGAAGCTGGTCAACTTCTGAAGTTTTAAGAGCACTTTTCTTGTAAATTGTCCCATATTTCATTGGATGACACAGTCAGTTTAATTTGTGCGGACACTTGAATGAAGAAAACATGATTTTTTTTCTTTCTTTCTGCAGTTATCTGCAGGGATCCACTGAGCACAAGCCAAAGAACTGCAGAACTCCCTTGTTCCTGCAGGAGCTGCTCCAATCTTATTTTTTTTTCCCTCAAGGGCTATTTTTGCATAATAGTGTTTTTAAAATGTTTCCTTGCAGTAAGCAACCATTGTCTTGGGTGCAGAAATCTGCCTTAATAATTTCTATATGGAACTGTTGTTCTTTTGAAACAAGGCATACATAATCCAGGCTCATCAGAAGTTTATTACAAACTAGGGAAAACATACTTTAATTTCTGCTTGAGTTCTCTATTGATTTTAGATGAAAAGTTAGCATTTTGATAAGTATCAATTTTACATATGTTTCTTTAACTAAACTTGTATGGCAGCTCTCTACAAATATGTGGATTTCTACCAAAATAAACAGTAGATGATATAGAGAAATCAATCTGTGATAGGAGAGTTTTGCAAGTAGCTTCTTGCTTAAACAGAGAGGGAAGATCATCCTGCCCTAGAAGCTTCCAACTTCTTTAAAGTCAAGATGGCCATTTTCTAGGAATATGCCTCCAAATAGGTGGAAAAGGAAAGAACATTAAAATGGTTTTTCTATCTTGAACATTTGGGGGAAAATTCCAGGAGACACTTCAGAACCAACAACTCAGACTACTTCCAATACTGCTGCAATTGACAATAACCTAACAATGAAAATACCAGCTACTTGAATTATTCCTTTTGGGCAGTTGGGAGGCAGGGGCCAGAGCTAGCTCACCAAGGGCTTCAATGAATCTGTTCCAGTGAATGATGCCAGGCTTCAACCTTGAGAATGGCAGGACACTGGGGGAAAAAAACAACAGGTGTTTGGTTTGTGCATCAAACTCTAAGCAGAGTGGAGGTATGAGTGGCTACATCTGGGTGCCTCAGGGATTTTATTCAGGCTGTTGGAGCCTAGTAAGCATCCAGTTCTCTTCCTTCTGCTTTCTATATGCTTGCTATACCAGATGTTCTCACACTTCCTGTCTCTGACATATATCCAGTCAAGTGGAAAGTGCTTTTCCTGTATGATTAGCCCACACATAGGAAGCATTTCCAGTGATACTACTTGCAGTGGGTTCTAGATTGGGTGGTCGTGAAGGTAATCTGCCTGAAATGCACATTAATGCATAAACAATCGCTAGAAAACACCACAGAACTGAGAACGAGGAGCTGAGATTAGATGCCTCATGGTGAGAATTAGCACAGAAATTGGAACCAGATTGCCGATATTTAGTATCTGTATTAATCATACCTCATTTGAATTAATATCACATTTAAGACCTGTGGTACATGTTTGGTTCTCTGTATGATATAATTATATGTACCCATCATACATAGGAATCATGAAGACAGCAATAAAAGTCTAGTCCCTCTGTTACGGTGAGTAATATAATTTATGAGAATGGGATGCAAAACATGGTTTGAGAACATTTCTATGCATAAAATTCATATTGGATTAATGTAATTTGTTAACACAATCTTCTAAAAGTTCACTATGGTTAAAAAGGAATCTGTGGAGATTGTTAAAATAAATTGCATTGCAAATGTTGGTATTTTAACTGTAATGCAATAAAATCATTTTCTAGTACCAAAGACTAAAACGTGACTAGGCCCTTATTTGTTACCCTCAGCCGCAAATGTAGCAACAATTTTGAGTACAATCCAATGTTGGTCTTAAATTCTGGGAAATTCTCTGGCCTACATTTTTTAACATTTTCATAACAGGCATCAAGTCATAGTGTTTCAATTTAATTGATCATGATTTTATGTTATTTTAATTTGCTTTTTATTATGGTTTTATTAATTGTGCTTCCCTTCTGAGAGTTGGAGATCATTTGGAGGGCATCCATGTTGGGAAAAGCGGAATTAATAGGATTGTACTTTGAGTCTCTTTAATGAGTGGAAAAATTAATTTAGTGAATATTAGCAGTTTTTCATAATTGTGACAGTTCCTTTTAGTATCATGTAACAAAGTTTCTTGAGTATTTTATATTCTGTAACTCAGTGTCAAATCTTACTTTTTCTGGCATGGTGAGTTGTCAGTGACATTAGGTGTGAATTCAAAGTAGACAAGGGAAGGGAGAGGAGAGCTATGTGGAGAACAAAAATCATTTTGTGATACATGTCATAAAGATTTTAAATTCAGCAAAGAAAGAAAATGTATTCTGATTTCTTTGAAGTGAAAGTTGTGCAGGAAGCTTGTTAAATAAAGCAGATATAAAATGTCACAATCCTCATGTTTCTGCACCAGGAAGCAAACCTACATTGTCACTTTTCAAATACCTCCTGCTATCTCTACTTAAAATCTACAGATGCCTGAATTTTAAAGTAGAAACAGGCAATCATTCATGAAGTCCATCAAATTACTCCAACATAAATGGAGTTGTAAACTTGCAGTGAAAAAAAACAACACCGGATTTAGTTCCACCAAGAATAACACCATCTAATACATATGTAAGGAATTAGTCCCAATGGGTTCACATTGGCTTTTCTCAAGAGTTTACATATATTGGTGTGCAGTTCTACATGCTTGTAATTGTATAGAACAAGAGGGACAATCTTCATCCCTGGAGCCACAGCCTGCTCTGATCATGATTGCTGAACTCTAGCAGCCTAGTTTCTTGCCATTTTGTGTGGGGAATAAATAGGAATTCAAGGACATTTAACACCCCCATTTCTCTTAATGCTTGATTTAGACTTGCCTGCAACTGCATGTAGCATTGACACATACCTATCCTGAGAAAGGGTTGATGGATAAGTGTAGGTTGCAGATGGTTGCAGACATGGTGATGTGCATACTGTCGGGCTCTGGGAATTTACTCATGTCTGGCACTCACTCGGAACCCGACACATCGCTGGGGCTGTGGGACTGATGGATATGTGGACAACTGTTGTTTATGCTGAATTGTTGGGACAGCTAGGCAGCTCCTAAATCTGAACTATGTGGAGATGCAAATCCTGCATGCTGATTGATTCAACTTCCTCTTGGAAGGCAAGGCACATTCAAATGATATTAACATTTATAGAAGTGCTAATGCAACAACCATGCAACCCTCCCTGAATGATAAGTACATACATGGAGTAACAGAGAAGTCTAAACCAAGCTTTAGTCTTCCTCTCTCATTGCTCATCCCTAATTTAGATATAATATACACAATCTTACATTTTTTAAAAAATCCTAGGGTGAGTTGCAAACAGAATCGAAAATAGGCTTTGGCGTAATTTCATATCAGTTCAAATGTGTAGAATTCATCAATGTAGTAATGGTTAATGGTACTCTATAGCAAATAAACTCTCCAACTTGAACTCGACTTCTGGTGGCTTCATATATTCATATAGTTTTCTTGACAACAAGATGGAAGTGGTTTGCCGTTGTCTCCTCAATTTTTTAAAAAAAAATCTTGGTACCTCCCATCCAATGACTCATCTAGTATAACCTTGATTAGCTTTTTGGAGAGTAGCTAAAATCTGATAGATACTGTTAAAGCATTTTGTACTGATTTAGACATGAAATAGCACAATGAACCTCTTAGGATTGTGGCAGGACTCAGTAAAGAATGTTAATATTTGAATCCTGATCTAGAGAATTGCAATATCTAAAGTTTGCATGTTTTCTATAAGAGAGGCCTGAGACCAGGATTAGCTAGCACCAACTCACTGTTGCAATGGTCACAGGAAAGAGTGCTGATTAGCTGTGCATGTTGGATAAATCCTTGTATAAAATCTTATTTGTGTTTGTGGAAAAGATTAATGACAACGTACTTTGCCTGCATCACAAGCCATAAACGTAGGCCTATTAAATAGGAAGAACAGTTAGGATAAATATTTATTTCTGGATAACATTTCTTGAGTCATGAAAAAACAATATGCTATTCATGTTTACACTTAAAACATTTTAATAAATTACATCCAAGAAATTAAGCAGTTTGATCTGGAAATGGGAAATTAAAAGTAAATATGCTACTGCCAGTTGCATTTTACTCTCTTATTATGATTTGAAAATGTTGAGATTGATACACAAAAAACAGGATATCTGTTTTAAAAAAGAGCCCTCCAAAATATTGAACAGCAATACTGCAGAATAATTCAGTCCATGAATTTTTAGTGTCCAGAAAGCTGAGCAGACTGTTCTGCTCATTAGCATTTTTTTTAAAAAAAATTACCAGCAGTCTCTCTTCATGGACCACTCTGCGTTGCATGGCTATTAAGCGACTCACTTGGAATGTTACAAGGGATTGTCCAGTACACAATGACAAAGCATTTTAATCTCATCAGAGAGTAGTCATACTACTATCTAAATTTATCCATACATTTTAGTCAATGTGTTGTTTTTTTCTTTGAGTTTATCATTTGTATAACATGAATTTGAAGAATTTAGACAACACCGAGAGCCTGCTAATACTGGGCATCAAAAATAACTTCAGAAGCAATGCTTTTCATTATGTATATCTAATTTTGCCTACTTTTGGCACAAAAGCAGCTGCTGTGATAATGTGTTCAAAGCACAAGGCATAGGAATTGAGTAGCCTAGAACTCTTACTCTGCTATCACGCACAAAAGTGTAGCCTGTGCAGATGGATGAGGCCCATTTCTCAATGCAGCCATTCCCAAGCTCCTGCAATTGAATGGATGCTGTGAATCTGACACGCATGGCTCTTAAAGCTACAACTTTGTTGCCAAAGGCAAGAATACATTCTCTTCTAGCTGATGATAGAAGAGAAATGTCTACGGCAAGGCCTTGGCTCCTTAAGCTTGGTTTTTCCATCCGCAAGGTGGAATTAACACCACAGATTTCCTCCTTGAACAGGCAAGAGAAAAAAAAAACTAAAGATGGTGGGTGCATTTGACTACAACCATAGCAGATGTTCTACAACGAGGATGGCAAATTATGGCCCTTTTATGACTTGTGGACTTCAACTCCCAGAATTCCTGAACCAGCCATGCTCAGGAATTCTGGGAATTGAAGTCTACACTACAAGTCATAAAAGGGGCTATAGTTCCCAACCTCGGTTCTACAGGAAAGACCAAAATCTATATTGCTGCTGCTTGGACCCATTAAGTGGATCTAATGGGGTGGGAGGTTGTACAGAAGGGGGAAGCCTTCCATACACAGACTGTGTTTAAAAGGCATGCTAAAAAGGCCATTTCCAAATTGTAAAAAGAACTATGCCTTTTTTTTCTGTCCTGGAAAATCCCTATTCTTTGGTCCTATGTTCCTGTCATCATGTATTGTATATGCTTTGAAGTTTATGATCCTTTGAAGAGAAACAGGCACAAATGCTTCATCTAAAGATTTCTATTTGTTTCTTGCACAGACCTAACTTCGTGTATGGCACCCACTCAAACATTTCAATTGAGAAGTCAGTTCAACAACTGCAATCTTTCCAGGTCCCTGATTAGCAAACAAGAATCGGGGCTAGTTCTTATCACTGATTCTGCCTCCTTATTCTCTTCTAGCTATGCAAGCCTTGCTGCTCACAGCTGTTACCATATCTGGCAGCAGAACTCAGCTGAGGATTCTTCCCATGATAGCAGCAACTTGGAACTTGAAAAAGCCAGAATGTTGAAATCTTATTTCCCTGATACTTGAAACCACTGGTGAGCTTGTAAGATCTGATCTTTTCTTCATGTCCTCCCCACAAAAAAGCTAAAAATATATAAACTTTTTTAAAAAATGTTTGATATTGCCCTTTTATTTTACTCACAACACATTCATTCTCACAGGTGCTTGGGGCATTTTTTTTCTTTTCCCATCTGCCTTCAGGTAATGAGACCATTTTCTTCTACAGATTGGCCAACCAGCTAGACTGAAAAAAAAAAAAAACCTCCAGTCTCGCAGCCTCCTTCACGAATATGCAACCACAGGTTGCTTGTGCAAATTCCAAACATGAGCAACTAATGGGTTTGGCTATGGGGAGAATCATTATGGTGAGAGTGACCTAAGGAAATTGTGCCCAGGCACACTACTAAAACTAGGACTCCATACTTGGCATGGCTGCATCTGACCACAGCTGAAAATGGCCAAGAATGGGAAGCTGTCCAGCACATGCACATGCTTGAAATTGTTTTCTAGGGTGAAAATATGTAGTTTGGTTATCATAAATATTCAAGACAATAATAATATTATATGGCTTCTACAGAGAGTATGGATTCCAAATACATGAAACTATGAAGAAAGACTGAACATACATTTGTGCAGAACGGAGACCTGATCAGTAACAGCCATATCCATAAATGTTAACACTTTTATTTCATATTAGAAATCTGACTTCAAACTTAATTAGCAATGGGAAATAAATGAAATTACAATCAAATCACGCCTTGGTCCCATTGGTGTAAAAAAAATACATGCTTGACCAATTAGCCTGAAATGAATCGGTCTTAAAAATTTAACTATGGATGGATTGTGCCTGGAAACATGCACTTGAGGGAAAATTAGATGCAATTGCCCTATTGATTACTCTGGATCATTTTTATTGATAATAAAAATGATCCAGAGTAATCAATAGGGCAATTGCATCTAATTTAGCTGTTGGACTTACCACTGCAACATTTAGTAGAGTACAATATAAGATACAATAGTAACAGCTTGCATTCACAACAAATATTGTACGGATAGTGCACATCGATGGATGTGGCTTTTTTTCCAAACAAGATGATAGAATGTGAACTATATTCTATATATCTTTATATTATATTATACTGTTTTATTTTTCCAGTTATATATAAATTTAAATATTAAATATCCAGTATTAAATCAAGGAAATTGCACAAATATAGGTCTCATCCTGTAAATCACACACCCACACATACAATCATACGTCCACACATACAAGTCATGATTTTAAACTTGGGGGTAGGTAACTCATTAGAATGTTATCAGTTTGGAGGATTAAAGAACTTATTGTTGAAAAATAGCTCCAAAAATGATTTTTTCTTTGTTACTTTTAGGTTTCTGAAACAATTGGCCCCAATTATACAATTTTTCAATTGTAGGATTATGGATTCAATAACTAAATCTTTTATTCAGATGAATAAAGATTATTTCCAGGTTTTTTTTTTATTCTTGTTTTGCTTTGTTTTCTTCTGGTATGGAAAAGCTATGGAAATAAGTCACATAGGCAAAGTAGGAAAATATGTCCAACTCTACAGAGAGGTTGGAATGGAAACACTGGTTCACATATCCCAAGGGTTTGAACTGTGGAGACCTAACAAGGTTTCATTGGCTAACCCGATTTTCTGCATTGCTTTGGCCAGAACCAAAGAGCAGGCAATGAACTGAAGCACATACTGCACGACTTACATTATACCAGTGCTACTGTGAGATGATGCACAAGATGTACAAGGGGGCAATCAAATCTGGAACATTAATGATTGCGGTACTCCTGCATTTCTCTTGTTTTTTTTTAAACAAACACACTGAAGAGCAAGTCACAGACAAGTCTCACGATCCACACCTTTCCCTGAGTCAGCTTTCTTCTCTCGTCGGCCTTCAGTACTAGTTTGGGAAGAAGAGAGAAAGAAATAAGTTGAACAATGCCTCATTTTGGGGACTGAGTAAATGAAGCAGCTCGTTTCCCCCCTGGCCCCCATGCTATCAGGCTATGCTCTCATGCTACACTATGATTACAAAGAAAACTGTCAACATCACAGATCAATAAGGAAGGAGGCAACAGAGATATTACAAAATTGACATACAAATCTACATGCACAAGGACAAAAAAAGGATAAAGTACATTGCATGAGGGTCAAACGGCAATGAAAATGTCTCATGCAAATAACAATTGACAAGGTATTTTTTTGCAAAAACAAGAGAACTTCATCCAATTTATTTGCATTATTATTATCAGCATTTATTGTCATGACCGTTTGACAGGTGGGATCAAAAGTGTCAATCAGTCAATATGTACAAGTGCAAAATGCTTTCTATCGTTTAATAATTGAATGCAACATTAAGAAAAAATATATTGTTGGGAGTGGGGATGAAAAAAAAAATAGATGTGCAATATTTACAACACAACGTAAGCAGGAAGCCTTATTCGAAAGCTTATTCATTCTGTATTTGCACAATAAATAATATAATTCAAGCCTACTTTGAGGATATTGAATTTAGTAGCTGGAACAGTAAAGAGTACAATGTCAGAAGACACAGTTGTGGTTGATAAGTTAGAAAGTGCTGACTCATGCATGAGGCAATCTACGCTATGATTGGTTGCTCTAAATATAAGGGGTTTCCCTTTTTCCCTGCCTTTTTTCTTTTTGTGTGTTCTGCATACTGTTTTAGATTTATCTCATGATACACCTGTGTTCCTGACTATATTGTGTCTTTTTTCTTTCTGAGTGATGACAAGGACTGCTATAAATTTGAATGAATATATGGCAAAGTATGGTGGTGGCATTCTCCATCAAGGATCAAAATGGCACAAAAGTTAGTTGGGTGTGAGTCTATCTTTCATCCAAGGTAGTCTTGGACCACAGCTATTCACCTAGAGTCAAGATGGGCATCTGTTGGGGACTGGGGGCTATTTTTCAGCCTATTTTCCAGAGAGTTGCAGCATGAAAGCATTGGATGGGAGATGAATATTGTTTTGAGTTTATTTTATGTTTGTGAATGGTAATGATGGTGGTGAAGAGAGGGAATGAAAGCAGTATGGCACCCAGAGCTGTCTGCTTCTCTTCCCATCCTTACTTTTGGGGAAAAAAAGAAACATGACTGCCCAAATGCATTCTTCCCTTCATGAAGAAAAAAAAACCACCAGTGACCATGTTGATTGCAGCATGAGGCTGATCCTGGTCTGAAATTATGCTGTTGCAGCACCTCACCCAATGGAATGTATGAATTAATCTCAACCATGGACATATCATCTTGTTTATGCTGCTGAGGGAGAAGGAGGTATGGCAAAAGCAGCATGCTATTTTGGGGTGACAAATACCAAGACTCAATCTGACGTTTTTCATTCCTGCTACTTTATTAAAATGAAGGATTGTGGCTAAAACCAGTATCTCTTCCAAGTTTCATGTGTCAGGGTTATGCCCGATATTGGGTAAAATGAAGCGGAGTGCATTCACACAGTTTTCCAAATGTGTTTTTTGTATCCTTTTGAAATGCATTTTATCTCCCCAAAATTTACTCACAGCATGTTTGTGAACATTTCAAAAGATACCACACAGTAACAATCAAGACAAAAGTTTGGGGAAAGGATCTTACCTTTGGGAAATCAGCTTCTAGAGATTAGGAAGGGGAGCTTATGGTAGGAATGTCGTAATGGAACAATCAAGTAGAAAATCATGTTAATCCAGAAGGAATAGTAATTGAGGGAACAGTAGTTAAACAAGACTGCACTGACCTCAACAGTCTATACAGAGATTATCATACAAATAAATCTGCCTTTTACCCAGAGGCAGGGGTGGACTGCTACCGATTCACCTGGTTCAGTCGCACCGTTAGCTAATTTTATCATTTTTAATGACCGGTTCAGTGAACCAGTAAATCCCACTCCTGGCTGGCCCCTCCCACCCTGCCCCTCCCAGGAGTCCCCATGTGGCCCATTTTGGATGCCTGGTAAGCATAGGGGCCAAGCAGAGGCTTGGGGAGGGCAAAAAATATGCCTCCAGAGGGCCTCTAGAGCCCGAGGCGGCCATTTTCATGCTCTTGGAGGCTCAAAAAAGCCTCCAGAGCCTGGGGAGGGTGAAAACGGCCATGGTGCATGAGGCTGACTAGGCCATGCCCACTGTGGCCGTGCCCACCCAGCAACTGGGCAGAGAACCAGTTGCTAAAATTTTTGAAACCCAACTCTATCCAGAGGTCCAGCAGCCTTGAAAGATGGAAAAAGTGAGAGAGGGCCCCTTATGCCCATCCCTCTGTGCTCTGATCACTTAGAAGTAAGCTACTTGAAGTCATCTTATAGGAAGGGCCCTTTTCAATTGTTAGTTATATGCATGTTACATTTTCATTTATGATATTCTATTCAGAGAGGAAAGTCTACCTTCTTTAGGTCTTTTCTTCCTGACATTTAGGTGTAGCAATTTTATTAAGTTCTCACCCTGGAGCACAGTGTACTTTAAAAAGAAATAGTGCCATTACTTGTCTCCCTCCACTCCTCCTTTCCTCTGTGTTGTATCAATTAGATTATAAACCTGAAGGCAGAAGCTATTTGATGGTTTTGGTTTTTTTTAAACATTGTCTGTAATACCCTTCCCAATCAGATTACACCAGAAAATAGATCAATTCTGGTTGATATGAAAACCATCTTAATATCCACCAAAATCTCTGTAGCACCCAGTAATTCAGCTCAGTTTTAAAATGACAGGAGGGACTGAGCAGATCCATCATAAGGAATAAGGCAAGAGGTCCTTTAGCATTATTAGCAGTCTCTTGTGCTAGTTTTAAGAGTCTATAAAGGCTATGAAATGCCTACTGCTTTACTATAATTATGTTGTGAGAAACAAGCTTTTTTTTGTGAGACAAGAACATCAAGAAAAAATGGACAGGGAGAAGGCGGAGCTTCGTCTCGGTGCTACAGCTGCGATCTCGGGGCTCTGAGATCGCAGCTGATATTTTCGCCCCTGGTCGGTCCTAACGGACCTAAACCGTCCCGTAGAGACGGGGATTGTGAAGGGC
>BLBF01000011.1:10144064-10157043 GCA_015471245.1 Laticauda colubrina | reverse complement strand
ATTTTTTAGAAATGGCAATTTCTACATATGAGAAACTACAAGAACAAGAAGATTGGGATGAAGAAGAAACCATCCTTAATGAACAAGCAACTTTATTTGGAGAAGAAAGGGGAAAGGGGAGAAAGAGAATGGAGAATTTAAGACTTAAAAAAACAACCAAAAAAGGGAAAAACAAGGTGAAAAGTGGACACAACATCAGAAAGCAACAGAAAAGAGGAATACACAAGAGGGGGGAGATTAAGAGACAAGGGGGTAAAAAGGGTAGAGTGGAGAAGCAAGGGAGGAAAGAAGGGAAGAAAAGCTACAAAGGTTTGAAACAAAATGTAAAGAAACAGAATTTATTTAGAGATAATGGGTAAACATATAACTGAAAAAGAGATTCTGCAAAGGTACATAAGACTGTGTTGTTGTATCTGTATTTGAAATAATGTTAGAAAATTGGAATAATATATGATTATAAAATGGGACAAAATATTTAATGTAACTTAACGAATTTTTTTTTTAAATAAAATAAATGAAATCAAATATGAGAGAACTGAATTAAAGAAAAATGGGAACATTGTCATTGTATAATATTTTAAAACATAAGTGAAATAGGGGAAGTAACTAAGCAAAATCTATAAGTGTTCCCATAGAAGCATGATATTTATTTAGAAAGGATTGTGTAAAATGTTTAAGACTTAAATGAATATTAATTTTAATGATATAATTTCAATTGCTATGGATTGTTGTTTTAATTATATTATATATTAAAAAAAAAAATTCCTGTTTTAAAATATTGAGTCTATCTTTAGAATGGACTACGCAGAATCCGAATGAAAATTATGTGTTATGTTAAGCTTTAAAACTAGGGGAAGGATAAGTATGACAAGGCATTATACTCCAATCAGTCATTACAGAAGAAATTTTGTGTTAATGAGAAAAGATAATAGACAGCTGAAACAGGACAGACAAAGGATATAAGTATAATGATTTAAATTGAGATGAAATAAATATAATAGAATTAAGAGAGTGAAAAGAGGGAAGAAGCTATATAGAAAATGTAAAATAGTAAATAAGAAATGGAATGCTATATAAAAGTAAGCATGAACTTGAATTTATGTCTGTACAAAAAGATGTAACTCGGGATCAAACTGCCGTCCAAAAAGATATTTTATGTTCTTTATGTTTTGTTTTTTGTTTGTATATGTTTGTTTGTTAAAAATTAATAAAATTCTTTCAAAAAAAGAAAAAAAAGAAAAATGGACAGAATGGAGAATGCATCTGAGAAGTGTGCTAAGCCTTCTGTTGTGTAGTTTTACAAAGAAAGGGGGGCACAGATGAGACATTACTTATATCCCACCTCTAGTATGATAATTTCCCATATGGAGGACTCTGAATGTATGAGGCATGAAAATCTGTGTCTGTGTCAAGGGATTATACTGATCACCAGGGTGATTCTAGCTAGGCTAGAATCTTGATGATTTACGCTAGTCCAAACAGACCAGCAGGATCCATGTGGGTGGCACGACAGCTTTCCAGAGACTGCTGTGCCAGAGATCTTACATGTGTTCTTCAATATGAGTTCTTCTAAGAAGATCCTTGTCTCAATCCAGTGATCCCCAGTGCAAATAACCACTTGGATTGAAGAGAGAGGGGAAATGGGGTAGAAATATTTGCCTGAGCTTCTTCTCGCTTATGGTATTCTGGAGGGAAGCAAAGTTCGCCCACATGATCCCTGAATAGAAGCATTTTTTCAAGGGGGCAAAGATGCATCACAACATTTTGTTCTAGGCTCCATTTCTCCATCCTGAAAAATTCTCTTGGAATTCTCACCATTTCGGCAAAGAAAGGATCAAATCCGAAGTTACAGTATACATCCCAAGGTCTGTAAAATCTTTACTAAAACAACCGTGGGCAGTTATTAATGACAAGAGGTCGCCAAACTAGAGTTTACAGGATCCCTTGTCATTGGCCATCTTGACCCTAAGGTTGCTTGAAGATGTTGGTCAGCAACATCTGAAAGGCCACAAAGTCACTGCCACTGTTATAGAAGCTGCATGTTGGTGCAATAGCTTAGTGTGTACTTATTTAGGGTGCACTTTTATAGACTGTTCCTTCAGATGACACTATATTATTTATTCTTTGGGGTTCCCCCCCCAAAAATCAATTGAATGCATCCATGATCACATTATGTAAATCTAAGTAATAAATGTATCGTGCTTTTACTTTGCTAAGCAAAACAAATACTTGACTAGCATGAATTATGAAATAAAAGGGATCTAGAGTGGAACCTGTTCAGCTCAATATACTGATTTAGTCAACCAACCCCACTTTAAAGATTGTATAAAATAAAAATATTTTAAAACCTTTTAGCAGGAAAGCTGGACTCCTTGTCCTTGGCATTTTCTGATGATATCAACATTGTCTTCCATACAGCTGTTTTTGCCATCTCATCAGAAATATTTATTACAGATGGGTCATCTCTAGAATAAAATTGGCATGCTCAGAGTCTCAAACTACTCAATGTTACCGTTTAGTGCAGCCAAAGAAGTGTGTCAGTCTGTTTTAAGGTTTAAGGTTCAAATTACCTCCTAGAATGGTGTGAAATTTATGACGTGGGCAATTTATTTCAAAGGAGATTCAGTCAAAGCATTCTTCAAGTTGAAACTTTTGATCAAATGAATTGAATTATTTGCCCCCTAGTTTGGAGTGGTTCAATTGCAAACTGAAGATGTAATGGATTTCCTGATTGAGTTCAGAAAGTGGCAACAACATTCAATGATTATTTCTCGCCCTATTGATGCCACCTTTGTTCAAACACCTATTTTCCTGGACTCCATACCATTTTCCTGGTTATCACGAGGGGCTCAGTAAAAGGTGGTTTCTTTCAGGAGTCACCAACATTGAGGTGTGCATACATCCCCTCCGAATTTCCTTTCCCACTTCAGAATTGAGTGGCTGTGCACCATTAGAAAGAGCTATCTCTCAGTGGCAAAGGATCTGCTTTTCACATGGCAAACCCCCCAGCTTGATCCGTGGCACTTCCAGGGGCTTCTGGCTGACAGCCACCCAGAGCCACTATGGGCAATAATGAAGTAGAAAGAGCCTAGTTCTGAAATTAAGGCAGCTTCCTTACTGGGCTAGAAATGATCCAGCTTTACCAAATATAGATCAATAGGCACTTTTAAGAGCCAAACCAGAAATAAGTTGGGAGATATATAATCAATTGCTAGTTTTTAATTTTGCACCAGTGTTATCATCATAATAATCAAAGGAGATGCAAATACTTTCTTCTAGCATGGAATGAAAGCTGGGAGGGGGGATTTCAATAGAAATCTCAGGATTTGGTTTAAATCCTGCTGGATAAAGGGGAAAATATTTTTTATAACTTTAATAGTGGTTTAACTGGAAAAAACGGATGGGGGAAATAGTTAAAATAGTTAAATATACTCATCCTCAATCCAGTTATGAAACAACTGCATTGCATCTCTTTTGGTTCTAAAGCATCAAGAGAAGCCAAGATTCACTTCCTCACTGACAGGGAACACAATTAGTTCTGAATAGTTTACCTGCAGTGTCCTTCAAGTGGCAACTGGACTGTACCTTCCTCTTCCATCGCTAACATACTTTGTTCCTCCTAAGACAAAAAAAAAAAATGGAGAGGGTGACCAATAAATTATTGCAGCAATATTGCAGTTTTCAGATCCAATCCCTTGCCCTTAAAAAGAGCATAATTTCTTCACTTCTTTTCCATCCAAATGCTTTTAAAAAAAAATGTTCTGAGAAAATGAAATGTCGTTTCAGTGGTTTTTCTCATTCATAAATCCTATTACATGTTGTAGATGCCAGAAGTTAGGCATTTCCTCTCCCCCTGCCAATTTTGCTGTACAAATAGGATTAGTAAGTGAGAAAGGAAAATAAAAATTATGAAATTAGAGAGATAGATGGTAGATAGATGATAAATTGATGATAGATGATAGATAAATAGATAGACAGACAAATGATATAGATATATATCATAGATATCTAGAGAGATAGATATAAATAGAAATTAGAAGATACTACATGTAGATCAGTGGTAGTCAACCTGGTCCCTACCGCCCACTAGTGGGCATTCCAGCTTTCATGGTGGGCGGTAGGGGTTTTGTCCCCTTCTTTATAAATCACCATTACTGTGGAACCAGTGAGCGGTTAGAGAAAACTTTACTACTAACAGAGATACAAAAGTGGGCGGTAGGTATAAAAAGGTTGACTACTCCTGCTGTAGAAAATTCATTTGTAGTACTTCTCTCTTGTTTTGTGTGTAATTCCTGTTCATTTCAATAGAAATAACACAATTACATATTGGGAACATTCTGTATCTTCTTTCATTTCAAGATATTTTTCTCCTCCATCAAGCAGTCCAGCTCAGCCAAACAATATTGATTCTTTGCCCTGGTTTTGCCCATTGGCAGGAAACTGAAATCAGTTATGGAGTCCTTGGTGCTTGGCTGTTTTCTTGCAGACATTATCAATTTAAATAACATCATCAGTCTACAAGCAAGAGAGCAACCAAGCTCAGAGAGCACCAAGGATTCTATAGTTCAACCTTGACTACAAATATTTTCTTAAACCAGTTGCCTTCTTGGAGTCTTAAGGTTAACTGTGCTCAAATTTTGCTAACTCTAGGTTTGTTTCCATTCAAAAATCAGCGACTTTTGATTATTTTTAGGCTTTTTTAACTCAATTTACTGGACAAATAGCCAGTACAGATATTATTAGCTCAAGGATCATACTTGATAAAATAAATACTATAGTGAAACTCTTGGTTTGTCAACTATTATCCCCTATGGTTTGGAAATTTTATTTCTGTAGATGCAGCCTAAAATTGCAGTTGCCTTTTTAAAAAAACAAGTTTATTTATAAACATAGAAGAACTGTGTGGAAAGGCAATACCAGAAAGCAGCATTCAAATGTGGTCAAGGTATAAAAATGGCCATACAGATTCATAATAACAAATCTATTCTAAGCACCCCTTTGTAAGTAATGTTGACATATGTATTGTGTGGGCAAAGGGAGAATTTGGGGGGGGGGGGGGGAATTGGAACAAATGCATTTAAATGACTGCGTCAACATCAACAATACAAGTTAGTTAGTTTCCCACTTACTTCAATGGGAATTAAATAAAACTTAACTGCCAACTCTTTATGATGAGGAACTGTTGAGATAATAGGGTTTCCTTTTTTGGATGTATGCCTGTATCAAATTTAATTTCAAGTAGGAATATCACATTAATCCATGACATAATAAGTGGCTGAGAATAAATATTGTTTTCCACCTTGATGTTTAATGGTTACTATTGATGGAAATTTACTGTTATATTGAAGATCAAGCCACAAAATGAAAATCTTTATCCAGTCAAATCAGACTTTTGAAAACATCTTGTCAACTTCATTTCTATCTGTATGTCGAACAGATTTCTATTTTTAAAGCCAGCATAATGGTGCCTTTCCAATTAAATTCCAGAGGCTCCATGTCAAAAAAAATTACTTCTAGTTAATTTTGTCATTTCTAAGCTTCACAGCTTCCCAAGATTTTGACAGCTGAGCAGGTTTAATAATAGCCTCAAATATTTAGTAATGCCATAACATGTAAAAATAGGGGCTCGGAAAATTACTTGAAAAGGAAAAAAAGATTTCTTCTGTTTTGCTTTCTGCCACCATTCATATTTCCAAAAAGAAAGTGCAACATAGCAAATCAGACCAAAACAAATGCAACCCTGGACAATCCAAAGAAATATCTTGTCTACATTTCACACTTCCCATTGTAGGAGACAGAACATATCACTTCGGCGAGACACGGGTGCATGATTGAATTTCTCTACAGAAAAGATGGATAAAAGAAATCTGAAAGCAGGAAAATCCCTACCCACTGATACATCTTTATATTAGATCTACCTGTTCCAAGCTGCAAAAATCTAGATAAACAGTAGATGGCAGCAAAGAGTTAGAATAATCAAGAAGTCATTTGTATTTTTGCAGCAACATCCAGTCATTCTAACTCATGCTATTTCTTATGCACAAACCTGCATGATTAAGACAATTACTGAGCATAGACAGTTCACTGACATCTTAATGATTTCTAGGAATAACTTTGAGTGGATTGTATCTGTAATTATTTCATTTTGCGCTTCATTTAAACCAGAGTTTTGGCTACTCCATGTGGAAATACACTTCCTGTTTGCATGAAAAATGTATCAAAAGGCCCTATCAACCAAGCCAAAAATCTTGGTTTATACCTATGTTTAAAAAAAAAGATAACTAATCCTCAAATCCTCTCTTGGTGAATTGTTCACCTTTATCTGCACAGCTACCTGCTAAATTTGCTGCTTCAAAATAGAATTTTAATAAGCTTAGTCAATAATATTGGAGAAGGAACAAAGAGAGAAAATCAAAGAAAAGACACTGCAAGCATACCTCTTTTTCAGCATCTTCAAGCTTTTTTTTCTTGCTCTCTGGCATTAAATCATCCAGCCAGCTTAACTCACGTTTGGTGAAAAAGAAGTCCATGAGTTTTCTGACAAACACCAATGCCAAGACCTAATCCAAATATTTATACTACGATAAGAATATTGACAGGCACAGATGACATATTTATTCTTAGAAGGAAAAAGTCAAAGAATTCAGCTCTAAAATTATTTTGCAAAATTCCCTCAAGCAACACCAATAATTACTGCTATATGCATGTAAGTAATTTATCTGAGTTGTAGGATGAAGTGGGTATGATCTGTAAGAGAAATGTTCTATTTTCATTATGAAAAAGAATTCAGTAATAATCACATCCATGCTCAAAATGACTACTGTTCCTTAAAGACAACACTGAATCTTATACAAACTTAGAAATAATGGATTCATACCATCATCGGAAATACAATGGCAGCTTTTGAAACTTTAATAACCCATAGTAACACAAGACAGCTCAGCTGGATTATTGTGAAGAGATGGACTTTTCGAAGGGGAACATGCCTTAAGTAGATGAAGTCTGGCTGGTGTTTGGCAGGCATCCAGAATAACTTGATTCTGTCAAAAAGCTAACAAAGAACAAACTAATTGTTTATACTTAAGAAAATACATGATTTTAGAGATCTTCAAATGAAATGTTCAGGAGAACAAGGCAACTACTATGGTAAAACAAAGGCTTGTCCATTGCTTATGAATTCTCATGATTCCTCATGCATGTGATTCCTGATTCCTGAATTAATCTTCTGAATTAATCTACCATAATTCAGAAAAGTTTTTAGAATTTCCAGTATCTCCGAGAAGTACTTTAGCAGATCCAGAGTGAGATTGAAATAATTCAGAAATAATACATTTTGAGCCATGGTGGCACAATTGTTAGAATGCAGTATTGGAGGCTCACCAGGCTCAAGGTTGACTCAGCCTTCCACCCATCCGAGGTGGGTAAAATGAGGACCCAAATTGTTGGGGGCAATAGGCTGATTCTGTAAACCGCTTAGAGAGGGCTGTTAAACAGTATATAAGTCTAAGTGTTATTGCTATTGCTTGTGATCTGCATCTAAATCCCATTTTTTCAATACACACCTGAAATTTTAAATAACTTCACTGAGGTTGATGGAAAGTTCAATTCTAACATATCCAAAGGATTCTTAGGATTCTGGGGAAAACTGGTTGAAATCCATGAGTACAGACAAATGTAGCAAAATAATTTGGCAGCAGTCATTCCAGAAACTCAGGGATGGAACAGAGAGAAATTTTTCTCACTGACTATGGAAAATTGACTGATTCAGCTGAAGGATTGGAAGTGGCCATTTTCAAACCTGTTCTCTTCCCTTCGTCATGTGCGCGCACATACAAAAACACACACTCACACATAAACACACATTTATCGTAAAAATATATCAGAAAGATATGTAATGGAATTTGTTGAAATCATAATAAATCTATTCCTTTTACTGAAATTTCATTTTGTACATTTGATGGTATTCTTTGTTGTCAATACTACATAGAGATCTTGTCTTTTCACTTACAAATAAATAGTTTCTGTTTTAACTACCTATAAAGATTTTTTTCCTCCAGGTAAGCATCTTCCACAATGCCTTTCCTTTGACCCCACTTATTGTATTAGCATTAATAACAAGGTAAATAACTCTCGGCCTCTCTGAAAAAAATCTAATAAACGGGGAATTGTGACAACCCAACATCTCATAGTGGATGTTGGATTAAAAATACTGTTTGTTAATACTGGATAGTTCCTAAATCCCAGAACCATACGACAAAGGTGACAAAGAGTAGATTGGGAAGCTGAAATGACCTTATATATCCTTACTAGCTATTGTGTCTCTAAGTTTCCCAAGCAGGAAACACATAGCAAAAAGTGGTGGGAAAGGAATCAGGATCATAGGCCCAGTAATATGTCAGATGCAAGCTAGAATTCTGGCAGTCTAGAGATATGACTCAGAGCTTTGGTACGAACGCTGAAGTTTAGCCACCTCTTTTTATGTAGGCTGCACATTTTTTCACATTTGTGTTATGCTGTCCCAGCCAGTCTATGGGAGTTGGATAGATACTTAGGAATTATGAGCTGTCCCCTTAAGGGAATGCATCATGGTAAATGTAGTTAAAGGTATCCTGGGAAATATAGTTCATATCACGTGGCCACATCTGTAATCCTGATTGGGCACTAAATTGACCCTCAATGGATTGGGAGAGTTTTCCTCACTTTTGCCTGAACTCCCGAACTCATGGGAGCTGCTTTCTATCGCTACGAGATGGGTTAGGAGATAACCATCTTTTACTACAAGGCAGGTATACAAAGGATTGGTCATTAAAGAAGAATTTCATCACAAATGTGAGTCATGAAGATACCTGATGTACCAATAAATGTACTTTGTTATGGATGTTTTGTGGAATTATCTATCTGCATCTGCACAGCTACAAATCCACCTCTGTGCATGAGACAGGAAGCGTGTCCAATTTAATAATGCAAAGCAAGCAGTAATAACTTAGTTGTGTTGACCACGGCAACAAAAGAGACAGGAACATAAATATTTCACATCCTTTGCTTTACCTGAATTCCTTTGAGAGAAGAGGCACCCATGTAAAGAAATACACCATAAAGTACTGGCATGGGAATAAACTGCAAAGAGTAGAAGGAAAATGTATATCGTCTCAGTAAATTGGTAGTGACAGGAGGCATGAAAAAATGAAGAATCTGGCAATTTATTTATTTATACTGTACTTTTCCATCCATATCTCACAGAAGAGCAGATAGAAGGTGACACTGTTACTGTAACATCATCCTGCAGGGTTCATATGGGGAGCCATGCTGGATTAGGTTTTGGCTTAATTTAATGGGTAAACTCAGAAATTGTCGATTACAATTTATGGCTTTAGCAGGTCACCATAACTAGTTCAACAAACCACAGTTAAAAGATTATGAGAGCCCAGCCATTATGAGAGTAGGGCAGCAAATAAATGTAAATAACTAAATAAATATATAAAAAAAATTTTTTCAAAATCTTTGACCTTCACCCTGCTTCAAATTCAACTTTGTTCACAGAAGGAAAACATTCTCTTGAAATTTTATCATGCCCAGCAAGGTCTTTCGACTCAAATAGAATATATATTTTTAAAATGAGCTGCTGGTCAGCTGTTTGAAGAGAAAAAAGAGCTTATCTTAACAATCCCCTGAATTTTGCCATATTTTTTTGTGAATTTATTAAATGAAATGCCAATTTATTACATCATTATTGAAATGTTAAAGATTCTATATGGCACAGGGAACTTGAGTTAACCATTACTAGAATTATTTAAATTATTACTGAATGGGTATTATTTATATTGAATTAGTACTATAAATATATAATAGTAATATTAATATTTATAATTAGTACTATAAATATATGATACCGATAATATCTTTCTAGTCAAATATTTAGTCTATGAAGCTCAGGTTTATCTGGATGGACAACAGTTCTCCAGGATCTGATCCTGGTGTCTTTCTAATATTTTGCAACCTAAAATCCTTTCTTTAAAATGGAAATTTGAACCTGTGGACTTCCAGATCCAAAACATATGTTTTATTGTGAAATGGACAAAAAGTGCATAACAAAAGTACAATTTATTTGTTATGAAATAAAAATCTGTATGTTCCAAATTGACATCAGATATATGTAAAATGCAATTCTTTTTGTTTGGTTTTATGAAGTGTATACTTACTTTAAGCACTCTGGTTAAAAAAACTGAGCAGCCCATAAGGATAAATATCATGAGACCAGTGACCCGTTGCTCACGAATGCCAAGAAATTTGGGCTGCTCTCCTGGAGCTGAACATTCGGATTCCAATTTCAAGCTGTTCACGTGAGAGATGGACAGGACAGTGGCAGCCACAAACCAAGGCAGGCCCATGATCGAACACACGCCAAGCATGAGGGCCACCATCAACAAGTCCAAGTGATAGCCACAGCCTTTCTGTTAAAACAGAGGTGACAATGGACAAAGCTAGAAGGATAGGAGGCAACATCTACTTAGATAGAGTATGACCCAACAGTTGAACTTAATAAATGTTTATATGCCGATAAGTGAAAAAAAAGTATATGAAATTGTATTAAAGTTTCTTCTGTTTTTCTCTCTTATAGTGTATCAACTATACTCAATCTAATATATTCTGTCCTAGATGGGATTCTGACAGCTGAAGTCCAATACATCTCAAAGCTATTGGATGGGAAAGATTCATAGTCATTGTTGTGGTTCACCAGCAGCTGGTACGGACGGCAGAGGTATTGGACAGTGAGGACGAAAGGGAGTCTGGTGAGGACTTGGACGAGGGTCCTGCATCTGATGCAGGGATGGGGCCAGGACTATCTAAGAGTGGGGTGCTGCCTTCGGAGCCTTTGGAGTGTGGCAGTAGCGAAGCAGAGGATCCCAGGGAGCCTGTTCCCAGTGTGTGTGTGCACAGGGTTGCTAAAAGGAGAGAGCAGCTGAAGCAGCAGGGGTAACTTGGGAGTGAGGCTGGGAGGTGATTGCCCCTCCCATAAAGGATAAAAGCCATCCCTTGGTGATGTGCTCATTTCAGGAAGCAAAGAAGTTCATTAGATTCTGATTTCTCATTGTTGCCCTGCAGACTCTGGTTTATCTTTGCTGGAACTTCTGTCGGTTTATCTGTTAATTAAGTGAACATCTGTTTCTTGGCAGCCTTTTACAACCCTAAAAGGCGTGCTCTTATTGTGTTTAATGAGTTTTAGCAGGGAATGCAAATAATTCCCAGCATCATATTAAAAAAGATTTGCTTTTACACATAGCGTGTGTTTTCTTGATTTGAATGAAGCCTGAGTCAGAACAGTCATATACAAGAACAGATATATCTTCAGTTCCTTCTATACATTCTTTGTCCATGTGAGAAACCACAGCCCAATGCTTGAAAGATTGTACTATTTCAAGGGTGGTTATTTTATTCCCATTTCTCCTTATCTAATAACCTTAGGTTAAAACCTCCAACTCTCTAGACAAGAGCCAAGTTAGTGTATGACAGAAATTGTAACTCAAATGATCCAGGAGACATTAATTTTGATGTGATTGTTTTACAGTGTCACAGGTATTTATTTCTTCATATTCTGGTCTGTAATGCAATTCAAAATAACGTCAGAGTCCACTAAGTGTGTTGGAACCAGTTTCAAATTACATCTTCATTTCTGATGTATAGAACTGTTGCATAAATGCTCCACCAGACAATATTTATGGAATAGCATCTATGCTGGAGCAGGTTTGCCTACTCATGTTAACAAAAAAAAATCAAACAAACCACCAACTACAGTTTCTGACATGCATTAGCCCCCTTTTGCATCAAGAAATATATTCTTTTCTCTACCAACAATCTGTAGTGAAAGATACAAATACAAATACTTTTAAATACCGTCAAATACTTTCCATTTTAAAGTATGCAGAGTCTGGAATAATAAAGTAAAAGGTTAAAATAACTTTGCTGGAGTTACTTTCTTACCTTTAGCTTATGTTCTTTTCTGTTTATAATAACAGCTGTAATTTGTTGGTCCATAAATATCAGAATGGTACAAAGAAGAGCCGGAATTAGAGCAGCTAAGACTGTCCACCAAGGATTGGGACCCAAGGGTGAGACAACCCAGCCACGGTCATCCCTGGTAGGCTAAAAGAATTCAAGCACATTTCAGATAGTTGAAATGTATTAAAACAAAACATCATTTGCCCTGTAAAAAAGGGCAAAATATAATACATGTTATAAATTCAAAATGTTTTACATTAGGTTCAGACCATTATAATACACTGGTGATGGTTCAGATTTTTAAAAAATAATCCTTGCAAATTTCAAATGCGCATAGTGCTTGTTCTTAAAATATAAAAGAGTAAGTGTTAAGGAACATATTAAAAATCTATACAGGATTCCACTGTTAATACTGTAAGATCTTTAAGGATTTAACATGGATATTGGAGCGGGGCAAGGAAGTCCTTACTAAGCTTAGTTAAGCAAAGCAATCTGTACTTCATTTACCTTTAAATTTATTCTAAAAATTCCTCCATTAAAAATGTGTTATACAAACTTCATATCCCTGATATTTCAATCAAGTTCAGCAATGAAATAGCTCTAAGATGCATTGGTTGTCACCAATGCCACATTTTTGTGAGGTCTAGCATAACTTGATAAGGAATTACCTTAAAAACATTTGGAACCTGAAGTTTTGGTGATGGGATCCCAAGGAAATAGTCAACTATCACCATAGATAGGATTGTGAGAAAGACAGCAAAGTCACTTATCACAGACCGTACCTGTAAATATTAAGCCAATCATCACTGAGAATGCTAAGAGTTTTCATAGATGAGCAGGAAGAAAAAGCAATTACCAGAAGGTAATTCAACAACCTTACAGGATAAGTGGTTCAAACTACCAGGGAAGCACCTTTGTTGTTCTTTAAAGTCTTCTTCATGAATCTGAAAAATGTACAGCTCCTTTGACAATTACTCAACAC
>BLBF01000011.1:10116998-10131777 GCA_015471245.1 Laticauda colubrina | reverse complement strand
GTTTGTGATCATATTTTTCTAGAGCTTGTGTTTCAAAGTGTTCCATGTAGAGGTTTGCAATGACAGGTGAGAGGGGTGATCCCATGGGTGCTCTTTCTATTTGTTTGTATTTTTGTCCATTGTAGGTGAAGTATGTATTGGATAGGCAGTGGTTGGTAAGATCTAGGATGTACTTGGGGGGGTTGTATTTGTTTTGGATGGCTGTCAAGGCTTCTTTTATAGGCACTTTGGTGAAGAGGGATATGACATCGAAGCTCACCAGTAGGTCGCTGGGTTTTTTGTTTCTTTATGATCTGGATGAACTGGAATGAGTTCCTTACATGTGAGTTGATGGATTCTGCATAGGTCTGTAGTTGTTTGGTGAGAAATTTGGCTAAGTTTTGTAGAGGTGAGCCTATGGAGCTGACTATTGGTCAAAGTGGGGTTCCTTCTTTGTGTATCTTGGGGAGACCATACAGCTTAGGGCATCTGGATGATTTTTCTCTGGGTATGATTCTTTGCTGGATTTCTTCGCTGATGGGGGAGGCTTTTATTTGGATCTGGTGGTTTTTTCTAGGTAGGTGGTGGGGTCAGCGTTTAGGGGTTTGTATGTGGGTTCTTGGAGTAGGTTGGTTAACTTGGTTTGGTAGTGAGATGTATTCATAACCTCTGTTGCATTGCCCTTGTCTGCTGGTTGAATTATTATGCTGGTGTCTTCTTTCAGGTTAACTGATACAGTTTGTTCTTCTTTGGATAAGTTACTTTTGGGTGGTTTGCTAGTGTAGAGGATGTCCAAACCAATGTCCTTTCGAAAGGATTCAACTTTGCTGTTGCTCCCAAACACATCCCCACAGAAACCATCATATGCGGAGTTGAAATCAGCCTTACCAAAACCAACCCTGATGATGCTAACAGAATCAGACTCTAAATCACCAACATCCTCTGCACTAGCAAACCACCCGTATGGCCCACCCTCCTAGGTGCCACACCTATGGCCCTTTATTATCAATAACAATTTAATCATTGATCAACACATTTCAACATAAACACAACTCTTTATTAAATGCCCTGTTCATTGTAGGGCCACTCAACATACATGGCACAATCTCATCAGTGTGATGAGAAAGGCTTAAGGAAGCATCCATTAATCATCTACCATCCTGTCTTACCACTCCATTGCTCCAGCTGGGGAGTTGTACCATTGTTTCAGGAGGTTGCGCTGCTTCTTCCCTTCATGTGAAGCTCTGTTGGGGCCTTGCACATCCACGGTGTCTATCAGGTTTCGCCCTTTCCTCCATTCACCAGGCTCTATGTCCCCATTGCCTTGTTGGAGGTCCACGAGCCTGTTCTGCAACACTGGGTAACGGGTGCACATGAGATTGTGCAGGATGCAGCAAGCTTCCACGATCCTCCTCACGGTCTCTGGGCGATGCTTCATGGTGGTGAGAAGTACCTGGAACCTGTTGGCCAGGATGCCAAAGGCGTTCTCCACCACCCGCCTTGCCCTGGACAGCCTGTAGTTAAAGATCCTCTCTTCATGGGTGAGGCATCTGGAAGTGTAAGGCTTCATGAGGTAGGTTCTGAGGGAGAAGGCGTCATCCCCCATGATGAAGTAGGGCACATCTTGTGTGTCGTTGGGCAGGGGGTCTGGATCTGGGAAGCCCATGATGAGGTTGCGTTCCAGCCCCTCCTTGAGATGACTGGCGTTGTATACCTGGGCATCTGAAGATGAGCCATTGCCTGAAGCATCGATGTACATGAACTTGTAGTCAGCATCAACCATGGAGAAGAGGATGATGCTAAAGAAGTCCTTGTAGTTGTGGTAAGTGGACCCGGACTTGACTGGAGCTTTGCAGGCCACGTGCTTCCCATCTATGGCTCCAATGGTGTGGGGGAAGTTCCACTTCTGATACCACTGCTCTGCAACTTTCTTCCAGCCTTCTTCAGTCGAGGGGCACTGAAGGAGCTCCTCCAGGTATTCTTCGATGATGGCCTGCACCACTTCTCTGACCACAATGCTGATGGTGTTGTGTGGCACCCTCCAGTCATACTGCATGCTCCTATATGTGGTCCCGGAGGCCAGGTGGCGCAGAGACAGTGCCACCTTGAGCCCAGGGTCCAGGCCTGGCTGGAAGGTGATGCTCTGCTTGGTCAACCTGGGTCTCAGCTGCTCCACAACTTCGTCAAACATGGCTGGCGGCATCCTCATGAAGTTCTGGAATGCATGAGTGTCTTCGTTCCTCAGCTCCACCATCAGCTTGTTATACAGTCCGTACTCTGCTCTTCTCGCGATCCATCTTCGGACCCAGACACTTCTTGGACGCCTCCTTTTCTTTGCGTAAAACAGGTGAAAGAGCCTGTAGATGGCTTTGCATTGTTGTAGAACGATGGTGGCTGCCAAAAGGAGTGTGTGACGATCCATGGTGGAGATGACTGGAGGCTGTGGAAGAGCAAGAGCAAGATGAAGGCTGAAGAGGTCTGCACAGCAGGGCTGCTGGACTGAAAGAGATCCAGGTGATTTCTCCCCCTTTTTATAGGAAATATAGGGTTTCCACTAGGTGTCCTTTTGCATCCTCTAGGCATCCTGCAGACATCCTAAATATCTGAGATACGTCCACTATACGAACGTTTTTTCCATTTTAATGCTTTGTATGCGAGCTGTATCCGCTTTCATCCTTTCTACGTCCATGCTACTAACACTGCGTGTCCGTTCCACGTCCGTTTCACTTCCTCCCTGTGTCCGTTTTCCACTGGAGCGGATAAGAGTTGCGCGGATGCGCAGCGGATGCCTAGCGGATAGAGCGGACACGTAACGGATGACGACGGATGTCTAATGAATGTTCCCTGTATGCGTAGCGGATGTCTAACGGACGCGTTGGATACATTTTCCGCTCAAAAAGTTTTGTGCAGCTCAAAACTTTTTGAGTGGATGAAATGTCAGTAGATGGATGCTGGACGGATAGAGAGGATGAAAAACAGACACAGTGAGTACAGAATGGATGCATCGCGTTAACCAACGGATGGCAAGTGTTTCTCTCTGTTTTACATCCTCTTTCCATCCGTTGGTGCTGTGTGATAGGGGCTTTAACCACTGATGAAAAGCCAAAATGAAACTCAGAATAAGGGCCTGTGATCCCAAGTATGGTGGGATGGAACAGCTTGAACTGTTTAGAGCAGGATTGTCAAACTCAAGGCCCGCAGGCTAGATCTGGCCCATGGGGTGCTTATATCTGGCCTATGGGGCCACCCTGGAAAACAGTAAAGGACCGGTCTGCAGTGTTTCTGCCAGTGGAAATGGAGCTCCATTTTCACCGGCAAAGTACTTGGGCCATCATAGACGCCTCCGACATGAGTGACATCTAGCTGGCCACACCCACCATGACCCCACACACCATGGGCATATCCACCATGGCCACACCTGAGGTAAAACACAGCCCCGATGTGGCCCTAAATGAAATCAAGTTTGACATCCCTGGTTTAGAGTATTGCAACAAGGTGGGGCCTCCACAACTGCCTTGGAGGAAATTAATTCAAAAGGTAGGGGCTACTATACAAAAAGCAGGGCCAGTTTATCTTCTGCATTTTTCCCTTCCTGCTTGCTTTTGTTTTTATTACTGTGCTATCAGTCTTAGCAGGTCTCCTGGTTATCGACCATAATAAAAAAAGTCATATTGATTTGCATTCAACATGCTGGTAAAAAAAGAGTTTGTTTTTATGATTTCCCTACTATCTTATGGCCTATAGAAAACACTATATGGATGGCAAGGAATTTTTCAAAATGAAATGAAATGTGGAGCTAAGGGCAGATCTCAAAAGGACCTCCACCCACCCACCCCCAGTTCAAAAATTTGATGGAAGTAAGTTCTTTTACTTGAGATCAGAATCTGCTTTTTTTCAGGGAGTACAATGAAATACACAAAGCCACATTTCCTAGAGTAGATCCCTATTATTTGTCTTCAGAACTGATTATCAGGCATATCTGGTGCCTTATCTTCCTTCTCTTCATTGTGAACACTTTTAAAAGAATTGTCAAGGCACTTCTTATTTTCCAGGATTTGATTTGTTAACTAATTTTAGCATAAATCGTAATTCATGTTTTGAGACTTTTTATGCCCTTTATGTTTTATTTTTGGCTAATCATCTTGATACTCAGTTGTATAGCAACAAGAGATCGATTCTGAATGAATGAATAAAGTATTAATACTGTAACTAGTTTACAGACTGGGGAGAACAGCGTGACATTACCCTCTGTATACTACCCAGATATATTCCATAGGTACACTTTGATTAAATTCATCATAAGATTTGATGACATACTTACAGTCACAGTAAGATTTGCCCAAGGTATTGCAAATGAGGACATGTTCTTTGACTGCCAATATTGTAAGGTAGTATTGCTTGGGTTATCTGGTTCCACACAGCTGCATCTGAAAAACAAATCGATCATTGGTGTTATATCAATCAGAAATGAATAATTTAATTCACCATCACTTTGTAAATTGTCTGGAATGATCACAAATAAATTAAAGTTGGTTAATCAGCCCTGAATTATACCAGACATAATCTTCCAGTTCCAGCAATGCAGCAATGGAATTGAAGTGCTCATGTGTTGACGTTTATTAAATGTTACATAAGATGTTTGTCTTCATAGTATATTCCAAAAGTGGAATAAAAGCCCTCTATAAAATGCAATCTCTGCCTCAGTCATTTGTAAAAAGCCCTCTATAAAATACAATCTCTGCCTCAGTCCATTTGTTTTTATTATTTATCCTTTATTTATCCTTATTATTGTGTGTCTAATCACACTTGGTCAAATAAAGTATTCAATTCAATTCAATTGTCAAGTAATTGCTCCATTTTGAAGGAAGATAATGAATCTACAAAACTGGTAGAACAAAATTTTATTCTGTTCAGAAATGCACTTCACTACAGTGTAAATTGAGGAGGACTGCATCACTGGAAAGATTTTCTGAAAAACATGAGAGAATATAACCGTTGTGAATCATTTTTGTTAAAATCATGGTCCATATTCACACATTTAAAAAGAGCACAAATACATAACCCTTCTTCATTCACTAACAGCTCTCTGCATTGCAATTATGTCGGAATTCCTAGCTTCGTATCATTGAAATCCTTTATATCATTACAATAATTACTTTACAATCATTCAGTTTGAATTATTCTCAAGAAAAGGGTGCAAAGGAATAATAGCTGAAAAATATTCTGTTCCTGTCCCTTTTTATCAATTTCCTACAGTAACAGTTAATTGGATGTTGGATTTTGTAATAATTTACTTTGCTTTAGTTACAGCTGACTGAAAGCTGTGCAAAATCTATTCACAGATTTATGAATCAGCTGATAAGGCTCCAATTGTAGAAATATAATCTCCTAATAATAATTCATAAATTCATATCTTTCAGGTTTAGTACCAGAAGTAAATCTGTAGGTTGATCGCATTCCAGGACTAAACCAGCATTCTAAGTGGATACAATTGGATTGTACCATTATCCAAGGAATGGTGTGTATCACATCAGTTAGAACTGCAAGAAAAGTAATTGTGGGGACTCCTTCTCAATCAACTCTTACCTAATTCTTTGCTTTGTCTCATCTCTTGAAGAAACCTTGGGAAGTCATTGTGTATGCCTATGAACTTACAATTACTCCATGAACTACAAATTGTTCCAAAGCATACATGAAACATAAGCATATGCTTGTAAGTATAATGCAGGTATTGGCTGCTGGTGACATTGCCATTCTGTCCTATTTACCAACCAAAAAATCATCAGAGATTGAAAATATTTTCTAGCCAATGGTTGCATAATTAAATGGTTCCTGAAATTTCATAAACTTTTGATTAGAAGCCATTGTATTTCCTGATTCATTAAATGGACTCAAATGAATTTGGTTACCAATTGATTTCTGAACTCAATTCAAAATGCTGGTGAAGATCCATTAAAATACTTTATGGCTTGGGATATGGATAACTTCAGGGCCATCCAATCCAAATAAAGATTGCCCATCCTGTGCAGGGAAGATGCTTCTGACTCTCTGTGTTCCCATAATGTGAAATATTCTTGGCTGATATTTTGAATGAAATGACTGAAACTAAAGAACACTTAAAATGGCACAATTAGACATAACAAGCCTCCGAGTAATGCCCGAACAATTCATTCTGTCTCATCTTCCTCAACATAGCTGTTAGATTCAAATGGGGCATTAAGTATAATTTGCTATGGTGCACAAATCAAACAAACTATGCTTATGTATAAACAGTACTTTTGAAATTGCTAGCTAGATTTAAAGCCCCTGTCACACTGCACCAACGGATGCAAAGAGGATGTAAAATGGACAAAAAAGCTTGCCATCCGTTGGTTAACACGATGTATCTGTTCTGTACTCACTGCCTCCGTTTTGCTTCCTCTCTATTCATCCAGCATCCGTTTATTGACGTTTCATCCACTCAGAAAGTTTTGAGCTGCTCAAAACTTTTGCATGGAAAATGTATCCAATTCGTCTGTTCTGCATCCGATACGCATCCGCTATGCATCCGTTCTGCATCCGCTATATCCGCTAGGCATCCGCTGCGCATCCGCGCAACTCGCATCCGCTCGGACGCAGGGAGGAAGCGGAACGGACGCAGAACGGATGCAGAACGGATGCAGCACAGAAACAAAGCATTTAAAATGGAAAAAACATTCGCAGAGGGGACGTATCTCGGATATTAAGGATGCCTAGAGGATGCCTAGAGGATGCCTAGAAGATGCAAAGGGACACCTATACTGCCTATAAAAAGGGGGAGCAACTCACCTGCATCTCACTTTCAGACCAGCAGCCTAGCTGTGCAGACCTCTGCAGCCTTCATCTGACTCTTGCTCTTCCACAGCATCCAGTCATGTCCACCGTGGATCGTAACACAGTCCTTTTGGTAGCCACCATCCTTCTCCAACAGTGCGAAGCCATCTACAGGCTCTGTGAACTCTACTACAGGAAGAAAAAGAGGCAGCCAAGAAGCATCTGGGTCTGAAGATGGATCGCCAGAAGAGCAGAGTACGGACTGTATAACAAGCTGATGGTGGAGCTCAGGAACGAAGACACTCAGGCATTCCAGAACTTCATGAGGATGCCTCCAGCCATGTTTGACGAAGTTGTGCAGTGGCTGACACCCAGGTTGACCAAGGCAAACACCATCTTCCGGCTCAGCCTGGAACCTGGGCTCAAGGTGGCACTCACTCTGCGCCACCTGGCCTCAGGGACCACCTACAGGAGCATGCAGTACGACTGGAGGGTGCCACACAACACCATCAGCATTGTGGTCAGAGAAGTGGTGCAGGCCATCATCGAAGAATACCTGGAGGAGCTCCTCCAGTGCCCCTTGACTGAAGAAGGCTGGAAGAAAGTTGCAGAGCAGTGGTATCAGAGGTGGAACTTCCTACACACCGTTGGAGCCATAGATGGCAAGCATGTGGCCTGCAAAGCGCCAGCCAAGTCGGGGTCCACTTTTTTCAATTACAAGGGCTTCTTCAGCATCGTCCTCTTCGCCATGGTCGATGCTGACTACAAGTTCATGTACATCGATGCTTCAGGCAGCGGCTCATGTTCAGATGCCCAGGTATACAACGCCAGTGACCTCAAGGAGGGGCTGGAAGGCAACCTCATCATGGGCTTTCCAGATCCAGACCCCCTGCCCAATGACACGCAAGATGTGCCCTACTTCATCATGGGGGATGACGCCTTCTCCCTCAGAACCTACCTCATGAAGCCCTACACTTCCAGATGCCTCACCCGTGAAGAGAGGATCTTCAACTACAGGCTGCCCAGGGCGAGGCAGGTGGTGGAGAATGCCTTTGGCATCCTGGCCAACAGGTTCCAGGTACTTCTCACCACCATGCAGCATCGCCCAGAGACTGTGAGGAGGATCGTGGAAGCTTGCTGCATCCTGCACAATCTCATGCGCACCCGCTACCCAGTCTTGCAGAACAGGCTCGTGGACCTCCAGCAAGGCAATGGGGACATGAAGCCTGGGGAATGGAGGCAAGGGCGAAACCTGATAGACACTGTGGATGTGCAAGGCCCCAACAGAGCCTCACGTGAAGGGAAGAAGCAGCGCAACCTCCTGAGACACTGGTGCAACTCCCCAGCTGGAGCAATGGAGTGGCAAGACAGGATGATAGATGACTAATGGATGCTTCCTTCAGCCTGTCTCATCACATTGATGAGATTGGGCCATGTATGTTGGGTGGGCCTACAATGAACAGGGCATTTAATAAAGAGTTATGTTTATGTTGATATGTGTGGATCAATGATTACATTAGTATTGATAATAAAGGGCCATATGTGTGGCACCTGGGAGGGTGGACCATACAGTCCCACTATGCTTGCATTGGAGGTTTATCTATACCACAGCTATCTTAACCCATCCCAAAGGTATCCCTGCCCACCCCACTGCTATGCAAAGCATGCAAAGGCTTAAACCAATTCTAAAAGTTTCCACCAAGACTTTATTACAAAAAAAGAAATGAAGCAAGTGTGTGAATCAAAGATAAACTTTATTGAACAACAAGCTGTAAAACAAAAATGACCCAAGTCAAGTGTCCAAATAAAGTCCACAGGTAGCCAGCTACCCAGCCTCTGGCACTCTTATTGGTCACTCGGAGGTGTGCCCAGTCTCAGGGGTGAAGGGTCCAGGTGCTGTGGAGGTGGGTGATGCTGGAGTGCTGGTCTGTATCGTCATTGGGGTGCCTGGCCCCGAGAGGACAACAGGGGACGGTGTGTTAAGGAAGCTCTCAGACAGCTGGCTCAGACCCGCAATGCTGAGAGGTCCTTCCTCCATGCCATGGGGTGTCAGCCCCGGTACTGATGAGAGATGTACTGAGGCCGGGCTTGGATGTGGGGTGGAGGAAGGAGTAGTGTAGTGGGGCTGTCTGGTCTGCAGCTGGGTGAGGACTGGCGTGGCTGGCATCGCTGTCATCGGTGGCATCATTGTTGTGGGTGACATTGGTGGCATCAGTGGAACCGGTGGCAATGGTGTCGTCCGATGACTCTGTGCCTGGACTGGGAAGTGCTGCTGCCTGTGCTGCTGGACCTCCTGGTAGCCGTAGCCCTGGTAGGTGAGGGGCTGTGGGAAGCCTTGGAATGGGAGGGACATCACCTGGGGTGGAGGAGCAGACCTGGACTGGGTGGGAGCAGGTTCCTCTGGATCTGGAGGGTTGTGAAGAAGATCGGTGATCCTGTCCTTCACCACCTGGTACTGGGGTTCCTCCATGTTCTTGAGGGTCTGGTTGACATAGGTGAGGAAGGGCTTGCGGTTGGAGGATGAGGAGTCGGTGTGGACCAGCTGAGAGAGGAGATCTATACTGGTGTGGATGGTGTCCCTGATCTCCAGGAGGACAGTGTGGCTCTGCCCCTCCTGCTGTCTGGCTCTCTGCCTTTCTGAGGAGGCGGAGCTGGGGGGGGTGGATGCGGCTACGACTGTGGTGGACTCGATGTCTCCTTTCTCCCACTGCACCAGGGAGTCCTCCACGCGCTCCACCACGGTTACAACACCTGTCCGCGGGTTCTCCGCCGTGGCACGCTCCACAGAAACCTGCCTGGAGACAGGGACTGACTTTCGGCCGGAAGAGGACTGGCTCTCAGCAGGCTGCCGGAGAGAGAGGGTAGACAGAGGGGCTCCTGGTGCTCCTCAGTGGCGGATCTCACCCTCCAGGAAGCTGCACCTGGCCATGACATAGGTCTCTCTGTCTGTCAGCTTAACCGTGGCCTGGCCAGATTTCTTCAGGTACAGCTTCCCGTACCAGGTGTGCATGTGCTTCCAACAGCCGAGGAGCACCTCCGATGTGTAGCCCAGACTCTCCGCCTTCTCTCTCCAAGCAGCCTGCTTCCTTTTGGTGTCCCTGTACAGCCGGTGTCCCTTCCGCCATAGATAGTCATTCTCTCTCAGCCACTCCAGCACCTCATCCTCGTGTTCCTCCTCAATGGAGTATTGCCTCCTTTCCCGTTCTCGCATATGCCTCTTCCTCCCTTTGGCAGGACCAGATGGGCCCTCATCAGAGGGGCTTCCAGGTTGTAGGGGCTGCTCCTCCACACCACCAGCAGCAGCAGCAGCAGCAGGATCATCATCATCATCATCATCATCATCATCACCACCAGCAGGATCATAATCATAATCATCAGCAGCAGCAGCAGCAGGATCATCATCATCATCATCAGCAGCAGCAGCAGCAGCAGCAGGATCAGGATCAGCAGCAGCAGAGTAAGCACCAGGAGCCCCAGCAGGATCAGCAGCAGCAGCACCAGCAGGACGAGGAGCACGAGCAGGACGAGGAGCACGAGCAGGACGAGCAAGTCCAGGAGCACGAGCAGGACCAGCAGGATCAGCAGCAGCTTCAGCAGAGGACGCAGCAGCAGAAGCACCACCGCCAGGAGCAGCTTCAGCAGAGTACGCAGCAGCAGAAGCACCACTGCCAGGAGCAGCTTCAGCAGAAGCTCCAGCACCAGAAGAGCGAGCCCGAGCAGCAGAAGCCCCAGCAGAGGCAAAGGCAGAGTCAGGGACAGGGGGCGGGAGGGTCGCCCTGTCCCTCTTGCCAGGGATGGCGGCAGGTTGCTGAGACGTTCGCTTCTTCCCCATGGTGGTGGGGTTGCTGGCTGGCAGGGAGGCTGGCAGGGAGTCTGGCAGGCACCAAGGCTGGCAGGAAGCCTTGCACCAAGGCTGGCAGGAAGGCAGGCAGGCAGGCAGGCACCAAGGCTGGCAGGCAGACTGGCTGGCAGGGAGGCTGGAAGGCAGGCTGGCAGCAAGGCTGGCAGGCAGGCAGAGAGCAAGGCTGGCAGGCAGGCTGGCAGGCAGGCTGGCAGCAAGGCTTGCAGGCAGGCATGCAGGCAGGGCAGGCAAGGACTCGATGTATCCTGCAGCAGGTCTTTCCTCCGAATGCTGGCCACGTGCGAGCTGCTTCCCTTTATATCCACGTGGCTTACGCAATGCATCCCCCCGGCATGCGCAATTAACGCCAGGCATCCGTTAGGCTTCCGCTGTGCATCCGTTAGGCTTCCGCTCTGCATCTGCTTCATCCGTTGTGCATCCACTGTGCATCCGCTGTATCCGTTCCGCGTCCGCTTTGCTGAGGTCCCCCGGAAGCCTAGCGGATGCGCCATCTGCTCCCATCCGCTTCCATCCGCTGGGCTTCCATTCCGCATCCGCTTTCCATCCTCTCTGCGTCCTCCCCGCGTCCGTGTTATCCGCTCTGGTTATGCTAATTTTTGCCCCTTTTGAGAGCGGATAACAACGGATGGAACATTTTGCTCGTCCGTTGTGTCCGTTTTGCATCCGTTGGGCAGTATGACAGGGCCTTAAGCATCATACAAAGCCTGGTGTGGCCATATGGCACCCAGAGTCACCATTGTGCTTAAAAAATTCCTTTAATATCTACCAGACTTCCTTCCGTTGACTTTTCTCATTAAAACTGTTGGAATAAAAGATAACTTGGTCTGGAGAAACCTTTATTTCTGGGAACACCTTTCTTTTCCAGAATAATTGTCACTTCAACTCAGAATTTGGTTGAAATTGATCCAACTGGGCAGAAAAATTGATTAAAATAAGCAGGAACCAGACTACAAAGAGAAACAAAGATGCCTTTTGAGGAGAGCACATGATGACATGTGTTCAATGTCATTACACAAATGTCCTGACTTCAATATTTGTATCAGATTGTGAGATTTCAGTTTATAATGGTAACACTTGCATAACGGGTATGCATATCATCATTTTGGCATTATTTGTAGGATAAGTAGCATTCTGATAAATAGGTGTTAAACCCTGCAGAACTCCTATTCTGTAAATACTTTCAGTCTGGTGATGTTACCTAGTCTGGATAATAAAACATCTGTGAGGAAACCATCAAGCTCAGAGAGCACCAAGGACCCTTCATTTCCATCCTGAGCTACACATATTCTTCTTTATTGGGCTCAGCAGATATAGGTCATCCTTATGGCCACAATTGAGGCCTAAAATTTCTGTTGCTAAGCAAGACAGTTGCTAAGTTATGCTCCATTTTGCGGCCTTTCTTGTCATAGATGTTAGGTGAATCACGGCAGTTGTTAAATTAGTAACACATCAGCCAGTAATCTGGCTTACCTATTGACTCTGCTCATCAGTTGATAACAAAAGGTGATCACATCACACTGTAACAACCATAAATACATGCCAGTTGCCAAACATCCAAAATTTGATCATGGAACCACAGGAATGCTGCCATGGTCATAAGTGTGAAAAATGGTTGTATGTTATCGTTTTCAGTGTGGTTGCAACTTCGAATGGTCACTAAATGAACAGTTTTTAAGTTGAGGACTACCTGTACTCTGCAGGAGTGCCACACATTCTCAACATTTCAAGTTGCCCCCCCAGCTCTAGAACTTGGATCCTGCCCTGTTAAGCCATAATTTGTAATATTAATAATATTAATTCACCCAGCCCTATGTTGTTCCTTCTGGCTTTCAGCAAATTATCTCAAGCAGAGAAACCTTTCTCTCATAATATTCATTTTTATTTTATTTTTTAACACCAACTGGGGATTGAACCTGGGCGTAAAAGGCCTCTGTTCTGTTATTAAGCTTGATGGAATTGCTAATATCAATTTTCATGATTGTTATCTGGGGATTTGTAGCAAAACTAAATGAAAAGGTTAGGGATAAACAGGAAGAAGGCTTATAAAATAAGGGATTTAGCTGGAAAACAAACAAGATCATACAGTGGGGTAATTCTATTTGCAACTTCAAGCCCCATCGAAGTTTTTATCATGTTTCAGGAACAAAACAGAGATTTTATTTTTGTCATTCCATTTGGAATGATATGCAACTATACCGTGGAAACAAAGTCCAGTTGCCTTTTGAATAAGCATCTCTGGGATTGTGGAAAATAAAAAATAATAATTTCCCCCCTACTATGGGAAACAAATAGTAGTGCAAAAGAGGTTGGACCAGTTTTATCAGGACACACAAGAATACTCCACCTTGTCATACTGCAATATACTTTCCCTGTTTCCCAGCTGCTGTTAAAATTCATTCATGTCAAAAATGAATTGTGAAGCTAAATGAAAGATCTACAGAATATGTCATGTCAGTATCCAAGTATTAAAAAAGAAACTCCAAAGCAACTGTGGATCCAAGGAGAGAGATTATTCTACATATTGTTTTTGTTTTTTTAAATGAACGGAAAAACCATCTGAAGCAGAAAATGAGCTTTTCTATCCAAAACTTTGAAAGATAATATAAATGTGTGTGTGTGTATGTGTGTGTATATATGTGTGTGTGTGTGTGTGTGTGTGCGCTGTTCAGCTTCCTTCGGGTATTATCCCACGTCATTGTAGTGCTTTTAAAGTTGTAGCAACGTTTCAGCAGAATCTCATCTGCCATCATCAGGCTTCTGTATTGAGTTTGTATGTGAGTCAGGGTCTCACAGCTGTTGGTTTCAAATTTGAGGCTAGCCTATTGCTATCCCAGGATGCTTTTTTCTTCATCCTGATTGGTTGGAAGTCTTGGTCTGTGTTTATTGGACTTGGAGTTTGTTTGATTGGTGTTTCTGGTTTCTTCTGTCTGATTTGTGGCTTTGATTGGCTGACAACACTGTGTTCCTGTATTGGAGGCTTTCAGTACAGCTCCAAGTCCAATAAACACAGACCAAGACTTCCAACCAATCAGGATGAAGAAAAAACCATCCTGGCACAGCATAGGCTAGCCTCAAATTTAAAACCAACGGCTGTGAGACCCTGACCCACATACAAACTCAATACAGAAGCCTGATGATGGCAGATGAGATTCTGCTGAAACGTTGCTACAACTTTAAAAGCACTACAATGACGTGGGATAATACCCGAAGGAAGCTGAACTGCATTCATTCATACATATATATATATATACACATACACATACATAGAGAGAGAGAGGGAGGGAGGGAAGGAGGGAGAGGGAGGAGATATGCACACATAGAAATGTTATCTTCAGATTTAGAAAGTATTTTTTGACTCGGGCAGCTAAAACTAGAAATAGGAGCAATTGATTAAAAGAGGTGCCCACCTATACAGGTTTTCCAAATTCTCTGTTCCAAACAGAAAGAGTATTTGTAGTTCAGGATGGAACTATGGAATCCTTAGTGCTCTTTAAGCTTGTTGTTTGCTTGCAGATGTTTCATTACCAGAGTAGGTAACATCATCAATCTGTAAGCAACCAATCAAATTCAGAGAGTATAAGGGACTCCATTCTATCTCCTCCTCTGTCAATCATTCCACAACCACTGAACAACCTCAGGAATGCCTGAGTGGTTCTAAATCCCCTCCCCCACTGAAGAGTGACTGTGCATAAGTGTATTCATATGTGTGAACATACACATTGTCTGACAAAAGCACCAGCACTTGGAGACTGAATTCTGTATCAATGCACATACAATGTATTTAACTACATGAGGACATATGTTAGCAAATGGGTGTGCATCTGTTTATATGTCTCTGTGTGTGAATAATGTACAGTATTCTTCTAAGACAGTTTTTGCTGTTTTTCTATTGTTTTATTTGATACAGAGTAAAAAGTTTAAATATGAGCTGCTGTCCATAAGATTTCAATACCTCATTGCTGCTGTATATGGGAGAAGCTCACTGTTGGCCTCTCTCTCCTTCTCTTAAAAAATAAGCTTTTATCAGTCCTGCAATAGAGACTTCATGGAGACTTTCCTACATCAGTGTTTACAGACAAGCTTGAAAAGGAACTCCTATAGGAAGGAAGGAAGGAAGGAAGGAAGGAAGGAAGGAAGGAAGGAAGG
>BLBF01000011.1:10091220-10104300 GCA_015471245.1 Laticauda colubrina | reverse complement strand
CACACCCCCACTAGCAGTTAAAAGGAAGAAGCAGCTGCAAGCTCACAGCAACGTTTCAGCAGAATCTCATCTGCCATCATCAGGCTTCTGTATGGATATGGGTCTTACAGCTCCTGGTTTTAAATTTGAGGCTGGTTCATTCTGATTGGCTGGGAGCCTGGACCTGTTTCATTGGACTTGGAGTTTGATTGATTGGTGTTCCTGGTTTCTTCTGTCTGTTTTGTGGCTTTGATTGGCTGGCAACAGTCTGTTCTTGTGTTGGAGGCTTTTAGTGCAGGTTGGCTCCATGTGAAGGGACGGCTGCTCTACATTAGCAAGCTGGGTTTCACCTGGGTGCCTGGTGGGGGGGTTAGGTTGGAGCTTTCAGAGGGAGTCTGTTTTTGCCCAGGTGTTTGCCTGGCTTGTGGCATGGAGATCTTTCTATTTGAGAATGCAGGCTTCCAAATGATTGACAGTCTGCTGGAATCATCTCTTCTATTCATGCTGTCAGGTCTTTTTTCAATCTCTATGGCTTCTCTGATGATTCTGTGGCTGGGGTTTTCTATAGTGGCCAGGGTTTTAGTGCCATTGAAGTTGATGTTGTGACCTGTGGTTTTCATGTGTTGGACTAGTGAGGAGGTGTGTTCCAGCTTTTTTACTGCATTTTTGTGTTCCTCTAGGCGGGTACTTATTCTTCTGTTGGTTTCTCCAATGTATGTGGCCGGGCATGATGTACAGGGAATTTCGTATATGCCTTGGTTTTCCAGGTCAATTTTATCTTTGGGATTTCTTAGGATGGCTGCTATTTTTTTGTCTGTTTTGAAGGCAGTTTTGATGTGATGCCTGTGTAGTATCTTACTGATTTTATCTGTGGTACCTCTTATGTAGGGCAAGACAGCTGTCCCATAGGTCTGTTGGTCTTCTAGGTCTCTGTTATGTCTTGGTGTGTTTTTGTGGATCAAGTTAGTGATTTTGTTTTTTTGGAAGCCATTGGCTGTCAATACTTCAGTCAGGGTGCATAGTTCAGTCTTTGTATGTGTCTTGTCTGCCAGGCGTTTGGTTCTGGTAATTAGTGTTTTAGCCACGGAATTTATCTGTGCTGGGTGGCGGTGGGATTGGGCGTTGAGGTAGCGGTTGGTGTGTGTTTTCTTTTGGTATACGGTGTGTCCCAGTGTGCCATCTGCTCTTTTGTAGATTAGTACATCTAGGAATGGTAGTTGTTTGTTTATTTCCGTTTCCATGGTGAACTTGATTTTGGGTTGTGTGTTGTTTAGGTGTGTTAGGAAATTGTTTAGGTTTTCTTTTCCATGGGGCCAAATCACAAATGTGTCATCGATGTATCTTAGCCATAGTTTGGGTTTGTTGGTGGCATTAGCCAGGGTTCTGGATTCGAATTCTTCCATGAACAGGTTTGCAATGACGGGTGACAGTGGTGATCCCATAGGGGCTCCTTCAATTTGCTTGTATCTTAGTCCTTTGTATGTGAAATATGTGTTGGATAAGCAGTGTTCTGTTAGTTCCATGAGGTGTTTAGCTGATTGGTATTTATTTTTGATTATTTCAAGAGTTTCTTTTATTGGGACTTGAGTGAATAGTGAAACCACATCGAAACTTATAAGCAGATCTTCTTGTTCCACGTGTAGATCTTTGATCATTTCCAAGAAGTGGTTTGAGTTTTGTACATGTGAAGCTGCGGTTTCAGCATGGGGCTGTAGTTGTTTTGCTCAGTGTTTAACTAGGTTTTGTAGTGGTGCTCCTTTGGAGTTGACTATGGGTCTGAGAGGTATGCCTTCTTTGTGTATTTTTGGGAGGCCGTATAATTTGGGGCATCTGGAAGATTTTTCTCTTGGGATGATCGTCTGTTGGAATTCTTTGCTTATGTGGCTGGTTATAATTTTCTTCTTGGTTAATTTTTCCAGATATGTGGTTGGGTCTGTGTTTATAGGTTTGTATGTGGAGTCTTGGAGTAGGTCTGTCAATTTTGTTTGTAGTCTTTTCTGTCCATTACTACTGTGGCATTCACTTTATCTGCTGGGAGTATGATTATGCTGTTATCATTTTTCAGGGTTTGTAGTGCTTTGAATTCATCTTTTTGCAAGTTGCTTTTGGGTGGTTTGCTTGTGCATAGGATGTTTGTGACCTGGTGTCTTATTCTGTTAGCTTCATCTGTATTTAATTTGGTTAGGCTGGATTCTACTGCACATATGATGGATTCTGTGGGGATTTTTTTGGGTGCTATGGCATAATTGAATCCTTTGGTTGGGACATCTGTTCCTGTTTTGATGAGTTCTCTGTTGGAAACGTTGTATACTAATTGCTTCAAGTGTTGTTGTGAGTTGTTGGGGGGTTTGTTGTCATGTTCTAATTTCATTAGTTTCTTCAAGAGTTTTTCATTTTTGGAAGTGGTTTCAGTTTCAGCTCTCCAAGTTGTAAGTTGTTTTATCTTATCCCAAAGTAGAGGGTGGATTTTGCTGCTCAATTCCAGGTGTAGCGCTAGCAAATCTTTGTTTAACTGATCCAATTGGAATCTCTTACTGTGGACCTCGTTCCTGAGAAGAGCCATTTCAGTTCTTTTCAGGATACGTTTAGTAGCTGCTGTGCTGTTAATTTGTTAATTTGAAGCAGGTTGATGTTGCATTGTTGTCTCTGCAGCTGCGTAGGAATTTCAGGTCACATAATATTCCTGCTCTTTTAACTTCCAGCTTCTCATAGCTTTTGAGCTGGCTATTTGTTTCCTCCCCATAGAGGTCTGATATTTGTTTTTTAAAGTTTTCGCGGGGACTTACATGTGTGCTGTTCAGCTTCCTTCGGGTATTATCCCACATCATTGTAGTGCTTTTAAAGTTGCAGCAACGTTTCAGCAGAATCTCATCTGCCATCATCAGGCTTCTGTATTGAGTTTGTATGTGGTTCAGGCTATCACAGTCATTGGTTTTAAATTTGAGGCTAGCCTATTGCTGTGCCAGGATGTTTGTTTCTACATCCTGATTGGTTGGGAGTATTGGTCTGTGTTTATTGTTCTTGGAGTTTGCTTGATTGGTGTTTCTGTTCCAGCTTTTTTACTGCATTTTATGACACACCGTATACCAGAAGAAAACACACACCAACCGCTACCTCAACGCCCAATCCCACCACCACCCAGCACAGATAAATTCCGTGGCCAAAACACTAATTGCCAGAACCAAACGCCTGGCAGACAAGACACATATAAAGACTGAACTAAGCACCCTGACTAAGGTATTGACAGCCAACGGCTTCCACAAAAACAAAATCACCAGCTTGATCAACAAAAACACACCAAGACATAACAGAGACCTAGAAGATCAACAGACCTATGAAACAGCTGTCCTGCCCTACATAAGAAGTACTACAGACAAAATCGGTCAGATACTACACAGGCATCACATTAAGACTGCCTTCAAAACAGACAAAAAAATAGCAGCCATCCTTAAAACCCCAAAGACAAAATTGACCTGGAAAACCAAGGCATATACAAAGTTTCCTGTGCATCATGCCCGGCCACATACATTGGACAGACCAATAGAAGAATAAGTACCCGCCTGGATGAACACAAAAATGCAGTAAAAAAGCTGGAACACACCTCCTCACTAGTCCAACACATGAAAACCACAGGTCACAACATCTACTTCAATGGCACTAAAACCCTGGCCACTATAGAAAACCCCAGCCACAGAATCATCAGAGAAGCCATAGAGATTGAAAAAAGACCTGACAGCATGAATAGAAGAGATGATTCCACCAGACTGTCAATCATTTGGAAGCCTGCACTCTCAAATAGAAAGATCTCCATGCCACAAGCCAGGCAAACACCTGGGCAAAAACAGACTCCCTCTGATAGCTCCAACCCAACCCCCCCACCAGGCACCCAGGTGAAACCCAGCTTGCTAATGAATAGCAGCTTGCTAATGAAGAGCAGCCGTCCCTTCACACGGAGCCAAGCTGCACTAAAAGCCTCCAACACAAGAACAGAGTGTTGCCAGCCAATCAAAGCCACAAAACAGACAGAAGAAACCAGAAACACCAATCAATCAAACTCCAAGTCCAATGAACACAGGTCCAGGTTCCCAACCAATCAGAATGGACCAGCCTCAAATTTAAAACCAGGAGCTGTAAGACCCATATCCATACAGAAGCCTGATGATGGCAGATGAGATTCTGCTGAAGCGTTGCTACAACTTTAACAGAACTACAATGACGTGGGATAATACCCGAAGGAAGCTAAACAGCACACATATAAATATAAATATAAATATAAATATAAATATATATATATATATATATATATATATATTTGAGAGTGCAGGCTTCCAAATGATTGACAGTCTGGTGGAATCATCTCTTCTATTCATGCTTTCAGGTCTTTTTTCAATCAATATGGCTTCTCTGATGATTCTGTGGCTGGGGTTTTCTTTTGTGGCTAGGGTTTTAGTGCCATTGTGACCTGTGGCTTTCATGTGTTGGACTAGTGAGGAGGTGTGTTCCAGCTTTTTTACTGCATTTTTGTGTTCATCCAGGCGGGTACTTATTCTTCTATTGGTCTGTCCAATGTATGTGGCCAGGCATGATGCACAGGGAACTTCGTATATGCCTTGGTTTTCCAGGTCAATTTTGTCTTTGGGGTTTTTAAGGATGGCTGCTAATACTTTGGCTGTCAGTACTTTAGTCAGGGTGCATAGTTCAGTCTTTATATGTGTCTTGTCTGCCAGGCGTTTGGTTCTGGTGATTAGTGTTTTGGCCACGGAATTTATCTGTGCTGGGTGGTGGTGGGATTGGGCATTGAGGCAGCGGTTGGTGTGTGTTTTGTTCTGGTATACAGTGTGTCCTCATGGGCCATTGTTTGTTTATTTCCGTTTCCATGGTGAACTTGATTTTGGGATGTGTGCTATTTAGGTGTGTTAGGAAATTGTTTAGGTTTTCTTTTCCATGGGGCCAAATCACAAATGTGTCATCGATGTATCTTAGCCACAGTTTGGGTTTGTGGGTGGCATTAGCCAAGGCTCTGGATTCGAATTCTTCCATGAACAGGTTTGCAATGATGGGTGACAGTGGTGATTCCATAGGGGCTCCTTCAATTTGCTTGTATCTTTGTCCTTTGTATATGAAATATGTGTTGGTTAAGCAGTGTTCTGTTAGTTCCATGAGGTGTTTAGCTGGTTGGTATTTATTACTGATGATTATTTTTGAAGCCATAGAGATTGAAAAAAGAACTGAAAGCATGAATAGAAGAGATAATTCCACCAGATTGTCAATCATTTGGAAGCCTGCATTCTCAAATAGAAAGATCTCCACACCACAAGCCAGGCAAACATCTGGCCACAAACAGACTCCCTCTGATACCTCCAGCTCAAACACACCCCCACCAGGCACCCAGATGAAACCTAGCTTCCTAATAGATAATAGCCGTCCTTTCATGCGAAGCCAAGCTACACTGAAAGCCTCCAACATAGGAACAGAGTGTTGCCAGCCAATCAAAGCCACAAAACAGACAGAAGAAACCAGAAACACCAATCAAACAAACTCCAAGTCCAATAAACACAGACCAAGACTCCCAACCAATCAGGATGTAGAAAAAAACATCCTGGCACAACAATAGGCTGGCCTCAAATTTAAAACCAATGGCTGTGAGACCCTGACCCACATACAAACTCAATACAGAAGCCTGATGATGGCAGATGAGATTCTGCTGAAATGTTGCTACAACTTTAAAAGCATTACAATGAAGTGGGATAAGACCCGAAGGAAGCTGAACTACATTTATTTATATCTATCTATCTATCTATCTATCTATCTATCTATCTATCTATCTATCTATCTATATGTACCTTCGGGTATTATCCCACGTCAGTGTAGTTCTGTTAAAGTTGTAGCAACGTTTCAGCAGAATCTCATCTGCCATCCTCAGGCTTCTGTATAGAGCTAGTTCCTGGTTTCAAATTTGAGGCTGGTCCATTCTGATTGGCTGGGAGCCTGGATCTGTGTTCATTGGACTTGGAGTTTGATTGATTGGTGTTTCTGGTTTCTTCTGTCTGTTTTGTGGCTTTGATTGGCTGGCAACACTCTGTTCTTGTGTTGGAGGCTTTCAGTGCAGCTTGGCTCCGTGTGAAGGGACGGCTACAACTTTAAAAGCACAACTACAATGACGTGGGATAATACCCGAATGAAGCTGAACAGCATACACACACACACATACACACAAAGAAATAAAATTTATTGACATTCATTGTATTGCTTTCAGTAAGCACCCAGAGAATTGCAAGCATATGGTTAGTTATTCAGCTTTGGAAAACATGTGATGTCTTTATATTATCCATCAGCTATCCATCAGTAAAGTGATATGTTTGGCCAGTGACAAAGTCCACAGATATCATGTTTGGGAGGTGGTTATTTGTAATGTGAAAGAGCTTTTAAATATGTATTGAGCTAAAGAAATGGAAAACGACTAAGATTGAGCAAGTGTGTGTGTTTACTTTATTAATGATATTGGCTAGCAAAAAAACATGACAGAGAATTTCATTTGCCATCTCTGACAAGTGAGAAACTGAGATAGATTTAGAAACTGAACAGGTCTTTCAGAATTTATTACTGTACCAACTTATAAACATATATTGTTTACAAATGCCTATTTGATTTCTTTAGAAATATTTGATCATATAATTAACCATTCTGGAAAGAATTTCAGTATAAGCTAAGCACCTATATGAAAAACAAAGGATTGCCCAACTTTCAGAACACTGAGGCAAACTTACTACAAAATTGTAGATAAGCATATTAGCAAATCAACCACTGGATCCTGCTCATTATCTTGCTGCTTCCTCACTATTTCCATTTCAATTTGTTCATTTTTGCATCTTCTCTTTCACCAAAATGGAATCGGTAATCTAGCGTCTACAAGGTGCTTGAAATTTTAACTTTTATCAAGTTTATCCAGCATAGTCAATGTGAAGGAACTATGGGAGTTGTAGTTCAGTAACTTTCTACCTCTGCTATGTTTTATGGCTCAGCTCCCTTCAACCATTCAGCCCAATTCAATGGGATTCTGACAGTATGAACATTTTCATTCTCTATCAGTTGCATCTAAATGCAAGTTATTTGAAATGGTAGAGCACTTGATTATTTTCCTCACAGATAATTATTATTACACCTTGATATCCCACCAACACGTATAAGATAAAATACAACATAGTGGGCTGCGGTTGTGAAATTTTAGTGTAAAAGTAAAAAGCCAGTCTTTCCTTGGCATCAAATCCCAAACAATGTTATAGTTGAGGAAACAGTTTTCCAAAGCTGTAGAAAGGAAGATAACCTTGACAGAAATAGATGAACTCTGTTACCAAGATGACGAGGGGAAAACCATATATTAAGCCCACAAAATACCTTTCTCACATGGTTCAAAAGACATCTCATTAATTCACAAGAGTATGAGAAAGGGAAGGAGATAAGAGCACAATTAGACTTATAAGGTGACATTATCACAGCCAATCTTAATAATAATAGCTTTCGCCTTTCTAAGGAGTTGATTTCTTAGCTTGGTCTACGTAGTTGGGCTGACAGAAATTATGACAAAGAAGGCCCTCTAGAGCAGTGGTCCATGGTCTGCAGAAAAATTATCTGCATTTTTTATATTACACTAAATACTATTTATCTTTTTTAAAAATTCATATTAAGGGTCCACAGGATTTAAAATTATGTAGTGGTCTCTGAGGTCCAAAAGGTTGGCGACTCATGTCCTAGAGTTTTCTCTCACAATGCCTCTTTTCTAGCTAGGGTGCTGAGGATGCCCTGTCCTGAATATCTTGATGTAGGTATTGGGGAAGGCCCTCTTTCAAGTATCAAGGGCCCCTGAAATGTCATTTCTTAAAAACCCAACCATTAGCATACATGTAGGCAGCCAGGTCAGATCCTATATGGTAGGGGGTCCCCAATCCCAGGCCCATAGACAGGACCAGTCTGCAGCATGCCAGAAACCAATAAGTGAAGCCCCATCCATATGATGCAGGCAGCACACAAAACCATGACCCCTCTGGTCCATAGAAAAACCTCTCCCCACAGAACCGATCCCTGGGGCCCAAAAGGTTGGGGGCCATTGCTATATGGTATCTAATAAAAGTTATCCCTGCAGTACTTCACAGCATTCTACACTATCTGCAGCATCTAGATTATTTTCAGAGGAAACCCATGCAACCACATAATTTAACCACAAACTAGTCAGATTTTTAGCATTAAGACTAAGATAAACACTAAGCTAGCATAAACTTAGTTCTACCAAATGAGTTGGTTATTTCATTTAATTCAAAGAGAACTAAGTATAATTAATTTAGGGTTAGGTGAACATTTTATATGATTCAGAATGGTTTTACTGAAGTTTTTACGTTGCAGAATATATGAGTTGTCGAAATTTTATGGCTTACCCTGCTCCTAGGAAGAGGGGGGTGCAGTAGCTCTTATCTGAAAAGGAGAATTTTGGCCTACACAGACATTTCTCTAAATAAATAAATAAAACCAAGCCCATCTTACCATATCTATTAGTTACTGCTTTAAAGCTAACATTCATGAAATAAATTTTCTTTTTGGAAAACATCAGGTTACACTTCTTTGAAACTTGTAATGATTTCCTTTATTATATGAACAGAAAAAAACAGTATAGGAATAGTATATAATGCAACTTCAAAATTAATAAGTATGATAATAACAAAAGGGGAGAGGAGTCCATATCATAGAAAGTCTTATTCTATGTCCCATTTATTTTAAATTCTAATTAAAGTATTGACAAACAACAGATATCAGTGTGATCTTGATGGTCTTGACAAGTTCATCAACATGAGATTCATGAACAGGGCATCAAACCTGAGCAAGAAATAGCAATTTTCTCTTCCTCCTGGGCATTTCCTCCCTAATTCTCATAGCAGAAACTCTCCCTTTGGCAAATAACATCAGTAATGATTAATGGAGAAAATCTTACTTACGAGTATTGTGTTAAAAGTTCCAAGTTATTATGCATGTTGATTGGATATGTTTCTCTGAGATGGTAGAGCTTTTCTAAGGCCTCATAAATGAATATGATGCAGATAAGAGATGCAAAAGCTTCTTCCGTAAACCGAGTGATATAGCACACCAAAGAACTTGCATCAGTCGCAACAAGAATGATACACAGAATTGCAGTCCATAAACCAATGCTCGCTCTCAGAGAAAGGTAAGATAGTCCGTATTCCCTATTAATAGATTTTAAAAAATATTACTGCGGTAGTCAAATACACTTGGGAATTCCATGTGGTCTCTAGACAATTATTCTTCAAAATAGCTTTTTTGGAAAGCATTGCAAAGGCTATAACTACTTATTGTCTTTTGCCAATGCTAAGCCATAAAACATATTTCAGGAATATGGCTGGTTTTTCTGGCTTATAGTTGTGGTATTACCTTGAAGGCAAATTCCTAGATTTGCTTGCAAATCTTAAAAAAATAAGAGACTTCTCTTATTGAAGAGTCCAGGATTTTACTACTGGATTTTATTCTCTTGTTTTTATCTTTGGTTTTATTTTAAATTTTGATAGATGTTATATTGTTGACATATTCTGCAAATAGGAGGAGAGCCACATATTTGAGTCAACAAATACATAAATACAATGCTATGTTATGTTGTGATTCAAGGTCTTGTACTTTGCAGGTCCACCTCACCCAGGAGAAACACCTGGAATCCATTTTAAAGAACAATGATATCCAAATATACGAACTAAAATAAATACTTAATCAGGCATAATCCCATATATAGAAGAGTTCAGGCATAAAATATCAATGTAGGCAAATAACTCTGGGGGCCACTCTATATTGGCCAGGGAATATAACTTTTTAAGGATAGCAATAGCATTCAGACTATACTGCTTATATAGTGCTTTACTTCCCTCTCTAAGCAGTTTACAGAATCAACATATTTCCTCCAATAATCTGGGTCCTCATTTTACTGACCTAGGAAGGACAGAAAGCTGAATCAATCTTGAACCAGCCAGGATTGAAGGAATTGAATGCCTGGCAATGTGAGCAAAGTTAGCCTACAATCCGGCATTCTAACCACTGCGCCACCACAGTTTAAGGATGCTGCCATCTTGTTTTTTCCCTTGTCTCTCCAAACTGCAGTACTTTGGCCTTAAATTAACCATTCTTAATGCTATTTCATTGATATAAGCTCAAAGACACTCAGGAATTTTTAAGATGGTACTTAAAAATCCCATCATGCCTGATCGCTTGAGCTATGGGCAAGTCTCATGACTCTACTCCAGTGTGAATACCAATCAATAGTAGTCTTCTAAAAATGACGTTAAACATATCAAAAGACATAGCACAACTTTTCTGAGTCTTTCTAAGAGGCTTGTTCAATTGAAGGTAGAAATGGTAAAACTCAAAAAGGAGGAACACAGAGCACTTACTTGCAAAATTTGAATAATATCTTTTCAAACACCAAGACTGGTCCTGTGCTACCCAATATGGTAAGAGGTTGCCCACCAAACAATGAGTAAGCTATGCCAGTCATCGATGCACCAAACAGAGATTCTATTGCACTCTGTGTATAGAAAAAAAGCAAAATTGAAAAGTTACAACTGTGACTTGGGAACCGATCCTTAGAAAATGCCACCCAGAACATTTTATTTATTGGGATAGGGATAGGGACAAATAGATAGAGTAAGGCTGAAAATCCAATTGCAACACATACTATACGACCGTCTGTTGCTTCTCCCAGCAAACCGCCAAATGTGATAACAGGAGACATACAAGCACAATAGAGAAATAGAAAAGATGCTAGACACTGCAAGCTGAATGCATCGGTGAAGTCACTCAAAAAGAATGGCACTTTCCTCTTGATATCTAAAACCAAGCCCCCAAAGAGCCTAAAGAGAATGAAAAAGAATGAATTTTACTAAAATGTGATGGTGATTATTGTTATTATTTTGTATTAAGCAGAAACTTATAGTTACACTAAAATTTAATGTGCTATTTAAAATGAGGTATGAAATAGTCAAGAAGTTTCCAGATCACTATCTTCTCGTTTCTAGCCTGATGCTTAACCATTACATGAAACTGGTTCTCTAACATCAGCATTAGATAGTGAAAAATCCTTTTTGGCAATAGGTTACTGCAGTGGTGGGATTCACATTTTTTTACTACCGGTTCTGTGGGCGTGGCTTGGTGGGCGTGGCAGGGGAAAGATACTGTAAAATCTCCAGTCAGAGGTGGGATTTTCCGATTCTCTGAACTACTCAAAATTTCCGCTATCGGTTCTCCAGAACTGGTCAGAACCTGCTGAATACCACCTCTGGGTTACTGCCACTGAGATATTAGAGAAAGCAAAACTGTGGCTACTTCCTTTTGGCAGCAAACCTGACAAGAGGACTTCCTGTTCATATACAAACACAGCCCAATGGCATGCAGAGATCTTCGAAGTTGCTGCTAGGCCCAAAAGAGAATATGGTGAACTGATGCTTCAAGTAGAAAACTCAGTGGCTTTGCTTGAGAGAAAGCCAAAATGGTCAGTTTCATGTTTTCAGCATCAGCTGAGATGAACAATTTCCTAATGAACTTAAAATCATTGGAACATTGTTATAACAATATTATATAATGTCTCAACTATCCCTATTCCTAAGTATACTTCCTAGTAAGCATCCACAGGATGACAGCTATGGTTTGAATGTTTCTTAACTTGTTAAAAAATGTATGTACATACTGAATTTCAGTATTTTAGCAATTGAACAAAGTTTGAACAATGATAACAACTTTCTAAAGTGAAAAGGTCAGTATTTAAAAAAAAAATTATACTGTTTTTTCCTTCACAACATAAGACAGCTACAGTATAATCTGCCTAACAATATTTGAAACAATACAAGCAAAATTATACATTTAATACAGAAAGTTAACCTTCCTTCCTTACTTCATTAAATGGCCTGGGTTCCTCCATACAAAAGAGCTGTATAAGCTATATTCATAAGGAAATATGGAATTGGAATTTGCCATTTAAAACATAGAGGCTGTCATGACTTTGTTTATTGCATGGCTATTTTTAATGTGTTAAATGATATGCATACCAATTTAGTAATTGTTTGCAAGGTATAAATATATATGCAGGCAAACCCAATCCATTTTAATAGAGGAAGTACATTTACATAAGTATTGGTTTTAAATAAATGGGACACCCTATTCATTTTAACCATCATTTATATATTATGATGAGGTGCTATATTTATCATAACACCTATTGACCTTCAGGTGGGTGCCAGATTATATTTTTAAAAAAGATCCTTACATGTCTTTTTATGTGTGTTTATGGATGGACATTTATATATGTATGGATAAAATGAAAATACAATCTGACTACTAACTTTCCAGTACGTTGTAATTCTGGCCCCGAATGTCCTCCAAGTGGCTCTGGGCCTCCATGAGCAGCAGTTCCATTTGGTACACCTGGAATTTTACGTTTCTCCTAAATGAAAAAAAAATGGATGTGTCTGTTTTGAATTTGTTTTCCATTCCAAATTGTGGACTGAAAAGAAACTGTCAGGGTAAGTTAGAAATATCATGTCTAGCTTCCTTTGGTGGGCACCTTTCACAAATGAAAGTCACCGAAGTAACTTATTGAACAGGACTTCTAGCATTTGGAGATGCCAAGCACAATCTGAGAGAAGCGTCTGGAAAACTGCAACAATAAGAGCCTTCTTATCAGTTAATCCTGCGAGGCTTCAGCACAAGAGATTAAAAACTATTCAGCTATCTTTCTCCTGTAGGTTTGTGGGATGCCGTGTCCACCACATCTGTTCCGTTGCTGAGACTTTCAAATACAATGAACTCCAAGTCAAGAGAAAGAGTATATTCCTGCTGGCTTATTATTACAGCACAAAGACATATTACTGCCACATGTGTGCTACTGTCATACCTCTTTCTCGACTCTCTTTCTATATCGACCTGGTAAAATTTATTTATAATAAAAAATATACAATGACAAAATCATGCTCAGACTTTCGCTGACTCATACATGCTGAAGAATGGAATGGAGTAGAATAGAATAGAATAGAATAGAATAGAATAGAATAGAATAGAATA
>BLBF01000011.1:10031303-10091210 GCA_015471245.1 Laticauda colubrina | reverse complement strand
TAGAATAGAATAGAATAGAATAGAATAGAATAGAATAGAATAGAATAGAACAGAACAGAACAGAACAGAACATAATCTTTATTAATTTAGTCAAGCAATGTTGATGGTCATATGTATCTGAAAAATCATGGAAAAAATATTTGAGATGCCAATGATCTATAGGAGAAGTAAACATTATAGAGCACTGATGATATCTTATGTAATTGTATCACAACTGGAAGAAATGGGGAGTATAAATGTAAAAGATAAATAAATAGAAATACCTGAGAAGGAACATTTTTGGGAGGTTCTATACGAATGGTTGGGTCCCATTCTCCTGGTGGGAGAACTGTCACTTGATCAAGAAACTCATCAATTCCAGCGACTAAGTCACTGCGATCCTTAGCTTTATATGCAACATCATGAAATACCTATGAAAGAAAGAAGGAACTCCATGAAATTTTCTTTCTAAAGGGGGAAAAATCCAAACACAGTTGTTTCTCAACAAATTATAAAAATAAATTTCCTGCTCATTTTCAGTATTGTTCACTGTGATTTAAAACATTGAATTAAGAAACTGCTAGTTATTTTAGAAGAGCATGATGATACAATAAATCTTCATAAAAAGCAATTTAAAATAGGTAACTTTTCAATAGGTTTAATCAATCCCTGTGAATGAATAAGTACCTCATCTGTCATTAATGTTCCAATTGACCTGCCAATCTCATGATACTGTTGACCTTTTCCTAAGGGTCCCAGAAGAATAAATAAAAATCTATGAAAAATAGAACACAAAAATATTCAGTTAATTTTACATAATTCTAGTATCTGAACAAATACAAGTTAGAAAAAACTTAGTCTTAGTTTTAATCACTCTTGAACTTGTATATAAGTTGGGAAATAATTTCTTTTAAACATTGATATACCAATTTTTTAAAAAAACCCAAGAATATGTTATTTTTTAAGAAAATTATAAACACTTTCCCTGGTGATGAGGTAATTGGAATTATTTCCTTCTCACCTAGCAAGTTTTGGGCTCATGTATTTCTCAAAATTAAACAGATTATACACATACAAATAGTTTCCTAATGTATTATTAAACAGTAACTGTACCAAAACCTAATGTTACACAAAACGAAGTGAGAATCATTTCTGTTTGGGCAGCTGTCTTACCATTTTTTTAGAATAGTTAAATGCTTATTATGTTCTATTTAGGCTCATGAACTTCTTCCCAGCTTTCTATAAACATTGATTCCCTGTTAATCATGAATACAAAACCCATTTTTCTCTCAAATTTAAATGGAATTTTTCAAACTCTCATAGAATTTTCACATACGGATTTAAATTTTGAAAATTCTAAAAGGAAAAAGAGAAAGAGAATAGTCTATGAAATTTAGACCTTCTTCTGACTTTATTGCAGGACATTAAATAATCCTAACCCTATCTTATATAATGTTTCAGACAACTTAACCTTCAAAATAAAATTGTGCATACATCATTCAGTACTCAATGATATTGATTTTCAGTTACTTCTTATCTCATGGATAGATGGAACACATTTTGGCTACAGCTGTTTGCTGTACAAATCAGGAGTTTTGTTACACTAATCAGAGATCTTGTAAGTCTAGCATCGATGATATTGCCCTATTTGGGGGGTAAGGTGGTCTTCACAAATGGTGTTCTGTAGCAATATATAATCCTTAATATTATTCAGAGCAGTCTTCCTTATTCTCTGGCTGGCCCTTATTCTTTTTATCTGTGAGCTGCAGAATTTAAATCAAGCTGGAATAATTACATTTCTTTCTTAGAATGGTTATAAATTACCTTGATGGGATTGGAACTTCTGCCAATCCTGAAAGCAACATAGCAGGAGACAATCTAACAAAAGCGACTACAGCACGGTCCAAGAATTCAAGTTCACCAACCAAAATGTTTGAAGCTTCAGCTCCAGGAGGGATTTTTTTCATGAAATGCAGATCAACCTGATCATTAAAAAAAAGCCATACAAGAAAAAGAAGGATGGGAGGGGGAATGAGAGAACCTAACAGATGTGAAGATTTCTAGCATTTCATTTCACTGACACATTGATACATCATGGATCACTAACCACAGAATAAATTAGCATAAACATGTATTAGTGCAGGTACAAACTCTGATAAATTGGAATTATCAATCAATAAAAACTTTAATTATAGGTTTATAAGACCTGGCAGTTAATTGAACAATTAATGCTCATATTTGTGCTCTAAATATCAGCAACTGTCTGCAAATGTTATATTAGTCATATTGATACCTTATAAAAGGCTAATGTTTCTGGTATTGTGAAAAGTCTATTTAGGGATACTGATTCTACAATTCCTGAAAAGGCAGCTTAAGAATGTGAATTTCGATCCAACTAATCTTCAACCAATGAGTTAATGAATTTATTCAACATGATTCATTCCAATAGGACCAAGACCTGATCATTTAAAAAAAAAATTAGAATCATTCATGCTTGCTGACAAAAGTAGTACTGTTATTTTTACTTCCATTTAAAAGTTTAAGTAAATTCATGAATAAAAATGAGATTGTGGTTTTGCTTTCCAAAATTCACAATGTTTTTATTATTGCTAAAGAAAAACAGCATATTTTATTATATGGAAGATGCTTCAATGTGGCAGTTCTCCCATGACCCAGAATGAGCCAAGTGGCTCACACTGTAACCTCATGATTCATTTCCATGGGAATCAAGAAAGATACCCTCAGTGTCCCCACCTACTGCTCACAGGGCCACAATTATTGCTCCATGATTATCATAGCTGTGCCCAGGCCTCAACAGCGATTCCTGTTGTTTGTAAAATGCAACACGACTGGCAATTGCTGCTATACATAAAGTACCCAATGAAGTTTTCTATTTACAGAATAAGGCATTAGATTAGTGTTTCTAGACAACTTCCATGGATTTCCACTCCACATAATTTTTTATCAATGACATGTGGCTGGGGAATTCTGGGAGTTGGAGTTGTCAAGGTTGGGAAACCTGTTAGGAGTCAAAGGCTCAACACAAAGCTTGCTCAGGTGCTCCTTGTCACAAAACCAACAATACTGTTAAAAGTCCAACACATCATACTTGCATTGTTAAACTTTAATACTTTAAACTGTGCTTGCTGCTACTGTAACAAAACATTTTTCATTATGTTACCTACAATGTCTCATTCTGAGGGAAAAAATATTCCTCAGTAGGATGCCTAAGCATTCAGGGAGGGGGGGGGGGGAATCCACTGGAAGCCTTCACTGCTTTATTATGTTACACTGTTAGTATCAAGCATAATGGATCTCTCATTAGATTATGTTGGCCAAGGTACTTGCAAAGATAGTAAGCAACCAGTTGAAAGACTTCTAATCTTTCTCTCTCCAGAAACCATTATTTTGGAATCAAGGTTGTAATAGCTTTCTGAGAAAACAAGGATTTGTAAACAGAAAGAAAGAAAGAGAACAGTTACCTACTAATTGCACTGAACTTCCTGTTGCCCAAAAATCCAGTGTGAGAAAACTTAGGAGCATTATTTAATGCAAGAACAATAAACCAGAAAAGCGATTCCATAACTATGTGGGCTGGGGTTGAAAGGGGTCATTTTACCTTTTTGAGAAAGTAAGGAGGAATTCTATACGTGCAAAGAGAGTGCAGCCTTACAGTAAAGCAATTTGTTACTAACTGTATTCAAATTCCTGCTGTGCCAAAGATTAACTAAATAATACCACTGAGAGAAATAAAAAGAAAGGTTCAGCTAATGCTGGGAATGTCAGTACAGGTATTGTGCTTAGGCAAATACAAAAATAAGGAATCAATAGGATTATAGCAAAAGCTCTCTCTCTCTTCCTGGTCCTTCCTTTATGTGGGCATAGTTATGATACGGCCTGTGTACTCACTTGATACAGTGGTTTTATTGTAGTCCACAATCATAAAAATAACATTCTACAACCACAAAATCCTTTTTTTAAAAAAATAAAATCCTAGTTTAATGTGCTTAAACTAGAATTTCTCTTGAATTATTAGAAATTATTGCAACATATGAAATGATCGTATAATTATATAAATTTTATTATTATTATTATTATTATTATTATTATTATTATTATTATTATTATTATTATTATTATTGAACACAAGCCCCAAATGACTGAGGATATTATAAGTAGCTTTAAAATTTATAAATTTATTTTGATAAACCAAACAAAACATTAAATGGGCTAAATTTCAGATCTCAGAAAACTGCGAAATCTTACAAATTTTGGTGCTTTTTCTTCAAAATCTCACAAGATTTTACCGTCCTTTTCCCCATATCACACAAGATTTCAGGGTGAAACACCATTTGTGATCATGCACAATCTTTTCAACAAGCTAAATTTTAGGGTGATCTTTGAAATTGACAATGCAAAGATCCACATGAAGAAATGGTCCGATTTGCTATTCTGTTCATCAAATTATTGAAAAGCATTCTTTTTTCCTCTTTGATTTGTGTCATTTACTTTATGTTAACTGTCTGGTGTTCACAACCATATTTTATTTGTGTTCTCTCCATAATACCTTTCTAAATGTTATGAAGAGTAATTCACAAAACAACATGTTCAAATTGATATCACAGCTTCATATTCCGAGAATTTCAAATTACTGCATTTTTCTCCCATTTGCTTTCCCATTACCAGTCTAAACACAAAAACAGTGACCAAATCCAATATAAACTGTTAAAGTGACCATTTTAATGTCTATCTCCCAGCCATCTGTCAGTAGCAGTGTGCAGTGTGTCTTCAATAATGTTTACAAAGTTGTTTTCTTGCAAATGGCTCTGGCACATGGACAGAATTTAAGTGCCACGGCGTTGTCTGTGTTATGAAATCATTTTCAAAACTTTTAACATCTCCAAAAATTGAACCCAGCATTCTTTTTTCACTGCTTTGCCATCTTATTTACATATTTCTTGTGGAATAATAATTTAAATCTACATATTTATCCGGTACCGAGGAATAATTACGGATTGCTTGAAATGGAACAATTCTTTTAAGGAAGGACTACTTCACAGATGGGAGAAAGCATATGCACATGCTTGGAAGGATTTGAGTTACTTTTGATGGCAGGATTGTAATTGAGCCCTCATACAATGCAGCAAAGAGGAAGCCAAGCCAAGATTTTTTAGTGGCATGCTTATGTTCACAGATAAACTGCCCTTCCTCTCATCCTCAGTCTCATCTCCACTGATCATCAACGTGGCTCAGGACACCTGCTCAAACCAAATAAACCCAAAGAGCTGGGAGTTTTCAAAGCAAGTATTCTGCCCAATTCCAACTGGGTTAGTCAATTGTTGCCATCAAAGAGATCATCCAATGAAACACTAGAGGTCACCTAATGCACTCTGTGATGCCCCTGGCAGTTTTTGACATTAAAAAAAATCAATTAATTTGCAACACGTTCACCACAACTAGAAGTAATTGGCCAGCAAATGATATTGATCTTGACAATCCATGAATTGGATTGTCATGGATCATGGATCATAATCCATGATCTGTGTTATTATACCTAATAAAAAAATTTCTGGATTAAATTCAATTTTCTGATTTGTGATTTCTTCTATCTATTGTCTAATTGTATTCCAATATTTTTTCACTTCCTGGCAAATCCACCAGGTATGAAAACAAGTGCCTTTTTCTTTTCCACATTTCCAACAATTTGGGTCTGAGTTTAACATTTTTGCCAATCTAGCGGGAGGAAGGTGCCATCTGTAGAACATTTTGTACTGATTTTCCTTGTATGCTGTGGATGCAATTAGTTTGTAATTTGATCCCCACATTCTCTCCCAATTTTCCAGGTCTATATTGTGGCCAACATTTTTCTCCCATACCACCATCATCTCTTTGACCTCCTCCTCTTCCATTTTAAAATCTAGTAGAAAGTTATGTATTCTTAAAATCATTTTCTTTTCCATTTCTTGTAGAATTTTATCTAATTGATGCTTTTCCATGCAGAAACCAAATTGTTCTTTGTCCTTCTGATATCTTGCCTGAATTTGCATGTATGGCCACCAATCTATCTTTATATTTTGTTGTTGTAATTCTTGTCTCGTTTTTAATCCTCCTTGTGTGTCTAATAGGTCTTTGTAATTCCTCTTTTTTCCCAGATCCATTGCATTTAGGTAGATTTGTGCTTCCACAGTTGACAGCCAGTTCGGTATTTTAGTATAATGATACTTTTTAATCTTGTTCCATATCCGAATTAATGAATCTCTAAACATGTGTCTCTAAAAATATGCATGCTGTTTACATTTCCCATCCCCTATGCGCTATTGTATAATAACACAAAAATCCAATAAAACAGATCGATATATTATGTTACATATATTAACAGCTGCAAGGATTTTGTATGCACAACTCTGGAAGGAAAATAGGGTTCCACCGGAAGGCATGGTTATAAAAAAAAATAATAGATTGTACAGAGATGGACAGGCTAACAATGAAAATAAAAGACAGAGAAGATTCAATTTATTATAGGGCCTGGGATGCCTGGTATGAGTGGTTTAGAAATAAAAAGAAAATAAAATGGCAATTAGGAAAAGAATGAAGGAATATGTAAATATGTACATATACCATGGAGAAGATTGAGATGTAAGGATAAAAGATATTGATTTATAGTAAGAGTAAGATGTAATGGTAAAGGAATAAGTAAATACATATACTGAAAAATGTGAGGAGATGCAAAAGATGTCTTGATATTGATAACAATGTATAAAGTTTTATTTTATATTTTTAAAATTTGGAAACTTAATAAAATTTATTTTAAAAAAAGAATTGGAGATATGATCATGTTGTCATGTAGTCCTGCAAATCATGCTAGAGATTCATAATGACTTGAGAGAGATCTTGGGTCCATTAAAAATACCATCTCTCAGTCAGGGATTGACAAACTTTTGGGGTCTTGAGCACCACTGTGTAATCTTATACAAGGTTCTAAGCACTTTTTCAAAAAGTATCAACCCAAATCTTATTACATCACTAAACCTTATAAGATGTACCACAATACAGGAGAATCTCTGGTCACAAACACTTCTGACCACAATCAAATCGGGTTTTGACTAAAAAATTCACATTTTTTTTGAATCCGGTCACGAACACATACTCAGGTGGTGATCAAACACGATTCCTGACCCAGAAATTCCTGAAGACGAAACATTAGAAGTTGAAGAAATTGCCAATGTTATGGAATGAATTATGGTCATGACCAGAGGTTCTCCTGTACTTTGACCTTCCTGTGCAATATCACATAAAATAATCACTTAAATTGCTGAAATCTCATACACACCTTGAATGAGAACTCGCTCTATGGCTACTTCAAAAAAGCAGGGTTCAGAAAGCCTAAAGGAGCATACCCACTAACAAGCTCAAGAAAGATGCCATACTACGAAGCTGAGCGGAGATCTGAATGTGAGTTTTCTTAATCTGATGCCTATATATCTGATGCATCACCAATCAGCTTAAGACAATTGTATCCAGAAAAGAAAAGAGCCATTACTGTTTCCTATTTTGCAATATGAATCTGTACAGGTTATGGTACGTGTTTATGCTAAGAATGTTTACCTCAACTCCTAGTGATTTAATAGACACACACATGCAGTTTTCTTGTCTACAATATGGAAGTTGTTCACTGTCTCCTTCTTCTGGGATGTCCACCAGCATAGTTTTCTGATAGACTCTCATCCAAATATCATCCAGGCCTGAACCTGCTTAGTTTCTAGGGCCAAGCAAGGTTGAGAAAAGAATGCTATAAAGTTGGATGCTTCTGTTTTGCTGGCAGTACAGATGAACACAATGCCTCTCAGGTCATTTCCTTTTTGGACCTGAATTTAATGAGTTTATTCTAGGCTATAGCCCTGTATCAACTTACCTGATAGTAAGCTTCATTGAATTCAATGGAAATTCCTACACAGATTTATGCTACTATGGTAATATTAAAGATAGTTTTGAGGGGGAAATGATTCTGTTTTTCTGGATTTGTGGGTGTATGAAATAAATTTATATCTTCCATTTCTTAAAAAAATACTTTGTATATTTGAAAGTTATAAGGACAATCTTCAGATGAAATGAAGGGTGGCAGGACTATTGATGTTTAAAATGTTCGATACATGCATCTAGACCAGCTTTCCCCATCCTGGTGCCCTCCGTAAAGACTGGACTACATCCAGTAGGTGTGGCTAAGTTGATGGGCGTGGCTTGGTGGTCACGTTATAGGCTAGGTGTGGCCAACTCAATATCACTCACATTGAGGCATGCATCGCCTCACCTGGCCTCTCATGACTGTGGGGATGCTGCAACAGTCCTAAGTGTGAAAAATGGTCATAAGTCACTTTTTTCAGTGCCACTGTAACTTTGAATGGTCACTCCACACAAGCAATGTACCAGCAAAGGAGGGGAAAAAACTCCAGAGAAGTTCCTGAGGCAGGAAGTCTAGTCCTGCCAAGAATGTAATAAGGGTTAATGGAGAGGCAGTTTCTGTAAGCAACACCAGAATGTTTCCTTCTTGCTTTCCTTACAGGATTAGGCCAGTAATTTCTTCTAACAACGGGTTCTCCAAACTGCTTAGAATGTTAACAACTGGTTCTAGCAAATAGGTGCGAACTGGTACAAACCCACCCCTGACTACATCCTATCTTCCTCAGAAGAGGAGCATGTTCACTGCTGGAAGGAAGAGGCATGGACCAGGGAGAGAGAGCCAAACCAAGGAAGGCTGATGTAGAACTTCTGGAGTTTTTGCCAAGTGCACTGACAAAACACAGCATTGACCTGGTACTAACATTTAGCAAGAGATGCTGCTTGCAATCACCATAGAAAGATAACCCGAGTGGGTCCTCACCTCTCTCTCTCTCTCTTCCTGATGAAGGTGTCCTTTTTCATTTCTCTGTTTCATCCCAAATAGACTACTGTTATGCCCTTTTTGCTGGTCTCCTAGTCCCTGCACGCACAATTAACAGACTTCAGCTGGTTCAAAAGGCTTCTTCTCATATTCTGCCTGGCACCAGATGGAGCAAGCACATAACTAGAACAGGCTCAGCCACACTGACTGGATGCCACATTCAACCACAAGTCAAGGCACTGTTGGCATCAATTCCCTTAGAAGAGAAATTCAGTTAAAGATACCTTCTTTAAGCCTCAGCTGCCCCGCTTGGTTCAGCTGAGGCCAACGGCCATGGCTAGAGGCTTGTCGAACCAAAGCCGAATATAACCATGATTTGGTGACACAAAACCCCTTCGGCCAGAGGTCTTCAAATTTGGCAACTTTAAGACTTGTGGACTTCAATTCCCAGAATTCTCCAACTGGCTAGAGAATTCTGGGAATTGAAGTCCACAAGTCTTTAAGTTGCCAGGTTTGGGGACCCCTGCCTTAGGCAATTTTTAACTACAGATTGGTTATAATATTCCCAATAAATCCATGTTTTCCCTTTCAGTTCTTATGGACAGCCATGCTGCTTGTCATAATTTGCAGTGAGCAACGAAGTATCACAACTTGATCACAAAACCTCAGATTTTGTATATGATTAAAAATGATTTTTATATTGCCAAAGGGTAAATGTCATAGAATATATTAGAACCAATATAAATCTGGACGCTAATCCAGCAGAAGATTCTTTCCCAATTTTCTAATTTAACAGGAGGCTATTTCCACAAATACTCTGAATATGAAACACAGAAAATATTGTTTGGCTGTAGCTAAATATTTGGGACATATTTTATTGGGAACAGTCTAAGTATCTAAGTTATATGGGATAAGAAATCTTGGTGGGGAAGGCATCTTCCTGGCTGGTCTAATTGCTCCTTTAGAAAAGCCAATTTTAGGGGTAAAAACTTGGCAGAAGTCAGAAAGGAAAAAGCCCATGGAGCTTATTGCCCTATTATTACCTTGCATTTTCAATTAACACCTGGAAGAGAGAGGCTCCTTAGACAATTTAGCTCTTCCTATTTACTCTTGCAAATTGTGACATAACAAAACTTTTTGCTTTAACCTCAGTGAAATAATTATTTCTCTCTTTTGTCATAGCAGGGGCCCAGTACCTGCTGAGCACTTAATCTTCATTAATATCCTTTGCTGATGTCTAACCTAAGCAATTCTGGGATGGAAGGAGAAAGAGAGATTGCAAGGTTATAAAGCTTGGCCAATGAAAGCATCTCCTTTGTGAGTCAAATTCCAGAGATCATTTTCATCATTTGGGCTTATCTGGCTCATTGGGGCAGATCCACCGTGCTGTGAGTATATTCAGGGACAATTTAATAAACTTTCTTCAAAGTTTGTTGCCATGCTGGCATCCCTTGATGCTATAGTTCTTTCCTCCAAATCACTGACACACAAACTACTGGCAACATTTCTTTTCTAGCAAGTTAGATTATGGTTCTCTTTCCTGAGCTCTAAATAAGCTTATAAAATTGCTTATAAATACTGATAAATAGCTCTCCTGCATTTCAAGCAGAATCTTTTCCAGCTTTCCTTCGGAATGGCTAAATTGAATCAAATCCTCATGTATGCAATGCAGGGGCTTTATATTATGGATTGATAATTTATTAATAGCCACCAGCTGTCAATGAACAAAATATTCAGGAAGTTCAATGTGTTAAGATTTACTGTAGAGAGGGAGTATCCAACCTTGGCAACATTAAGGCTTGTTGACATTAATTCCCAAGCTAGGATGGGTGGGTAAGGAATTCTGGAAGTCCACAGGTCTTAAAGTTACCAAGGTTGGACACCTTTGCTGTAGAGCTTTTATTGAGGGACTTCAGGATTTTTCTGCCAAACAGAAATTATCTGGCTCCTTCACGGTTGAAATCACACAAAGCAATTTTTATACCTTAATATTGTAGTGACAGTATGGAAAGTATGAGTGAGCCAATCAGAACTCTACTGTACTAAGCCTTAAATATATTGCTCCCATGTTTCATTTTCAGAGATAGGAAATGCTTGAGAATGCTACCACATCATTTCAAAGATCTTTTGGCTCAAATACTGAAACATAGCTTTCATCTCTTCTAAAGTTTAATGATGTCTTCACAGTGATATGGAATGAAATGAAGAATTTTTTTTTATATTGTTTTTTTAAATGGTTAAACATATCCCCCTCCATTTATTTACATAAAATACATGTAGTATGAGACAATGGCAGTTATAATTTATTACACTGAAATGAAACATGCTTTATTGCCAGAACTAAGCTGTACTCTTACCATTCAAAGATTTATGTTTCAGTCTTACCTTACTAAAGTCAACAGTGCTGTTTTCTCGGCTGACATCATTTTTTGTTTCAGTGGTTGGCACAGACTGTGGGGAAACAAGCTGACCTGCTGGAAAAAAATGTTATTACAGAATACTAACACTTTTCTGTATTATTATTACAAAACAGTCAATTGAAATAAAAAGTAAATTCTCCCTTTGAGTCAGCTTGAGTCCAATGAACCTCAGAGAAGGGGTTGCAATTTGCTTGATAACAGTAGATAAATAATGATTTTAAAAATATCAGTCCATAGTTCTGGATTTCCCAGTCTAGTCTCACATTCAAATAATAATCAGGGCAAATGCTACGTAGCTTTAACAAATTAGTTGAAGATTTGCAAGGTGCTACCACCTGAAAGGGCCTTCTACTGAAGAGACATTTAAATGAAAGGTTCATATACATCATATCTATGTACAAACATTTCATGTTGCAAAGTATAAGCCATTACTACATATATAAGTAATACATTTTCTTGATCATAACTTACTGAAAATAATTAGGGCCAACTGAATAAAAATGTTTAGTCTATTTGCAGTATGCATCACTTTATAAAAGTTTGCTAAAGCCATTACTTTATTGATTTACAAAAACTCATGACTCAACTTGTATTTAAATAGGGAATGTAAAATTGATTGTTTAATGTCTCCTGGAAGAAAACAAGCAGAGGAAGGAGTGTTAGATATGCATTGCTGCCTTGTGCTCCTTATAAAAATAACAAAGGCGGGATTAAAATAATAAGATAAAAATAAAATAATAAAATAATAAAATTATTGAAATAGTCACCCCTCTTGGGTGATGGTATCATGGAACATTGAATACAAAAAGCATGACATAAGGTAACAACTCTATCTCTCTACTCTGGGAGTTCAAATAAGGAAAGCTATACCTTCATAGCTTATTTATATATCCCCCTTCTTGCTGAAAACACATCTATTATAGCTCATAAAGCTAAGTGCCCTATATAAAGTACAATAAAGTGCCCTATATAACTCCTGACAAAGGGGCAAGGGATTGAATCACATGCAATCTAATCCCAATTATAACACATGTACCTGATCAAGAAATGTATAAAATATGAATCAAATGATAGCTGACTATTGCTATTGCAATAAATACATTTTCCCAGGATCACTGTTAGAAGGCATCTCTATACTGCAATAAGATGCATATTTCCTTACAAAATTGAATAGAGCCAGTAGTGAGCTGCAACCAAGTCTGTGAGCACAAGCTCATTCAACTATGATCCCAGCAAAACTGGGAGGGAAATCATTATTTCTAAAAATCTACACAGGTTTTAGTGCTAAACTAAAGATATTCATTGTCCAAATCCACTCTACATTTTCATTCAGACTTTTCCCCATTTTTATTTTATTATACACTGCTCAAAAAAATAAAGGGAACACAAAAATAAGACAACCTAAATCTGAATGAATGAAATATTCTTATTAAATACTTTGTTCATTACATAGTTGAATGTGCTGACAACAAAATCACACAAAAATTATCAATGGAAATCAAATTTAGCAACCCATGCAGGTCTGGATTTGTCCATGCTCTGGATACTACGTTGACAGACACAGCAAATCTTCTTGCCACAGCTCGCATTGATGTGCCATCCTGGATGAGCTGCACTACCTGAGCCACTGTAGACTCAGTTGTAGACTCCGTCTCATGCTACCACTAGAGTGAAAGCACCGCCAGCATTCAAAAGTGACCAAACCATCAGCCAGAAAGCCTAGGAACTGAGAAGTGGTCTGTGGTCACCACCTGCAGAACCACTCCTTTATTGGGAATGTCTTGCTCAATGTCTCTGCTTTCCACTTGTTGTCTATTCTATTTGCACAACAGCATGTGAAATTGATTGTCAATCAGTGTTGCTACCTAAGTGGACAGTTTGATTTCACAGAAGTGTGATTGACTTGAAGTTACATTGTGTTGTTTAAGTCTTCCCTTTATTTTTTTGAGCAGTGTATATGTATTTATGTTTGTATGTATGTGTGTATGTGTGTGTTTGTGTATATGTGTGTGTGTATATAAACAGTAAGACCATTTACAAAGGAAAATTATCCTGGCTAAAGTGGAATAGCCATTAAAAAATCTGATACCTTTGCAAAAAGGCCATGAAGACCTTGAAAGTGATTGCCTAGATTAATCACGATGACACATTATGCTAAAAAAGAACTGATGTGAAAAATGAATATCTGAATTGACCTAATGTTCATGCAAGATAGATTTATAGTACACTACCTCTGGACCTTCAAGGAGTTTACAGAACCCAAAGGTTAGAGATGAAGGAGGACAAAGATGGGATGAGCCTGTTTGAGACAGATACAATAAAGATATAGCAAAAGAAAGAACATGGAGATGATCATGCACAACAGCAGAGTTTAGATCAGAGATAGTCAAACCTTCTCTGACTGTGAAATCTGTGAGAAAAAAACATATATTCACGAAACCTTGACCAAGAGGCAAACCTCTAGTGATTAAAAAAACCTGCTACATGCTAGTGATTTTTTTTTTCTTGTCCTTAATCTCTCAAACAACCCTTCTACCAAGTTCATACAGAACAGTAAGGTTCCATGAAACATAGTTGGAAAAACTCTGGTTTAGATCGTGCACTATTATTCATGAACAGGGAAAGGGAAACCTATGGTGAAGGAAAGGTATGATATGAAATGGAAATGACTTAAGAATGATGGAATATTTATTTCAAAATAGTAATACGATAACACTTTTTCTGAAAAGAAATAATAAAAGTGGAAAAGATGAACAGAGGGGAACAAGTGAGAAAATAAGAACTGCTGTACTGTTGTAAAAGAAAAAGTTACCAAGCTATGGAAATTTTGAAGCCAGGAACACCTAAATTTTAAGGAATACAAACTAGAATCTCAAATACCATACAATTTTCGTCCAGCAGCATTCAAACAAGAACATTCCACACATTGAACCAAAGGTGCTTTTTCAAGAGGCAACTGGACTTTCTGGTTTTTCTTTGAAAATGTTTTGCTTCTCATCCAAGAAGCTTCTTCAGATTAATCAGATTAAGCTTAATCAGATTAATTTTAATCAGTTTAATCTGTAATCTATCGATCGGATTAGCCAGGGAATTATCAAATTTCTTGTGAATCAATCAAAAATATTGCTTCTTTAATGGTCAATGTTGTGAAATTTTGGTCATTAAAGTCATGAAAATAATCTGTTAACCTGTGTTACAATCTGCGCTTGAATATAACCAACTCAAATACCTTGTTGTTTCATAGGCTTTTAAGAGAACTCATTAAATGTAAACAGAATGTAAATGCATCAGTGTTAGTTTGCATCATTGTAATTGCATCATTGTCACTGGAAAATGAGTCAAAATAAATTGGTACTGTTCAAATATATTGATCCCGAGTTTGTATCATTCCGAAGGAGCAGTCAATGAGCAAGTAAAGTCTGGAAGTGTATTCTAGCACAGGTGCAAGCCATCAATTTAGAGGGAAAATGCTTAAGACATATATATGGTTCAGTTCTGAATTTGCTTACCTGCAATAGGCTCAGAGAAATCAGACTTTGTTGAAGGCTTTATTTTAAGACAAAAGATGACTAATTTGCAAAATCTTTTTCATAAGGGGTTTTATAAAATGTATTGCTTTGGTCTCCTGAAGTCAGGATAATTGCCTTGCTTTTTTCTGAAAATATCATTTTTTCCCCATCTTAATCTTAGCAACTCATAATTGTTTAGGAAATGGAGTGACAGAAGACACACTTACATAACCCCGCAAAAATGATTGCTTTTTCTTTCTTTTATAACTCTCTTCTCACTTTATCTCAAACTCTAAATTGATAGAAGTACACTTAGAAATGTATAAATGTCATTTAAATCTATCCAGGTAAAACCAATGAGGTATACAGCAACTGCTGAATATATCTTTCTGTAAAAACAACTCATTAAATAAAGAAACCAGTTAAGCTCCTGCACATCAGTACCAAAAACCTACGCTTTCCCTTCCTGATTGCCTGTAAATTGTTTCATTTTATGAGGTGTCCTACTCTATAATTTCTGAGTCACTGTCAAGATTTGCTATCATCCCTGATAACTCCAATTTCCCACAGTTAGGGAAGGGAACTTGAGAAAATGCCCGGGTTGGACAAGAAGACTGAAATGCCATATAAAATCAAAATGTGGCATAAATCACAGATTTTGGCAAATCCATTGTATCAAAGCTACAATAACCATTACTTAATTAACATGACACTTTACCATTTTTGTCCATAGAATGGGGTTCAGACTGTTTCTTGCCAATGTCAGCAAAGGACCTGACTATTGGGATCCTATTGCTTAATTTCTTTTGGTTCTGATGGTGATGCTGTTTGAGTAAAGCCTCATGGACTCTGTGACGAACATCCTCACTGAGCTGCCCGGACCCTACTTGTTGATCAAGAATCATATCTGAAAAAAATAAAACAGCGATTGAATTATATTTTGAGTTTTGAGTCAATTATGCAATAAGTAGCCACATTTCTAATGGATTCCCAGTTGAAGCATTTGGTCAAATCTGTTACTTTTTGAGATTTGATCACTGTGCTGCAAGTATCATTGCAAGTAATACCTAGTATTGATGGTTCAGATTTCCATGGGAGAGCTAAAGGGATTTTTTAAAAATGTGTGAAATCACCAAATCAGGTTTGTTTGCTCAATGACCTTCCAGGATTGAACTGCGAAGTTTGCAAGTGGCCTCTGCTTACATTTGTTTCTTCGTGAAACTGCAAGAAAGTTTCCACAAGATATAAATGTTTTGCCCAGACCACTCTATCCTCACAATACCAGTTTTTGTACTGGTATTTTGTTATCTTAAACATGTAATCATGTTTACAAACATGAAAGATAAGCAGTATTGACAAACAGGTAGACCGAGTTTGCTATTCACTTCCATATCCAACTATTCAAATTTATGTAAGCATTTGAGTAATCAAGCTACCAGCTATAGAAAGTCAAGACATTGGGATTAAGGCCCTAGAGAAAGCCATGAAATGGGATTTAACTCTTTCCTCAAACATTATTTTCATTCCATCTACTGGCATTCCCACTGTGGTTTTCTTGTACAAAAATTATAGGGAGTGGGCTTTTTCAAGAAAACAAAACAAGCAAGCAAGGTAAGGATTAATAACTATTCCACCCTCACTTCAAATTGGGTTTGCCTCTCCTGCTTTGCAACTATTTATTGGAGAGTCTTTTTTTCAAACTGTATGATGAGACAGAATCTTTTCGGGGAAGCAGCTTTTGAGAAGCAGTTGCTTTAAACTGCTTCCTTGGTTATGCAGATATAAAAACTGGCCAAACTCTAATCAGGACAATAAAATGAATTTTGCTATGCAAGCTCAATTCTGATTTGACCTTCGCACATGACAATTAATTTTGAAAAGATGAGTAGATAAAACCATACAGTCATAAAGAGTGCAGCGTTTCTCTGATCAGTTTTAAAATTATAACCAGGTATCCAAGGGTGGATGGGCAGTTAAAAAATATGATACAAATAAATATGTCCAGATCAGCTTCCAATATCTATTTTTCTCCCTCTCTTTCTAAACATAAGCAGATTTCATGGCTATAAAACAGACATTGGAGAATCAGTCACAATAGAAGATGGGATGCAGGTACTGCACTGAACCAAAACATATATCTATATATTTGATATCGATATATAATTTATATATTTCAGCACACTATTAATAATTATATAAAATTTAATGGGCTGGATAGATACAACAGTTTCTTCAGTAAGAAAATTAAAGAGGGAAATAAACAAAGACGGAAAATGGAGAGAGAAATTTTATGCTGTTAAGTTTTAGATATTTTTAGAAAATGGTAACACTTTAAACAGCAAGTTTTTTAGTACAACCAATGAATCAACATTAATTAAACCACAAGGAGTTTGCATATTCATTAGAAGACACAATGTCACACAGCCCCTCTGATATAGCCAGAGTGAGTCATCAACGGTTTTGTTGAAAATCCTTGGATGGCTCATGAGCCTTTTTCTGAGCCATTCCACTTTTCCAAGAAAACTCATGTGTGAAACAAGAAGGGCATGCAGATGTCAAAAGCAGATGGAATTAATCAAGTGTTTGATTATTTGAGAAGAAAAGGCACAGGTACTCAGAATAAAAGGAACAATTCTTAATTATGTATGCCTACAGAACAAACCAGCTTGCCATGCAATGATGTGACAGTCATCCTTTTATATCTTTCTCAAATAAAAAAGATCAAAGAACACAAAGTTGTGCTATTGTCAAGTCCATGCATTCTGCATGGATGTCTTATCAAGAGGAATCTTATTTGTATATTCATTAACCAAAAAAAATATCCAATTGCATGAAGTTTTGGCTCTCAGACAAGTACACATGTGCAGAATCTTTCAAGTGTGCAGGTGTGACATCAAGTGTGACACAGAGGGAAGAAGTCTGCTTTCTGTTTAATCACATTGATATCTTTCGTGGGATTAGCACATGGAGGAAGAATATAAGAAGACTGTCTTCTCCCCCACACTCTTTGACCTGACATGTCATGTAACAACATTTTTATGAACAACTGTCATTTTCGTGCCCAAATTAAGAGTCTCAAGAACATATGTATATCAGGTCACTTCAGGAAAAAAAGTAATCCAATAGTATAGCTTGTGTCTGTTTAAGAAAAGACTATGCAAAATGGCATCATATGGTTCTACTTTCTATTTCATCCATAGCCAGCCAAATAGCTCTCTGAAATGTACTGGCAAAGTAATGTAAGTTTTTCCCAGAATTTAATGCCAAGTATGTAAATTTTTTGAAAAATAGCTTCTGGGGTAGGTAGGTAGACAGAACAATTAATTTACAAAACAGTTAAAAACAGTTAAAAACAGCCAAAATTTACATTAATACATTAATAAATGTAATCTGTCCTTGACCAGGATTCATGCCTACCAAAATAATATGCGAATGCTTTCAACAAAGGATTTGTGCCCACCCTCCAAGTATCAGTAATCCATGGATGTGCAATAATGCCCACAGCTTCTTGAATATTAAATATTAAAATACTCATTTTCTATTTTTAAGAACAGCCATTGATATTCTTACATCATTAAGTATTCTTACTTAAATGGAGAATATTTGTAACTCAGGGTTCAAATGAAGGGTCCTTGGTGCTCTCTGAGCTTGGCTGTTTTCTTGCAGACATTTCCTAATCTTTTCAGTGAAGATATTACCTGTTCTGGGTAATGAAATGTCTGCAAGAAAACAACCAAGCTCAGAGAGCAGCAAGAACCCCTCATTTAAATTTTCCAAGATTCCAATCCAAATTTCTCCTTTTTTATAAAACCCATTTGATTTTGATTCTGGGATATAAATGGAGGCTAATATTAAAGTTCTGTTATCAAATTTCCCCTTGAGAATAAGATAAATCTCCATTGTTATCTTTTTGGATCTTTTTTATTTTCAATTCTAAACTGGCTTTAATTACAATGGCCACTCTCTGGATTCATTAGCACTTTCAGCAAAAAATAAAAAAACTTTTCTAAATTGCTTTTCTGAAGCAATCCTAACTTGTATGTTTCCCACAATATCACTATTGATGCACTAAAGGATATTATATATTTACAGATATTCTCTTCTATTGGATCTTCTATATCTTCTATAATTCTAGTTCTTTTTAATCAACTCTCCCATTCCCCTAACATTTAAAGTTTCTATTGTATTTTACATTCAGTGGTTTCTGCTTTATATTTCTCCAATGTACATTTTGCTTCCCTACATAAGGCATTGCAATAACAGCTACAACAGCAAGCAGATTGTTTGATAAGTTTGAGTAGGTTTTAAAAAAAACATTTAATTTAATCATCCCCCTTTCACCTGAACCCTCTCTTCTCTATTCCATTACCCTAATTTCCATCTAATCTCTCCCAGAGAATATTGCTCTCCCTGACATTCTTGACTGGATGTGAAAAGTCTCATAGCAGGTTGAAGAGTCCTCTTTTCAATCTAAAATGGAGCACTGGGGAAGTGTGGAGAGAGGTTATGTAGGACTTAATTTATATCCCAGCTAGGCTTGGGCCTTTTATCTACTGTATAAAATAGGTTGTTTCATATCCATCCTATTATTCCTTAACTGTTCTCAGACACTTATTCTAACCTTTAACATTTTTTCTTCCCCTTCTTTTTTTTAATCATAAAGTCTAATTCTTTACTATGTTCTTCAAGTCCATTTATTTATTGGAATTTGTCAAACAAAAATGAGAACAAGAATAAAAGAATAAAAATACAATGACAGGGACAATAGGCATATTAGTGCACTTATGTACTTATTACTTAACTTCTCAAGGTAAGTCAGCCATTTTCCAAGTATACAAGTATACAAATTTACCTTCTGATAATTATTCATGTGGCTATCAAAACCCAGTTCACTTTGGAAAGAGTAGAAGTAATTTTCTTTTATCTGAAGTTTAAAGACAATTCGCTTATTCCTTGTTTTATAAACCTCTTCAGTACAAAATTTGAAATCTCTCCTTCTTTGTAAAGTAGCTGGATTTACATCTGGGAAAAGATATGCAGTTTCTTCCCCTCTGTTTTATTTTCTCCAGCTAATGAGCCATTTATAAATCTTATCTCTGGCCCAAGATTAAGACATCTTATAATAACATCTTGTGGGTTTTGCATTCTTGTGAGCCTAGGTCTGTAAATTCCAAGGGCACATTTCACATCTTTCTCAGTAAGTTATATTTCTGGCACATTAATTTTTGGAATAAGGTATCCTTATCTGCATTCTCCCAAATGCCTCTAATCTTTAAATTGTTCCTTCCGTTTCTATGTTGAACATGAGTCAAGTCCAATTTCATGTTCATCAAAACTTTTTAAAATTACGCTAATATCACTCTAATTTTTATAGCAATATATTGCTATAAAATGCTAGCTATCTTTTCAGTCTCTGAAATGTGGATAGTCATATCTTTGAATTGCTTTTTAATATGATTAGACATACTTTCAAAGTCTTTACAAAGTGCAATTGTTCATTTATCCCATCCTAATTTAAATTGAATTGTTTGTTGGTTTGTTGGTTTATTTGTTTGTTTGTTTATATTTCTTGTTTCTAAATTGCCCATCTCCTTCAAAGAGTGAGTGTGGGTGGAATATAATAAAACAATGAAATATAAAACAGTATATAAAACATTAAAACAGTAAAGTTAAAATGTTAGTTAAAAAAATTAACTTCTTCTGCAAAGTAAGGTGGGATATAAATGTATTAACATTAAATTGTTTGAACAGCCAAGGTAATTACAGCAAAAAAGATCAATAATATTCTTCTTTTAAAGAATTGCAGCCTACATATATTTTAGCAGTGATTCTACTAAGAATATTTTGGCAGTTAAAAGACATTCAGTGCAGATACTTGAGTGATACTAGGCACCAGTTACTTGGAAGTAATCCAAGAGGCCAAGACCTTCCTATAATCTGACTCAATCCTGCTGGTGGTAGCTAAGAGAGATGTCAAAACAGGCAAATTGTCAGACTTCATATGGCAATAAATGTTGACTCTCCAAAAATCCAACTAGCTGAGAACAGCAGTTTTGTAAACTTAATATTGCTATCTAAGCTAAGGTTTCTAAATTGCAGATGTGAACAAACTCACGTATTGTGTGCTCAGAAGATCTGATTCCTGCAGAATTAAAATCATATACCTAAGGTTGCATCAGAATGTAAATCCAAGATGTATTTATTTGTTTGAACTATTTAATTATATTTATAACCTGCCCCCATCCTGTCTGATTTTGAGCTGGGTACAAAACAGTAAACAATAAGACACTAAAACCAAATACAAAGACTTAAAATTATTAAAAACCAAGTAAACATAAAGCGTCTAGGTGACCAATAAAGTAAAGTACAAAGTTGTTATTTATGAAAAACAAACAGGGTTGGGGCTACCAATATTCCAAGAAAATTTATTCTTAACATCAAGGACACTGCAGAGAAAGTTTGTTGCCGAATTTAGACTCGATGCACTTTGTGAAGGGAAGGGACAATCCCACAACAGGCCCTCATGCAATTGCCAGACTGAATAAGCAGGTTCAATTTTGGAAAGTTATACTTGAAATATCCTGGAGTTTACATTGTACAACCTGTAGCTTCCCAGTCACCAAAGGCAACCCTGTGTAGAGCACCTAATAGTAGTCTGAGTGAGTGGTAATCAGGGAGTCTTGTCCAGGTAGAGATGTGACTGGTACACCTGCTAATGCTGGGTAAAGTCTTTCCTAGTCACTGCTAGATTAGTAATTAATTTTTAGCAGGATTTCATCTGTACTTATTTTGCTCTTATTTTGTCCTGTTCAGATCTTCATAGTCTCCAGATACCCGTCTTTTCTTCCAGTTCTTTAGAATTAGTGGACTTTTGGGTAATTCTCTCAGCCAGAAAGTCAGGATAAGACTGTCTCTGTTTATATAATGGTTCAGTCTTGCATGAGAATCACTGGTTCCCACGTTGCCTGCTTCAACCCTAACATATATCATTATCTCTTATTTTTTTATCCCCACTTAAATAAAAATGAATTTTAACAAAAATGAAGATTTGATTCCTTAACATGAAAATCGCCATGATCTAATAATAAAATTATTCAAAACAGAAATTGGACCTTATACAGGGATAGACTTCTAACCAGCAATGGTTAAGTCTCACTTATAATGTGAGAAATCTCTTCTAACAGCTTTGCAGATACATTTTGTCAAGTAATGTTTCATTTGATAACAAATGTTTGTTACTCAAAATGGAAGTTATGTTTAATTGTTAATTTATTTTACCAGTTTAGTACTGGTTGCATTCCGATATTCACTTACCGAGCAGTAAGTCCCATTGACCTCAATAAAACTCACTTCTCAATTAGGATGTAAAAGAAATCTTTCACTTATTTATTTTCAAACAAAATGGTATCATCCAGCAAAACAAAATCTGTTGTGATAGGGTACGAAGTCCACCTAATGTACACCTTATATATTACCTAACTAAAAAAAAGAATCAAATAAAAATGAGCAGAGTTTGGAAAAATTCTGTATAAAAGAAAGAGAGAGGAACAAAACAACAACTGAGAAATTGTACACATACAAAAATCCTCCCAGATATCAGATAATCAGATAAAAATATCAGAGGGAAGATTACAGAAATATTTGGTATTATGAAAATATTTGTAGATTTTTTTTACTGTCAGAAAATGATGATTTCCAGAAAAACTGAAAGAGAGAGCTAATAGTCTACTTAGAGTCATGGAATAGATTTGGCTGAGCTATAAAACTCTTAGTTCTGAATACACTATGTATTTATTGAAACACATTTTCCTATTTAATAACTAAAGCAACCTAGAAATCATAAGCTTCATATTTCCTTCATTACACAGTATAAAGTTGAATGATTAACAATAGTGTTAAAGTGCAAGTTTCAGCTTTTCAAACCAACTAAATGCTATTTCAGCAATTTATAGAGTATACAGGAAATGCATTCATAGCATGTTACTGTTACCTGTAAAAACATTTTCTTTTGAATGTTTCAATTATCTTTCATTGATTTAAAATATTACTACCATGAGTTTGGAAATTCCTATTATTTTATTTCTTTACAACAGACAGATATTAACACAGATATTTTGGGCCTTACTATTTCAGCTTTGTGTAGCTGAATACAAAACTGGGTCATTCTGCAGCATCCCATCTGATTCCCTTACTATTATTAGTAATTACTTACTATTACGTACTATTATATTCCCCTATTATTCTGTTAAATGGTATATTTCTTTCAAGGACAACCTCATCCAAACAGAACTTTTCTGTTAATTGTTATTGCTCTAAATCCACAACAAATAGCTTCCTGCCTTGGAGAAAATAATGTACAGTACAATATCAGTGCTATGTAAAATGTAAAACATGCTAAAAATGCATGCAATAATGTTGGAGCCTTTAGTCTAAAGTTTTAAAAAGTTTGCTATCTCACCCTAATATGCTGAGAGAGATTTCTGAGCAGATAAGGTTATATTAAAAGATTAAATAAATAAACAACTCACCTGCAATTTCTTCTAAAGAATTTGCTCTCATGTCTAGTAAGACTGTGCCATTAAGGATACAACTTCTCAATTCAAACAAGCTATGAAGTGACAAAGTAGCAACATATGGTTTACTCCACCTCTCACCGCCATCTTCAACATCTTCTTCAAACTTCAACCATCTAGGTAAACAAAACATTTTAGTCAGATTTCCTCAGCTGAAAAGTAAGCCATATGATAACCAAACATAGAAAATAATCCACAAAGAGTAAATAGAATATAGTATGGGAAGATATATGAGAGAAAAAGGAATTGTCAAAACCATCTTTCTAGGTTTTCAGTTTGTGGGATCACATAGCTTCCTATGAACAGGAGATTACCACTAATCCATCTTTGTTTCTGAATTTTTGATTCAGTTTGTATTAAGATAAGAAAATTATACTACTGCTATTATGTCATGAATTCTGTACTACAAGGATTTCCAAGATTGTATACGTAGCAGTGACAAGAAAAAAGGTACCTAATTGTCAGAAATCACTATGCTACTTTAATAATATGATAAAAGTCTATTACTTTATTTGCATTTCTACTTTCAGCTAAGAATGTACAAGAATTTTGAGAGCAGCTTTTGGCATTCTTGCTAAACAATTACTATGCTGGACATCCTATGGAATTTTTCATTTAAAGCATGGAAACCAATGATGAAAAATATTCTTTTTTAAGACTTTCTGAAAAAAAATTGGACTGATGAATTTGATCCACATAGACAATTTCAGTGGTTTCTCCCCAACCTCATCTACTCAACAATTGGATTCCAGACCATTTCCACACTATCTTTACCCAACTCAGAATCAACATATTTCTTTTCTGTTTGTTTGTGGCTCTTCTTATGATTGTCTTATACTGTTGCATCAGTGGTGGGATTCAAAAAATTTTACTACCAGTTCTGTGGGCATGGCTTGATGGGCATGGCTTGGTGGGCGTGGCAGGGGAAGGATACTGTAAAATCCCCATTCCCTCCCTACTCTTGGAGGAAAATTCCTGCAAAATCCAATTCCCTCCCCACCCCACTAACCTGCTTTTCAGCTCTGTTCTCCTGGGCAGGGCAGCAAAAGAAGACCCAGCAGATCAGCTGGGACTTGGGAGACAGAGAATAGATGGGGGCAGGGGCAGTCAGAGGTGGCATTTGCCGGTTCTCCGAACTACTCAAAATTTCTACTACCGGTTCTCCAGAACTGATTCAGAACCTGCAGAATACCACCTTTGTGTTGCATGTAGATTTAGGATAGAATAAATACATTCTTGGAGATTCAGGAAGATGAAACAAGAATTGATCAAATAAAACAAAGGAATGTAATTAAATAGTGCAGTTTTCACCTGCACTGAAAGACTCATTTAAGATATATTCCTCAACATACTTTTTAGCATCCATAAACTACTACAAAGTATACACCATCCATAAACTACAACAAAGTACACACCAGAAACTAAAGCCCCTGTCACACTGCACCAATGGATGGAAAGAGGATGTAAAATGGAGAAAAACACTTGCCATCCATTGGTTAACGATGCTTCCATTCTGTACTCACTGCCTCCATTTTGCTTCCTATCTATCCGTCCAGCATCCGTCTATTGACATTTCATCCGCTCAAAACTTTTGAGCGGAAAGTGTATCCAATGCGTCCGTTCTGCATCCGCAAGGCATACGGGGCACATCCGTTCTGAATCCGTCGGCATCCGTTACGCGTCCGCTACAACCGCTAGGCATCCGTTGCACATCCGTTCAACTCAAATCCGCTCCAGCAGAAAGCAGACACAGGGAGGAAGCGGAACGGACGCGGAATGGAGGCGCAGCGTTAGTAGCACGGACGGAGAAAGGATGAAAGCAGATGCAGCATGCAAAGAAAGCATTTAAAATGGAAAAAACGTTCGCAGAGGGGACCTATCTCGGATATTAAGGATGTCTAGAGGATGCAAAAGGACACATAGGGGAAAAGTTATATTGCCTATAAAAAGGGGGAGCAACTCACGTGGATCTCACTTTCAGACCAGCAGCCCTGCTGTGCAGACCTCTGCAGCCTTCATCTGCCTCTTGCTCTTCCAAAGCATCCAGTCATGTCCACCTTGGATCGTAACAAACTCCTTTTGGTAGCCACTATCATTCTGCAACAGTGCGAAGCCATCTACAGACACTGTGAACTCTACTACGGGAAGAAAAGGAGGCGGCCAAGAAGCGTCTGGGTCCGAAGATGGATCGGGAAAAGAGCAAAGTACAGACTTTACAACAATCTGATGGTGGAGCTCAGGAACGAAGACCCTCGTGCATTCCAGAACTTCATGAGGATGCCTCCAGCCATATTTGATGAAGTTTTGCAGCGGCTGACACCCAGGTAGACCAAGCAGAGGACCAACTTCTGCCCCAGCCTGGACCCTGGGCTCAAGGTGGCACTGACTCTGTGGCACCTGGCCTCAGGGACCACCTACAGGAGCATGCAGTATGGCTGGAGAGTGCCACATAACACCATCAGCATTGTGGTCAGAGAAGTGGTGCAGGCCATCATCGAAGAATACCTGGAGGAGCTCCTCCAGTGCCCCTCCACTGAAGAAGGATGGAAGAAAGTTGCAGAGCAGTGGTATCAGAGGTGGAACTTCCTACACACCGTTGGAGCCATAGATGGCAAGCACGTGGCCTGCAAAGCGCCAGCCAAGTCGGGGTCCACTTATTTCAATTACAAGGGCTTCTTCAGCATCGTCCTCTTCGCCATGGTCGATGCTGACTACAAGTTCATGTACATCAATGCTTCAGGCAACGGGTCAGCTTCAGATGCCCAGGTATACAACGCCAGTCATCTCAAGGAGGGGCTGGAACGCAACCTCATTGTGGGCTTCCCAGATCCATAACCCCTGCCCAACGACACACAAGATGTGCCCTACTTCATCGTGGTAGATGATGCCTTCTCCCTCAGAACCTACCTCATGAAGCCCTACACCTCCAGATGCCTCACCCGTGAAGAGAGGATCTTCAACTACAGGCTGTCCAGGGCAAGGTGGGTGGTGGAGAACGCCTTTGGCATCCTGGCCAACAGGTTCCAGGTACTTCTCACCACCATGCAGCATCGCCCAGAGACCATGAGGAGGATCGTGGAAGCTTGCTGCATCCTGCACAATCTCATGCGCACCCGCTACCCAGTCTTGCAGAACAGGCTCGTGGACCTCCAACTAGGCAGTGGGGACATGGAGCCTGGGGAATGGAGGCAAGGGCAAAACCTGATAGACACTGAGGATGTGCAAGGCCCCAACAGAGCCTCACGTGAAGGGAAGAAGCAGCGCAACCTCCTGAAACACTGGTGCAACTCCCCAGCTGGAGCAGTGGAGTGGCAAGACAGGATGGTAGATGATTAATGGATGCCTCCTTCAGCCTGTCTCATCACATGGATGAGATTGGGCCACATATGTTGGGTGGGCCTACAATGAACAGGGCATTTAATAAAGAGTTGTGTTTATGTTGATATGTGTGGATCAATTATTACATTAGTACTGATAATGAAGGGCCATAGGTGTGGCACCTGGGAGGGTGGACCATACAGTCCCACTATGCTTGCACTGGAGGTTTATCTATCCCCACAGCTATCTCAACCCATCCCACAGCTATCTTAACCCATCCCAAAGGTATCCCTGCCTATCCCACAGCTATCTTAACCCATCCCACAGATATCCCTGCCCATCCCACAGGTATCCCTGCCCACCCCAATGCTATCCTTACCCATCCCACAAGCATGCAAAGGCTTAAACCATTTCTAAAAGTTTCCACCAAGACTTTATTTAATAAAATAAATGAGGCAAGTGTGTGAAGCAAACATAATCTTTATTAATAACAAGCTGTAAAAGAAAAATGACCCAAGTCAAGTGTCCAAATAAAGTCTACAGGTAGCCACCCAGTCTCTGGCACTCTTCTTGGTCACTCAGAGGTGTGCCCAGTCTCAGGGGTGAAGGGTCCAGGTGCTGTGGAGGTGGCTGCTGCTGGAGTGCTGGTCTGAAGCCCCACTGGGGTGCCTGACCCCGAGAGGACAACAGGTGACGGTGTGTTGAGAAAGCTCTCAGACAGCTGGCTCAGCCCCGGGATGTTGAGATCTCCTTCCTCCATGCCATGGGGTGTCAGTCCCAATACTGACGACAGATGTACTGAGGCCAGGCTTGGCTGTGGGGTGGAGGAAGGAGCAGTGTAGTGGGGCTGTCTGGTCTGCAGCTGGGTGAGGACTGGCGTGGCTGGCATCGCTGTCGTCGGTGGCATCATTGTTGTGGGTGGCATCGGTGGCATCAGTGGAACCGGTGGCAATGGTGTCGTCCGATGAGCCTGTGCCTGGACTGGGAAGGGCTGCTGCCTGTGCTGCTGGACCTCCTGGTAGCCGTAGCCCTGGTAGGTGAGGGCCTGTGGAAAGCCTTGGAATGGGAGTGACATCACCTGGGGTGGAGGAGCAGACCTGGACTGGGTGGGAGCAGGTTCCTCTGGATCTGGAGGGTTGTGAAGCAGCTCGGTGATCCGGTCCTTCACCACCTGGTACTGGGGTCCCGCCATGTCCGTGAGGGTCTGGTTGACATAGGTGAGGAAGGGCTTGTGGTTGGAGGATGAGGAGTCGGGGTGGACCAGCTGAGAGAGGAGATCTATGCTGCTCCGGATGGTGTCCCTGATCTCCAGCAGGACAGTGTGGCTCTGCCCCTCCTGCTGTCTGGCTCTCTGCCTTTCTGTGGAGGTGGAGCTTGGGGTGGATGCGGGTAGGACTGTGGTGGAAGTGCCGTCTCCTTCCTCCCACTGCGCCAGGGAGTCCTTCAAGCGCTCCACCATGGTTAAAACAACTGTCTGTGGGTTCTCCGCCATGGGACGCTCCACAGAAACCTGCCTGGAGACAGGAGCTGACTCTCGGCCGGAAGAAGACTGCCTCTCAGCAGGCTGCCGGAGAGAGAGGGTTGTGAGAGGGGCTGCTCCTCGGTGGCGGATCTCACCCTCCAGGAAGCTGCACCTGGCCATCACGTAGGTCTCTCTGTCTGTCAGCTTGACTGTGGCCTGGCCAGATTTCCTGAGGTGCAGCTTCCCGTACCAGGTGTGCATGTTCTTCCAACAGCCGAGGAGCACCTCCGAAGTGTATCCCAGACTCTCCGCCTTCTCTCTCCAAGCAGCATGCTTCCACTTGGTGTCCCTGTAGAGCCGGTGTCCCTTCCACCATAGATAGTCATTCTCTCTCAGCCACTCCAGCACCTCATCCTCGTGTTCCTCCTCAATGGAGTATTGCCTCCTCTCCCATTCTCGCATATGCCTCTTCCTCCCTTTGGCAGGACCAGATGGGCCCTCATCAGAGGGGCTTCCAGGTTGTAGGGGCTGCTCCTCCACATCAGCAGCAGCAGCAGCACCAGCAGGATCATCATCATCATCAGCAGCAGCAGCAGCAGCATCACCAGCAGGATTATCATCAGCAGCAGCAGCACCAGCAGCAGCACCAGCAGCACCAGGATCAGCAGCAGCAGAGTAAGCACCAGCAGTGCCAGCAGCACGAGGAGCACCAGCAGGACCAGGAGCACGAGCAGGACCAGGAGCACGAGCAGGACCAGCAGGACCAGCAGGACGAGCAAGACCAGGAGCACGAGCAGGACCAGCAGGACCAGCAAGACCAGGAGCACGAGCAGGACCAGCAGGACCAGCAGGACCAGCAGGACGAGGAGCAGCTACAGAAGAGTAAGCACCAGCAGAAGCACCACCACCAGAAGCATCATCATCAGCTCCTCCAGAAGCAGCATCAGCAGAAGCCCCAGCACCAGGAGCAGTGCCAGCAGAGTAAGCACCAGCAGAAGCACCACTGCCAGAAGCAGCATCAGCAGAGTAAGCACGAGCAGAAGCACCACCGCCAGAAGCAGCATCAGCAGAGTAAGCACGAGCAGAAGCTCCACCGCTATAAGCAGCATCATCAGCTCCTCCAGAAGCAGAAGCAGCAGAAGCCCCAGCCGCAGAAGAGCGAGCCCGTGCTGCAGAAGCCCCAGCAGAAGCAGAGTGAGGGCCAGGGGGTGGGAGTGTGGCCCTGTCCCTCTTGCCAGGGCTGGCAGCAGATGGCAGAGGCTTTCTCTTCTTCCCCATGTTTGTGGGGTTGCTGGCTGGCACCAAGGCTGGCAGGCAGGCTGGCAGGAAGGCAGGCAGCAAGGTTGGCAGGCAGACTGGCAGGCAGCAAGGCTGGCAGGCAGGCTGGCAGCAAGGCTGGCAGGCAGGCTGGCAGCAAGGCTGGCAGGCAGGCTGGCAGGCAGGGAGGCTGGCAGGGAGGCTGGCAGGATGGCAGGCAGCAAGGCTGGCAGGCAGGCATGCAGGGCAGGCTGGCAAGGCACTCGATGTGTCTGGAAGCAGGTCTTTCCTCTGAATGGTGACCTGCTTGGGAGCTGCCTCCCTTTATATCCGCGGGGCTGACGTAATGCATCCTCCCCGCATGCGCATTGAACGCTAGGCATCCACTAGGCATCCGCTAGGCATCCGCTAGGCTTCCGCTGTGCATCCACTTCATCCGCTCGGCGTCCGCTCTGCATCTGCTGTATCTGTTCTGCGTCCGCTTTGCTGCGGTCCCCCGGAAGCCTTGCGGATGTGCCATCTGCTCCCATCCGCTTCCATCCGCTAGGCTTCCGTTCTGCATCCGCTTTCCATCCGCCCTGCGTCCTCCCCGTCCGTTCCTTTCCGTGTTATCCGCTCTGGTTATGCAAATTTTTGTCTCTTTTGAGAGCGGATAACAACGGATGGAACATTTTTCTCGTCCGCTGTGTCCTTTTTACTAACGTTTTGCATCCGTCGGCCAGTGTGACAGGGCCTTAACATACTTTCCTGGAACATTTCTGGATGGCATTCTAAGTGTAGGATAGTTCTATCTTGGATTATATCTCTGAATATGATATTATGTTACAGAGTCATGACCTGGCCAACTGAAGACAGAACACTTGATAATTACATTGTACAATGTCATAAAGCTACCAGAGCTAGGAAGTGGAGCTATGCAAAGCAAGTGCTCACCGAACCGGTTGTTACACAGATTGAATCGCACCACTGAATAAACCATTTGCCACCTCAAAAACAGCACACTTCTGAGCATAGCTATGGGACAGCCCAAAGAAATACAGAAAGAATGCAACATGGATAAAGAAGGTAGATACAAATAAAAATGGAAATGAAAGAACTTTTAATAAACAGCAGTAAACATGAAGAAAAGGGCAAGGAAGAATAAGAATTAATTAACACCAGAAGAAGATGAACTGCATGATTTTTGCTTGAAGCAAGTCTAAAACTCAGTGGAGGGAAACACTATCAAGTCAATTAACACCTGGGTAATTCATTAGATTCATTAGATTCATAGCTGGAATAGTGATTGGATTCAAGTAGAACAAAAAATCCTGAACAGGAAGACCAGAAAAATAATGACAATGGATTATGTCCTTCATCCACGCAGGAACATTGACAAACTCTAGTTACTAAGGAGCATAAATGGATATAGAATATTGCAAATATACCACGGAGTTGAAGGAGAGAAAAAAGGGCATTAGAAGAATATTTGAAGGACAGTTGCCCTTTTTGCTTCTGTTGTAATGACAAGGCAGTCGAAGTGTTTGATCATGATCAACTAAATCATGATGAACTTTATTGGAGTATAGTCTTACATTTATACATATTTTTAGTTATCCTCCATCATTGGTTAACTTTGGTTACTGCTTAACTTTCGTTACTGTTCAGCACAGTAATCCATACAATTAATTATCTCTAGTTAAAGTCTAACATATGTTTACTTCCCCGCTTGAATCCTCCTTTAGATTAGTGACTTTGTTTGCCTGAGTTGTTTGTATTTGCTCGGAAACATTCTTTTTCTGAGGTTTGCCATCCAATATTGGAACATTCCTGCAATTACAACTCTACATATCCTCGTTTTTTATTTTAAATGGAGGATTCAAAGATTTATGAATGTATCACAATTGTAGAGGATTAAGAGAAGGGGAAACAGGATGAAACAATGCAAATAAATTTGGAATACATTGAATAAAACAACAGGTTGCAATTAGTACAATAATAATAATTATAGCATAAAAGAAAAAATGTTTGAGGCAAGTTCATCCTGAATAGTTTTATTCAAAGAATGAAAATGCACAGCACATCCACGGTGACCAACTAAAGCCCATGTCCCACTGCACCAACGGATGCAAAGAGGATGGAAAACGGACAAAAAAGCTTGCCATCCATTGGAAAACACAATGCATCCGTTGTGTACTCATTGCATACGTGTTTCATGCGCTCTATCCATCAAGCATCCATCCACTGAGATTTCATCTGCGCAAGAAGTTTTGAGCTGCACAAAACATTTTGAACGGATGAAATTTCCGCTGCGTACGATGTACATCCGTGACATATACGGGCAACAAACATTCTATGTCCGTAATCATCTGTTAAACGTGCTCTGTATCCTCTCGGCATCCTCTGGCCATCCTCGCAACTCACATCCGCTCCAGATGAAAACGGAAAGAGGGAAGAAACGAAAGGTACACGGAACGTCCACACAGCATTAGTAGCACGGACATAGAAAGGATGTAAGCAGATGCATCTCGTATATAAAGCATTAAAATGGAAAAAACGTTTGTATCTGGGATGTATCTCAGATATTTAGGATGTCTGCAGTATGCCTAGAGTATGTGGAAGGACACCGAGCGGGCAACCAATATTTCCTATAAAAAGGGGGAGGAAATCACCTGGATCTCAGTATGAGTCCAGCAGCCGTGGTGTACAGACCTCTTCACCCTTGGTCTTGCTCTTCCACTTCATCCATTGTTCTCCACCATGGATCATAACACAGTCCTTATGGTAGCTGTGATCATTCAACACCAGAACCAAGCCCTGTTCAGACTGTTTCACCTTTTCTACAAAAGGAGAAGAAGGAGATGTTCAAGAGCTGTTTGGGTCCGAGGATGGATCGGGAGAAGAATGGAGTTTGGACTGTATGACAAGCTGATGGTGGAGCTGAGAAATGAAGACACTCGTGCATTCCAGCACTTCATGAGGATGCCACCAGCCATGTTTGATGAAATTGTAGAGCGTCTGAGACCCAGGTTGACCAAGCCGAGCACCAACTTCCGTCCCAACCTGGACCCTGGACTGAAGGTGGCACTGACTCTGTGGCACTTGGCCTCTGGAACCACATACAGAAACATGCAGTATGCCTGGAGGGTGCCACACAACAGCATCAGCAAAGTGGTCAGAGAAGTGGTGCAGGCCATCATTAAAGAATACGTGGAGGAGCTCCTCAAGTGCCCCTCCACTGAACAAGGCTGGAGAAAACACTCTGCAGAAGAGTGGTATCAGAGGTGGAACTTTCACCACACCGTTGGAGCCATAGATGGGAAGCACGTGGCCAGCAAAGCTCCAGCCAACTCAGGGTCCACTTATTACAACTACAAGGGCTTCTTCAGTATCATCCTCTTTGCCATGGTTGATGCTGACTACAAGTTCATGTACATCGATGCTTCAGACAACGGGTAAGCTTCAGATAGCCAGGTATACAATGCCAGTGACCTCAAAGATGGGCTGGAACGCAACCTCATCATGGGTTTTCCAGATCCAGACCACCTACCCAACGACACACAAGATGTGCCCTACTTCATCGTGGGTGATGACGCCTTCTCCCTCAGAACCTACCTCATGAAGCCCTACACTTCAAGATACCTCACCCGTGAAGAGAGGATCTTCAACTACAGGCTGTCCAGGGCAGGACAGGTGGTGGAGAACGCCTTTGGCATCCTGGCCAACAGGTTCCAGGTACTTCTCACCACCATGCAGCATCACCAAGAGACTGTGAGGAGCATCGTGGAAGCTTGCTGCATCCTGCACAATCTCATGCGCACCCACTACCCAGTGTTGCAGAACAGGCTTGTGGACCATCAACAAGGGAATGGGAACATGGAGCCTGGTGAATGGAGGCAAGGACGAAACCTGATAGACACTGTGGATGTACAAGGCCCCAACAGAGCTTCACGTGAAGGGAAGAAGCAGCGCAACCTCCTGAGACACTGGTGCAACTCCCCAGCTGGAGCAGTGGAGTGGCAAGACAAGATGATCATTGATTCATGGATGTTTCCTTGAGCCTGTCTCATCACACTGATGAGATTGTGCCATGTATGTTGAGTGGTCCTACAATGAATAAGGAATTAATAAAGAGCTTTGTTTATTTTGAAATGTGTTGATCAATGAATAAATTGTTATTGATAAAAAGGGCGATATGTGTGGCAGCTGGGAGGGTGGACCATACAGTCCCACTATGCTTGCACTGGAGGTTTATCTATCCCACAGCTATCCTTACCTATCCCACAACTATCCTTACCCACAAGTATGCAAAGGATTAACCCTTTTTTCAAAGTTTTCACCAACACTTTATTAAGTAAAAAAAATGAACCAAGTGTGTGAAGCAAAGATAACCTTTATTAATAACTGTCTTAAGTAAACACTATGACTTTATTAAAAAAGCAAAATGAACCAAGTAAAGTGTCCCAAGCAAAGATAAACTGAACAGGTAACAACTCAGTCTCTGGCGCTATTCTCAGTCACTCTGAGGCATGTCCATGGTCTCAGCTGTCAAGCGGCCAGGGACTGTGGAGGTGTCTGTGGCTGGAGTGCTGGTCTGAGGCGTTATTGGGGTGCTTGGCCCCGAGAGTACAACAGGGGATGGTGTGTTCAGGAAGCTCTCAGAGAGCTGACTCAGTCCCGTGAGGTTGAGAGGCCCTTCATCAAGGACCTGGGATGTCAGGCACAAGACTGATGACTGATTGTCTGTTGACAGGCTTGGCTGTGGGGTGGAGAAAGGAGGAGTGTAGTGGGGCTGTCTGGTCTGCAGCTGGGCGAGGTGTGGCATCTGTGGCGTGCGATGTACCTGGGCCTGGACTGGGAAGGGCTGTTTCTGCTGTGGGAAGTCCTGGTAGTCATAGCCTTGGTAGGTGAGGGGCTGTTGAAAGCCATGGAAAGGCAGTGACATCATCTGGGGTGGAGGAGCAGACCTGGACTGGGTAGAAGCAGGTTGAGCTGGACCTTGAGGGTTGTGCAGAAGTGCTGTTATCTTTTGCTTCATCACCTGGTATTGGGCCTCGGACAGGTCCATGAGGGTCTGGCTCACATAGGTGATGAAGGGCTTCCGGTACGAGGATGGTATGTCACTGTGGACCAGCTGAGAGAGAAGTTCTATGCTGGTCTTGATTGTGTCCCTGATCTCCAAGAGGACAGTGTGGCTCTGGCCCTCCAGTCTGCCTCTCTGCCTGCATCCTGTGAAGCTGGGGGTGTGCGTTGGTCTCTGGTGGCTGCCGCTTCTTGCTCCATTTTTGACAGGGGATCCTCCAAGTCCTCCGGCATGGGAAGTGCAGCTGTTGGGGGGGTCTCTGCTGTGGGGCCCTCCGAAGACACCTGCCTGAACAGGGCAGCTGTCTCCTGGCTGGAAGAGGACTGACTGTCTGTGGGCTGTCTGAGGGAGAGGGGTGTCAGAGGGGATGCTCCTCGGTGGCGGATCTCACCCTCCAGGAAGCTGCACTTGGCCATTACATACATCTCCCGGTCAGTGAGCTTGACAGCGGCCTGCCCAGATTTCTTCAGGTGTAGCTTGCCATACCAGCTGTGCATGTGCTTCCATCATCCCAGGAGGACATCCGCAGTGTAACCCAGGCTCTCTGCCTTGTCTCTCCAAGCTGCCTGCTTCTTCTTGGTGTCGCGATACAGTCTGTGGCCCTTTCTCCAGAGGTACTCGTTCTCCCTCAGCCATTCCAGCACCTCCTCCTCATGCTCCTCAGAAATGGTGTATTGTTTCCTCTCTCCCTTCTCCTTCCGTTGCCTCTTCCTCCCTCTGGCAGGGCCTTCAGCAGCAGGGCCTTCAGGGGCTTCACCAGCAGGACTTTGAGGGCCTTGGGGCTGGTCCACCGCAGCAGTACCAGCAGCACCAGCAGCAGGAGAAGCACCAGCAGCACCAGCAGCCCCAGCAGCACCAGCAGCAGAAGCACCAGCAGCAGGAGAAGCAGCAGCAGCACCAGCACCAGCAGCACCAGCAGCTTCAGAGGCAGTGCCAGGGGGTGGGATGGGGGTTCTGTCCTCCTTGCCCGGGCTGCCAGGAGTAGGCACAGGCTTTCTCTTCTTCCCTGACTGACGAACCATGGTGTTATTTGAAGATGTCTGTGGCAGCACGTCTTTCCTCTGAATGCTGACTGCGTGCAAGCTGCATCCTTTTATATCCGTGGAGCTGACGCAATTCATATTCCTCGCATGCGCAGTGAACACTTTGTATCCGATATACATCCGCTATCCATCCGCTTTGCTTCCTATAGGCGTCCGTGATGCATCCGTGTCATCTGCTAGGCATCCGTTCTTTCCGCTATGTGTCCGCTTCGCAATTCTCCCCCGGAAGCCCTTCGGATGTGTCATCCGCTTCCATCCGCTGTCATCCGCTAGGCTTCCTACGAACATCCATTTGACATCCCCGCTACATACTACCCCCGTCCGTTCCTTTCCATTCTTTTCCATTCTGGCTATGCAAATTTGGACCACTTTTGGGAGCGGATAACAACAGATGGAGCCACCCCCAAAATTTTGCTCGTCCGTTGTGTCCTTTTTGCATACGCTTTGCATCCGTCAGCCAGTGGGACCTAGACTTTACTTACAGAACCCTCCCTGATGGGCTAAAAGATAGTCTATGGCAAAACGCTGCTATAAGACATCTTGATTTAAATCTTCCATTTCATGTTGCAAATCACGAATAATAGCAGCAGTAGCATTGATGGATTTTTCAAGTCTGCAGGTGAGACCAAGATCGTCTGTTTTCTTGAGCAATTATGCCAGGATAAGAGCCTAAGTAAGGACTCCTGTAATGGTCCCTGCCAATGCCCAGCCAAATGTAGAACCAGAAGACAATTGTGTGTCAATAATGACTTCATCATTACATGTAGGCCCTAGAGAGGAACACCGCTGTCGAGTTGATAGGAGTGTACCTATTTGAACAGGTAGAGTAAAATAACCTATAGCTGCACATTGATAATTCTGAGGATGAACATTAGTGGCATATTTATCAAAAAAGAACCATATATTAGGATCCTTAAGCTGCCAACCAGCACATATTGATCCTGTATTAGATTGATCAGAGGCATTAAAAATAGGAAAATTGTCAGGATTCATATCAGGAGCTGTATTAATGCCATGCAAAGAAGAATTAAAGGTACCTGACAACCAATAGTAGTTAGAACAATAACTATAATTCCCCAGCTTTTTTAATATGTGCTGAGCAACATCATAATCTGACCAATTAAGAAGCCAAGTGTGTTTAGCGTGACAACAGAAACACAGACCCCTTGTAAATTGACTAACTTTCAAGTAACACCAACGGACAGAATTCAATTGCATAGGGGGTTTAGAAAATAGCCAGGAGTGTGAAATAGATTGTAGTAGTGAGACAATAAATATAGAAGACATGATCAAGTTAGGAGTACAAGAAATTTGACCAAATGCCATTGGGGACTCATAGTATAAAGTAATATTTGTGCCATGGGTCATAAACATGTATTGGGCATGACGAACCCACAAATTAGGGTTAAGACGAACCACAGAAGTGTCATTTTGAGCAGAAACACCATTAACCATAAACAAGAAAATACAAAGTAAAATGGTAACAGAATTAGCAGTAAAAATAGCAAAAACAGCAGCAACAAGATTTTCAGGAGTCTGAGGTAATGAGGCCTGTTGCAGTTATTGTTGAGCTTGATATGTAGTAGATTTAACTTGGCCCCAAGTGATGGGTTGCGGGCGCATGGACCTTGGAAGACGAACTTCCATGTTCAGGTGAAGATTGAAATCCAGAATCAGGTTGTGAAGGTCCTGATGCCATGCCATGATATGGACGAAAACAGCGTGCTGGAACCCACACTGCTTGTCGAGTAGAAGGATCTTCTATGGCGGCATAACTGCGACCCCAGGTGATCCATCAGTAAAGACTGTAAGAGCTTTAGAAATAGGATTTCGCACAAAAATGGAAGAAAAGGCCGGATTTAAAGTAGTAGTAACCACTATTCTAGGATCTTTGGGTAAAGAATACAACTAGATCTCCTGGTGATTGTGCTCCCTTCAAAGATTGAAATAAGAGCAACATATCACCAGTTGTAAGGTAGAAGAATGGGTGTGATCAATTCATAATGCCAAGTAATTTTTGCCATTGTACTAATGTATATGATTTCTGTACTTGTAATTCAGGAAGAATTGGAATGGAGGAATTGTGCAACATTCTATGTCCTAAGTAGGTATAAGGTTCTACCTTTTGAATTTTGTCTGAGGCAATATGCAATCCCTGTTGTGCCACAATATCCGTTAACTCTTTTAACAACTTAGATTCATCAAAATCTGGGGCTGCTGTCAATATATCATCCATATAATGATAGACTAAATAGAAAGGAAATTTATTCCAAAAGGGTTGAAGGGCATTATCCACAAAATATTGACAAAGTGTAGGGGAATTAAGCATTCCCTGAGGCAACACTCGCCAATGATATCGTTTTGTGGGTATTCTATTATTAAAAACTAGGACAGTAAATGCTAATTTCTTTGTCTTGAGGCTGCAAAGATATAGTAAAAAAGCCGTCTTTAAGATCAACTACCAATAATTTATAAAAATTAGGAATTAAGTTAGGATTTGGTAGACCACATTGTAAAGGACCCATGGGTTGGATACATTTATTAATTTCTCTTAAATCCTGCAAGAGGCGCCATTTCCCATTTTTCTTTTTTATATGACCAGCAGCCAATTGTTCTTGAACCAATTGTTGTAAAGCAGCAAGTTTTTCCTTTGATAACGGCCATTGTTCCACCCAAACTGGCGTAGAACAGAGCCATTTAAGAGGAAGAGCCATCATCAAGAATCAAATGGGCATTAAGAAGAGAAAGGATATCATGGCCCCAAATATTAGTATGAATATCTAGAATGTATGGTTGTAGGGAAAAGGACTTACCAGCAGATGTTGTAACTCTATTTTCTTGAACACTCTGCCAAGCAGCTGTAGAACCTCCTATTCCCCACAATGAAGAAACTGTCGTTTTTGGCCACTGTACTGGCCACTGTAAAGAGGAGATGACAGTAACATCGGCTCCAGTATCCAATAACCCTTGAAATGGTTGTTTATTTAGGAAGAGCATGAACAAAGGACGAGAGGAGTTCAGCTGATGAAGTAAGCCTACAGATAAAGAAGTTGATCCAAATCCTGCATCCCCACGATTACTTATACCAGGAGATGGAATTTCATATGGAAGAAGCAGCAATTGAGCAACAGAAGAATTACAAGGAAGAACTTGAGGAAGATTCACCCAAATCTGAATCATAATGATACCAGTGTAATCTGAATCTATTACCCCAGGCACAACAAAACAGCCCTTTTTGTGTGCAGAAGAACAAGGCAAAATTAAGCCAATTAATCTTGAAGGAAGAGGACCTTTAAATTGAGATGGAACTATTTTAACTTCCATGGGAAATTAAAACTCAATTTCCTCTTGAGTGATTAAATCGATCCCAGCGCTACCGGCTGTGGCTGGAGAGGAGTGAGAGAGACTGCTGGAGGAGTCAGAGTGATAGGAAAGGCACGCTTTGGATTCTGGGTGGGTGCCACACCCATTGGCAAGTTTCCTGACTGAAACCGACATTGATTGGCCCAATGAAATCCTTTTTTGCAAATAGGGCACTTCTTAGAAGGAGGATTCTGAGGCATAGAAGGTGTAGAACGACAGTCCTTCTGAAAGTGGCCAGGCTTTTTACACTTAAAACAGTTACCAATTGGTTTCTGTCCTTCCTGAATAGCAGCTGCTAACAAATGCATTTTATAAGTTTGTGATCCAATATCCTGGCAGATTCGCAGCATATCTGCCAGAGTGTAATGAGCAGTAGCCTTTAATGGCTGTAAAGCTCTTTTACAATCTGCATTAGCATTTTCAAAAGCTAACTGGTGAAGAAGTTCACCAGCAGCTTCCTGATGATCAAACTGCTGTCTAATTGCTTTGGACAGACAGCTCACAAACTCAGCGTAAGGCTCATTGGCATTCTGTCGAATGTTTGAAAAATTTGTTCTAGGTTCTCCAGCTTGGGGCACCTTAAGAAAAGCACGAAAGGCACATTCAGAAACAATAGTTAACATAGCTGGAGGAAGAACAACTTGAGTAGGAATTGTACCAAATGGTCCAGAATCAAATAGCTGCTCAACTGTATATGGTCCTCCCCCTCCTAAAGCAGCAGCTTGAGCATGTCTCATATATTCACTCTCCCAAACCACATATTGCATGGAAGTTAAAATCATGCAAAATATTTGCTTCCAATCTTCAGGGATCATTGTATAACCATTTTTATTCCTTCTGCAAGTCCTCTTGTAACTGCCTTTTTTAATTCTCTTAAGATCTGATAAGGCAGACCCTCCCATTCTGCTACTTGCAGTTCAAGCTGTGGCCCCTGACCAGGATGATATTGTACTGGACAAACAGACAGAAATTCTGCAAGTTCTGTTCCTGAGACAGAGGCATCTTTTTACAATTCTCAACCATTTTCTGAAAAGAAGATTGAACAATAGAGTCAGGAGGCTTTTGCCCTGTATCTGCAGGAGCTGAGGGAATTGAAGACATATATTTAGGTGAAGAAGGGGGATAAATGACAGCATTAGTATAACATGAAGGTAGAGATGTTAAAAGAGAAAGTTCATTGTGACCAAATTTTTCAATTGCATGTCTACATAAATGCCACACATGCAAAACTTCTATTTTTGCTCAAGGTTCAGTATGCAATGTTTTCCCTATACGTTCCCAATCAGTTAACTTTAAAGACCCCTCTTTTGGATACCATAAGCACTTCTGGACCAGCCTTAAGAGATTTATCTGTGGTACCTCAGTATTATTTTTCTTCAACAAATAGCCTAACTCATCTACATGCTTCCTTTGTTCCTCAGAAAGCGAAGATCCCATACTTACAGAAACCAAAAGGTTGAAGAAACCACAAAGGGTTGAATGTGCACCAAATCCTTGCCGGGCAAAGTAAGAGGGTCCCTGTTCATGCGCCACTTGTTGTCATGATGAGGCAGTCGAGGTGTTTGATCATGATCAACTGAATCATGATGAACTTTATTGGAGTATAGTCTTACATTTATACATATTTTTAGTTATCCTCCATCATTGGTTAACTTTGGTTACTGCTTAACTTTCGTTACTGTTCAGCACAGTAATCCATACAATTAATTATCTCTAGTTAAAGTCTAACATATGTTTACTTCCCCTCTTTAATCCTCCTTTAGATTAGTGACTTTGTTTGCCTGAGTTGTATTTGCTCGGAAACATTCTTTATCTGAGGTTTGCCATCCAAGATTGGAACATTCCTGCAATTACAACTCTACATGCTTCTTCAACTGTCCAGTATATTTACATTACACCATGCAAGCTTACTGAATACTGGAAAGACCAAATGGCCTACAAGAAAAACTAACAGAAGAAGAGAAAAGAGAACATTACATGGCCAGTACGTTAAAAAAAATAGCAGGCAAAGCAGATAATAACAAAACTTGGCAATGGTTAAAAGCAGGAAATTGAAAAAAGAGACAGAGGGGCTTATTCTGATTGCACAAGACCAAGACTTTAAAAATGTATACAAAGTCATAATTTAGAAGACAGCAAAAGAAAGCAAGTGCCGCTTCTGTAAAGAAGCTGAAGAAATGGTAAACCATCTTGTTAGCTGCTGCAAGAAGATTACACAGACTGACTACAAGCAATGGTATGACAATGCTGCATTGGAAGATATGCAAGAAATACCATTTGCCTACAAACAGAACTGGTAGGCCCATAAAATAGACATTCTAATAAAAATGAAAAACCTACACTACTCTGAGACTTTAGACATCAAACACACAAACTCCTACCATATAACACCCCAGATTTAACTGTCGATAAGAAAGACATAAAAGTCTGGATATTGGATGTGACAGTACCTGGAGTCAGCAGAATAGAAATGAAAGAACTAGGGAAAATTAAAAAATGCAAAAACCTGCAAATAAAACTAGAACAACTTTGGCAATAGAAAGCAAAGATAGAACCAATAATAATAAGCATCTAGGATGCAACCACAAAATCTCTGGAGCATCACTTGAACATCATCAGCATTGACAATACTGCCATCAGTCAATTGCAAAAGGCAGCTTGACTTGGAACAGCTTACATCCTGAAAATCTTTAATATTATTAAAGGATTAGCTAGACAGACTATATGACCAACCATGATAATACATAAATAGATGGGCATGAAGTCAGAACCAACTAAAGAACTGGCAGCTATGATTTCACATTCTTGTGTACATAATAAAGCATTTGTGTCTTTTTCATGGATATTTCATGCTATTAAACCTTCTCAAAATGGATGTGTCTTTCTTTCCTCACCATATTGTTTATGAAAAAAGCACTCTTTGCCTGACTTCTCTGATCAGACATGTCCATTATGGTTGAAATTTTGACATAGCTCTCATCCTCCTCAGAGGTAGATGAGCCTCACAACCCAGTCAACTATAGGCACTAGAAGCTTACATTCCACAACAAAACACACTATCAGACACTATATTTAACACTATCAAACACTATTTTAACACTATCAAACAATGCCCACTGCCTATCCCAGGTTCTTGGGAAGGACTCAACAAATGGATAAAAACCCCAAATTCAATCTAAACATCTTGCTGACTGAATAACCAGTTATAATAACAAAAAGTTAAATCCTGGTTTTGAAGAAAACTGAATGGTCCAACAACTCTAATTCTACACAAATTAAAACAATATGTTTGATTTCAAGAGCCTTGGTGGTGCAATGTTTAGAATGCAATATTGTAGGTTAACTCACTGCCACTGCCAGGAGTTTGATTTCTTTGATCCTGACCGGGTTAAGGTTGTCTCAGCCTTCCATCTTTCCAAGGTCATTAAAATGAGGATCCAGATTGTTGGGGGCAATATATTGACTCTGTAAACCACTCAGAGAGGGCTGTAAAGCATTGTAAAGTGCCATACAAGTCTAAGTGCTATTGCAAAATTTAAATAGATATATGTTTTTTCTTCTGATATTCACTGGGTCTTAAGCAATGGACCATTGCTTAAGGAAGGAGAAAAAAATCTTATTTACCTGGCAGTCTCCCTCCATTCTGCATCTTCTCCTTCTCGCAAGCAAAGTTCATCAAGCTCAGTGAATAAATCATGTGGGATGTGCTCCTCATCATCATCTTCTGTTCCAAGAATAAACTGCACCCTCTGTGAAGGAGTATCTAGAGAAGAAAAAGAGCAATACTAAGAAAGTTAATCAGATGGCATGACTTTACTAAAGCAGCTGAATAGCCAGCATTATGATTTGATGGAAACATGATATAAATCATAGTCGACAAACATTATATGATTGAGGACCAATGTGAAATTTCAAAAATATTCATTAATTCACAAAATGACTGCCATGTGTAGGAGATTTTTCAGTTGATAAGTTAGTAACATAAAAAAAATACCCCTTTAGTAAAAGATAAGAATATGCTTTCTTGTACCATCCCATCCAACAGCCCAGATCACCTCTTTTCTTTTCAGAGTAAGTATTTCCAAACAGAGCACTAGACCAACCTCTATCCCCACACCATTTTATTAATGATTTCCATAAAATACCTCTAGCACTTATAAATTGGACAGAGCCTGGCTAGTGCAGAGGAAATGTCAATGATCATATTGATGCCTATCCCTGCTGTAGATAAAAATGGTTAAAGTAGATGTAGCCCCTATTAAAAATTCTCTTAGGAATGTTCCTGAATTTTTTTTATTTTTCCACTGGGGAGAGGAAACTAAATGTTCACCATAAATGTAAGATGAATTTAAACATGACATTGAATAAATGTAATCACATTTGCTTTAAAAAGGAAATGAATGTGTGGGTGTCCAACAAGAATAAACTAAGGATAAGCAAAATTCATGACTAGGAAAAAAATATTTGGTGGAATATTTCTTTCTCTCTGGATTATCTTAAAGTTCCTCTGGATCTTGTTATGGGGATTATTTGGTGATTTGGTGAATTGGAGGCAGTCTGAAGTGGTCGATTGTGATTCAGCCCCTCAAAATCTGTTCCATTTGCAACACCCTGTTCAAATACTTGGACCTACTTCTGATTCAAATGATTTACTTTCCAGAGGATTAATTTTCAGAGGAAATTCAGCATAGTCTTGGGTGAGTTTTACACATCCCTGAAAAAAAGGAAGATGCATGTAAAGCTTTGAGGGTTATAGATATGACACTACATGGACATTTTGTTTAAAAATCCATATTTGCTTCTGGGTTATACTTTCTGTTGGGTTATACTTCCTATATACCTCCTGTTGTTTTTTTTAGATACTGGTTCTTTTCTTCAAGGTTTCTGAGTTAGTTTGGTTTTAAAATTGATAGGTTTCTTGTTTTTAGAAGCAGTAGGCATCAAAAAAATATAATGCCAATAGGAATTAAACACATTAAAGCTGTTGGAAATGTCATCAGATTCCTGGATCATATTACCATAAGTGGTGGATATGTGTGAAAGCCAAAAGATACTGGACTTAAATTCATACATGGCTGGAAAAAATGACAAAACAACATATAGACTTGAAACCTGAGATATTTTTATTGGGTATCTAGCCTGAAGGATACAGTAGAAAATTGATATATTTGATTATTAATGTTTTGACAGCAGCTAGAATGGTATTTACGCAAAACTGGAAAAATGAAAAATCCCAATAGAAGAGGAGGTGATAAAGAAAATAATGAAATGTGCAGAAATGAGTAGATTGACATTTGCTATCAGAGAGCAAGAAGTAAAAGAATATTATAAAAATATGGGATTTATTTTATCAATGGCTAGATAAGAAAATAGAGAAATAAAATATACTATAATATAAATATAACATAATAGTTAAGATAATACAATGTGATGACATGTTATAATTGATTATTGTGAAATGGATATTTTGAACTAGGTTTTATAACAGTTGAGATTTGCTCAAAAAGGAAGATGCGAATTTACAATTACAATCTAATGATTTGATAATAATATGATTTTATGCGGATAGTAGCCTTATACATTATGAACTTTAATATAAAATTAGGAGGGAATGACTGTTGATATTGTGCACGAGATATGTACCAACCGACACACTGTACAATGGAAATAAGATTTTATTTAATGTTTTAGGTTTTGTGTTTGTTTGTTTGTTGTTAAAAATAAAAAACTTTTTTAAAAAAGGAATTAAATGCATTGAAAATATAAGCAGTAGACAAGTAACTAAGTTTTCCATTAAAGCAATTGTTTTTGTTTCGGAGAAAGTCATGAACTGAAGGACTTCTACACAAGTAGAATGAACTGTGTGAACAATGTTGCCTATTTTCATGAAACGTTCCGTGGCAGAGAAAGACTCTTCATAAAAGAGCCATATCTCACTGCCTTGTGTTTGAAGGGGTGGTCTGGGCCTTCATTATAGGGGATTTTTGACTCACCCTACCTCCCACTTCCTGGGATCCTGCTGTAGCTCCATGCTGATCTGATTAAGGAGCCGAATGGAGAACATGCCAGCATGCCAGGCATTTGGAAGGTAGTAGAGTTTTGCCACCACAACAGGCACAAAAACGGGAAGGAGGGGAATGCTAGAAATTCATTCCCTTTTATATTTGTGCAAAGGATAAATGTGTTTTAGGCTTGGATCTTGAGTGGGTAGGATGAGCCACTTGGTTGTGAGCTATTAATTGAGCTTGTATTGTTATTATTTGTATCTACAAAACTCCTGGAGATTGGCTGGACACATTCTTGCAGTTTTCTTGGCAAGGTTTGTCCTTGTCTCCTTCCTAGGGATGAGAGAAAGTGATTGGCCCAAAATCACCCAATTGACTTCATGCCTAATGTGAGACAACTATAGAACTCACAGTATCCTGGTTTCTAGACCAGAGGCCTCCAACCTTTTGGGCACCAGGGACCGGTCCCGTGGAGAAAGGTTTTTCCACGGACTGGAGAGGGTGTTGTTTCATTTGCTGCCTGCATCCTGTGGATGAGACTTCGCTTGTTTGCATGGCCAAGTCACTGGCATGCCATGGGCCAGGGCCAGTCCACAGACCGAGCATTGGGGACCCCTGTTCTAGACTGATGCCTTAACCATTACCCCAAACTAGTTGTCAGTTGAGTTTTTAAGTGAGCACTAATTGACTAACAGTTCTCTGAGCTTAGCTTTTAGCCAAAACAGCAATCACAGACTGGCTAATGGTTTACTGCAAGCTCTATAAGCTAACAAACCTGTCAAATGTGCTCTATAAACAAACAGACATAAAAACAGCCCTGGGGTGAAAATAAAAGAAGAAAGTAAAATTCTGTATAAAACTAGATGTCTGCTCAGACAGTAATCTTTTCTGCTGTCATACTTCATTGTTAAGAAATGTTTATGAAAAAGTAGTATAGTTTCCTATCATTGTTGTTGGAATAATTATTAAATTTTAGATAACACAAAGCAACTAAACATATCCGATACTCCTGCCTCCACAACCAACCTATGAGGAGAAACTGGGCTGAGAGAGAGCAATTGGTCCAAAGTCACACAGCTGATTTTGCAGCCTAGAATTCATAGTCTTCTGCTTTCTAGACCTGCCTTTTAACCAGGATGTCAAGTTGGCTCAAATGAAATCTCTGAATGAATAGGAGAGCATGTAAATGACCCTTGAAGCTTGTTACAGATTTTAATAGGTGAATGCAGCAAAGCTTGTGTTAATGCAAGATAGACAGAATGTTGTGTTACAGAGGGAAAGCTCCTAGTAGTGTTGCCTCTGAAGTATTAAATAGCAAATTATGTCCAGGCAATATTTACAGTGTTCTTTGTTAAGCCCATGTCACACTGGCCAACGGATGCAAAAAGGATACAGCGGACGAGCAAAATGTTCCATCCGTTGTTATCCACTCTCAAAAGGGGCAAAAATTTGCATAACCAGAGCGGATAACATGGACGCGGGGAAGACGCAGGGCGGATGCAAAGCGGATGCGGAACGGAAGCCCAGTGGATGGAAGCGGATGGGAGTGGGTGGCACATCCGCAGGGCTTCCAGGGGGCCTCAACGAAGCGGACGCGGAACGGATAAAGCAGATGCAGAGCAGACGCCGAACGGATGAAGCGGATGCAGAGCGGAAGCCTAACGGATGCCTGTCGTTCACTGCGCATGCGGGGAGGATGCATTGCGTCAGCCCCGCGGATATAACAGAAGCAGCTCGGAAGCAGGACACCATTCAGAGGAAAGACCTGCTGCCAGACGGATTGGCTGCCTTGCCTGCTTTGCCTGCATGTCTGCCTGCCAGCCTTGCTGCCAGCCTTGCTACCAGCCTTGCTACCAGCCTTGCTGCCAGCCTCCCTGCCAGCCTTGCTGCCAGCCGGTCTGCCTGCCAGCCTTGCTGTCTGCCTTCCTGCCAGCCTTGCTGTCTGCCTGCCTGCCAGCCTTCCTGCCAGCCTTGGTGCCAGTCTACCTGCCAGCCTTTCTGCCAGCCTTGGTTCCTGCCAGCCTCCCTGACAGCCAGCAACCACACAACCATACGGAAGCACAGCAAGTCTCAGCCATCTGCTGCCAGCCCTGGCAAGAGGGAAAGGGCTACCATCCCACCCCCTGGCCCTCACTCTGGTTCTGCTGGGGCTTCTGCAGCACGGGCTCGCTCTTCTGGGGCTGGCACTTCTGCTGCTTCTGCTTCTGGAGGAGCTGATGACAAGCACTCCAGCACCAGCCACCTCCACAGCACCTGCACCCTTCACCCCTGGGACTGAGCGACCAAGAGGAGTGCCAGAGACTCATTTTTGTCTTATAGCTTTTTGTTAATAAAGTCTATTTATGATTCACACACTTGCTTCATTTCTTTTTTTTAATAAAGTCTTGCTGGAAACTGTTAGAAATGGTTTAAGCCTTTGCATGCTTGTGGGATGGGTAAGGATAGCTTTGGTATGGGTTAGGATACCTGTGGGATGGGTAATAGCTGTGGGATGGGTTAGGATAGCTGTGGGATAGATAAACCTCCAGTGCAAGCATAGTGGGACTGTATGGTCCACCCTCCCAGGTGCCACACCTACGGCCCTTTATTATCAATAATAATGTAATAATTATCCACACATGTCAACATAAACACAACTCTTTATTAAACGCCCTGTTCATTGTAGGCCAACCAAACATACATGGCCCAATCTAATCTGTGTGATGAGACAGGCTGAAGGAAGCATCCATTAAGCATCTACCATCCTGTCTTGCCACTCCACTGCTCCAGCTGGGGAGTTGCACCATAGTCTCGGGAGGTTGCGCTGCTTCTTCGCTTCATTTGAGGCTCTGTTGGGGCCTTGCACATCCTCAGTGTCGATCAGGTTTCGCCCTTGCCTCCATTCCCCAGGCTCCATGACCCCATTGGCTTGTTGGAGGTCCATGAGCCTGTTCTGCAAGACTGGGTAGCGGGTGCGCATGAGATTGTGCAGGATGCAGCAAGCTCCCATGATCCTCCTCACGGTCTCTGGGCAATGCTGCATGGTGGTGAGAAGTACCTGGAACCTGTTAGTCAGGATGCCAAAGGCGTTCTCCACCACTCGCCTTGCCCTGGAGAGCCTGTAGTTGAAGATCCTCTCTTCACGGGTGAGGAGTCTGGAAGTGTAGGGCTTCATGAGGTAGGTTGTGAGGGAGAAGTCGTCATCCCCCATGATGAAGTAGGGCACATCTTGTGTGTCGTTGGGCAGGGGTTCTGGATCTGGGAAGCCCATGATGAGGTTGCGTTCCAGCCCCTCCTTGAGGTGACTGGCGTTGTATAACTGGGCATCCGAAGATGAGCCGTTGCCTGAAGCATCGATGTACATGAACTTGTAGTCAGCATCGACCATGGCAAAGAGGATGATGCTGAAGAAGCCCTTGGAGTTGAAATAAGTGGACCCCGACTTGGCTGGAGATTTGCAGGCCACGTGCTTGCCATCTATGGCTCCAACGGTGTGGGGTAAGTTCCACTTCTGATACCACTGCTCTGCAACTTTCTTCCATCCTTCTTCAGTGGAGGGGTACTGGAGGAGCTCCTCCTTGTATTCTTCGATGATGGCCTGCACCACTTCTCTGACCACAATGCTGATGGTGTTGGATGGCACCCTCCAGCCGTTCTGCATGTTCCTGTAGGAGGTCCCTGAGGCCAGGTGGCGCAGAGTGAGTGCCACCTTGAGCCCAGGTTCCAGGCTGGGACGGAAGCTGGTGTTTGCCTTGGTCAACCTGGGTGTCAGGCGCTGCACAACTTCGTCAAACATGGCTGGCGGCATCCTCATGAAGTTCTGGAACGCCTGAGTGTCTTCGCTCCTGAGCTCCACCATCAGCTTGTTGCACAGTCTGTCCTCCACTCTACTGGCGAACCATCTTTGGACCCAGACTCTTTTTGAGTGGCTCCTTTTCTTCTCGCAGTAGTGTTCACAGAGCCTGCAGATGGCTTTGCACTGTTACAGAACGATGGTGGCTGCCGAAAGGACTTTGTTACAATCCACGGTGGACATGACTGGATGCTGTGGAAGAGGAAGAGGCAGATGAAGGCTGCAGAGGTCTGCACGGCTGGGCTGCTGTTCTGAAAGTGCGATGCAGGCGAGTTGCTCCCCCTTTTTATAGGCAGTATAAGTTTTCCGCTAGGCTTCCTCTAGGCATCCTCTAGGCATCCTCTAGACATCCTTAATATCCAAGATAGGTCCCCTCTGTGAACGTTTTTTCCGTTTTAAACGCTTTGTTTCCGTGCTGCATCCACTAGGCATCTGTTCTACATCCGTTCTGTGTCCGTTCCGCTTCCTCCCTGCGTCCGTTTACCGCTGGAGTGGATGGAGTTGCGCAGACGCGTAGCGGACACCTAGCGGATATAGCAGATGCATAATGGATGCGTAACGGATGCGTAGCGGATGCAGAACGGACGAACTGGATACATTTTCCGCGCAAAAGTTTTAGGCAGCCCAAAACTTTTGGAGCAGATGAAACGTCCATAAACGGATGCTGGACAGATAGAGAGGAAGCAAAACAGAGGCAGTGAGTACAGAATGGATACATCGCGTTAACCAACGGATGGCAAGCTTTTTTGTCCGTTTTACATCCTCTTTGCATCCGTTGGTTCAGTGTGACATGGGCTTTAACTCAACACCAAAAGGGTTGTTGCTTCTTCTCAGAAGTCTCAAGAGAGAAAGATATTTTCGATCATTACACTCTGAATAGAATCTGCATTTGTGGGAAACACAAAATGATGGCTGCTGTTTCTGCTACTCTGCTTCACCGTGGACAAGATTGTCCTAACTGCACAAGAGCCTTTCTTTATTCAAGGCAAAGCAGCAATCAAGGGTTTTCAGCTGCAATGGTGGTACATTCTTACAGCATGGCTTCACTGAAAGGTGATGGGAGACCTAATTTTCCAGCTGCCAATTAGTCAATTAGTTTGTCAGGACAGAATTGGGAGGAAAGAACTAGCTTGAGATGGCAAAAATAAAGATGGGTACACTTTCGACTGCAACATTACAAATGGACAACCATGGTGTACTACAGGTAGTCTTCAGGTTAAGATGGCAGACAGACAGGTCTCATGTGACCACATCACTTGCTGACAGCCTTTCTAGCAATACCCGCGACCACTGTTAAGTAAAACCATGTGAGTCGTTAAGTAAGGACCTCACATTAAGGCTTCCTGCTGGCTTTCCCATTGAATTTGCTTGTGGGAAACTGGCAGGGAACATTGGAAATCATCTTCACATGATTGTAGGGATGTTGCAACAACTGGAACTCCAAGGATCAGTCACTGTCCCCTTTGTTCAGTCATCACAAGTTTAAATAGTGGCTGAACAAACAGTTGTAACTGGAGGATCACCTGGATTGCAAAATCCTATGCCAAAGACCGTCATAAAACTGACCTATACAAAGACTAAATCCAGCATGGGCATGTACTCAGTTGAGAGCAGATGCTGACCTTGCACCTCTTGGAGCAATCTTCAAGGGAAAGGAACAGAATACATGGAGGACAGAGGGAATGGCTTTGAAGGACAGGAAGAAGATGAACTACTGTGAGCCATAACACTATCAAGGTTAGAGTCAGAAAAAAACTGCCCAGGAAAATATCATAAGTAAACTTCTCAGACTAGCCTCTCTCAAGTTTCACATAAAGATAAAGGGTGTGTGTATTCAGACATGCAAGTTTCTGTTACTATAGCTTTACAATAAAATTAGTTCCGATCTACATGTTACTAGATTTCTAGTTTGGTCTACCCTGAAGAGCTGACACCAGGGTATCATTTCATTCTGATGCTGCTGCCAAACCTCTAACTACCATTTTGCCTCAAATTTCTATTCGTTCCCACAACAATAACTATTTTAGTGTACTATCAGTATGAATGCCTCTCAACTCCATTCTATGGCACCTAAAGCACCATAAGTGCTCTATAGGTATTCAATATTTTTTTTCTTTCAAGAGGTGCAGAAGAGTTATTTTAAGTTTCCATGGATCTCTATGTTTTATTTTGAACTAATTCCCACAAATTGTCTCAAAACAAAAATCTAGCAAAGGATGCTGTGTCTCCTCGTAACTTCATAGGGTCCCAAATATGTCTCTGCAGTTCCCTACCTATCTCTTTGATAAAAAATAAAATGTTGTCCCTGACCAGAAAACAAAACCCTTTCCCTGGCCTATAACAATGACAACAAAATCATCCTTAAGAGCTTGATAAGAAGTGGAATACTTATAATATCACAAGCTTTTATAAATTTGTATATACTTTGTAATCTGCATGAAATTGTGATTTTTCAGTTAGCAAGTACTATATTGTATATGCATAGGCAGAGAAAGAAAATAAATGTAAATAATACTGACTGTGACAATAAAGTAAAAATTATTGTAAAAAAGGAGGTATAAAATAAGCATAATGATAGTTCATAAAAAAATACTGCTAAAAGCACTAATATTCCAGCACACTTATTACATCTTATTATGGAAATGAAAACCGATCAAGGACACAGATTTAAATCAATAAAATTACTTACTTACTTACAAATGAATGTGCACAGAGGATTCCAAAGAAAGAAGAGGGGAAGTTACAAACAAGGACCCAATTATTATGAGTTTAAAATAGATTACACTGAATTTTTAATCATACACAAATAGCTCTTCTTCTATGGACTCCCTACAGCCATATGTTAAATAAGCCCAAGGAATAAAGTTTAGCCTGCTGTAAAATCCAGAGCCAAATGAATATCTGTGTTGTTAAGCTCTTTAAGTTGTTCAAGCGAAAAGTATCATGAAGGATAAAATGGGAATACGGACTGCTATGTTCACAAAGCATCTTAAAAAGACAGAAAACCTTAAGAAAGGTATGGAAAAACTTCAGATAAAATATTTTACCTGTGAATCTGTGTATAGCACAAAAATATTACTGATATATATTCTGTGAACTTTTTTGGAGGGGTCTCAAAACTATCAAAAAAATAATCAGGTTCAGAAAATCAAACCAACATGTGGACAGGTTTTTTTCCCCGTTCTCTTTTTCAAGAACAGCTCCTTAAGAAGCATATGGCATGCTAGAAAAGTCTGTGAAATCTATTATTTATTGCTCAGTTAAACTTACTCTCTTTTCTATTATACATATGTATTGCACAAGTTTATTTCCAGTTATGCACTCAGCACATATTGTTTTGCTTTGGAGCAGCACTATGAACTTTCAAAGCAAGCATCTCTGAATGAAATAATGAATGGAACAAGATCAAAGGGAAAAACTCCTTAAATTCTACTGTACCTTAACAGATATTTTACTTAACATATAAGAGAGTCTTGATCATAGGACCTGGTTTTACCTAAAATCTACATGAACACCTGGTCTGTTTGCTCGATCTCCAACCCAACCATGTTGGGCAGCAAAGCTTCAATTACGACTCTAGTCACACTTACTTGAATAGGAATTTTTTTCACAGTTGATGGAAACCTGCATAATGCAAAATCCACAACTGAACAGAGAGCTTATGCAAGTCAAAATCTGCTTCAGAGATTGTCCATTTCCAAAGCACAAAGGAATATTGGGATGAGAATGGCTTCCTCCACTTCTGCTCTGAGAAAGTCTACACCTATAAATCTACCTTGATGCAGATTGTGAGGGGAGCATGAATTAGTTAGAAATCTTCCAAGCTGACAACAGCCAGGGCTTTAAAAATGCCATTTTAACAGCTGAACAATGCTTTAATAGCTATATGCCCAACTCCTTATATGCTGAAAGTTTTAACAGCTTCAGCTGAAAATTTCATATTTTTTCAATTGGTGTTACCAAGGTGACAGTTATAAAACAGGTATTTAAAACACAGATTAGTTAGGGTTCCTCTCTAACCTTTGAAAATGTTCTTTCAAAAACAAACACCTAGCCATGTCAAGTTGAGCCATGTATTATCAAATTCATCACACATTTATCCTACTCCTTTTAGGAAGACTTTCAAAGTGTCTCAGAAGCTTCTTTTACACAGGGAAGTAGTTCGTATTTGCTTAACACTGTCAGACCCTTCAGTATTTCCAGGTCATTTGGAAAGAAGATTTTTTTCCCCCTTTTGTACTTGGTTATTTCCCCAAACCCTAAATGTATATATGGATACTAATGTATGATGGCAATTTGGGGTCTCTTTTATTTAATGAAAATATATAATTGAGGGTCAAGACAAAAAGATATTTGTGTCACTATTAGTGTTACACTATTAGTGTCACAATCTGACTCAGGATTTTCTTGTTATGGATAAGGGGAGTTTAACATTATAATTTCAAAACAGCTGTAGGAGATGACCAGACTGAGCCAAGGGCAGAGTCAAATACATCATCAGTTTGGAGGTGGGAAGTTTGTCCTTTCAGACTTGCAAGATTCTGTTAATGTTAAGAGTCGTAGTGGTGCAGTGGTTAGAATGCAGTATTGCAAGCTAATTCTGCTCACAGCCAGCAGTTTGATTCTCACCAGCTTAAGGTTGACTCATCCTTCCATCCTTCCAAGGTAGGTAAAATGAGGACCCAGATTATTGAGGGCAATGTGCTGACTGCTTAGAGAGGGCTATAAAACACTGTGAAGAGGTATATAAGTCTAAGTCTATTGCTAATGTAGCCTTTCAATAAAGTACTATTAGTTCATCAAGTCCAGTTTCCTGTCTAGTTTATCTGAGAAGGCTGAGAATAGAGTGAATTCCGCATAATTTTTCTTGTCTTAATTAATTTGATATAATGAGATGAGACATGAAAATAAAAAATGAATTATGGGCCTTTATAAATAGACATTGTCTTTCAACAATTGATAAGAAAGGATTGTAACCATGTTGTCAGCTTTCTTTAAGCACAAACTCTCTTCAGTACATAAAACACTACAATGTCTAATATCTCATTATTTATCTCTACAACTGATCTTGATGAGTAATGCTGCTGTCAAAATTAATGCAGAGACCTTGATGTCCTTTTTCAGCATGACATATCATGTGTAAAAGCTGTGCGCATGCACACATTACTCCATATGAAAAGAAAAAAAAACTCTCCATAGATAAATACATCTGAAAATTTTGGAATACTATTTTTCAAGTCAACATTCTTCAAGGCAAAATTTTGTTATGATGTAGTAGCCAACAGCAATTAAATATTTTTAAAAAGAATACTCTGTAGCCCGGCTCCCAAATGACGTATATTTTTGATTATGAAAGAGAGCTTAACATAAATTCATGAAAGAGGATTAAGTAAAAAGCAGAGTGCGTTTGAGTGTGCCAAAATATCCACATCTCTGAAGAGTTTTGCTAGCATAAACAACTATATCAAAAATTCCAGTGATATAAACAGGAAACAGGATAACTCAGCCTGCATTCCTATAGCACCCAGTGAAATTTCTATAAATCAGGATGCGGAAAGATAGATATATTCATAAATGCTCATATTTTGACAAATCAAAATGCTATTGATAAATTGAGATGTTGAGAAGCAGTGATTTGATCAAGTGCTTATAAAACTGACTCAGTAAATAAGGAGAGGGGGACCCAGCGGCATATAGATCCTCTCCTATTCCTTTCACCAAGCATAGTGAGCAAGTTCCAGTGAACTCATTATGGCTTAGACATGGACAAAAATCTCCTGCTAATCTCTTATTAATCCCAACCATAAATCCCTCCATTTTTTTCTTTTAAACATTTGGACTAACGTTTGAATAAATTGACTGTGGATGTCTGCAAAACCTCCCTATTTATTTTATCAATAATATTTTATTGATATTTTATATGTATTTTATTTTCAGTTCGCGCTGATACAAATGGCAATGGATGACTTTTTCATTCTGCTTTCAATAATATTCTCAAGTACAAAGTCATTCCATGGCATTTCTGCCCTGTTTCTCATGAAAAAGTCTGTGTATAGTTTCTAAGCTATTTCCATTAATATTTTCAGAGATATATATATTTTAGGAAAGCGAGAAAACCAAAGAATAACTTGCTTCTTCTATTAGTTAGCAAGTGAGCTTTTGGTCAACTCATATCAAAAAGCCAATCAAATAAGTGCCTCCAATATTAGCCAAATCTATTCAGGCATTATTCACGGAACATGATATAACACAGAATTCTAAACAGTACAAGTAGCCTGAGAAACTTATACTTGTTTAGCCTTTTTATTTGTTTTTAAACTACCTGCTAATCACTTAAATGCCCCAAAGAAAGTTCCCAGTGTCAGAGGCAAAATAATTGTGTGCCACTCAATAGCTCTGCTGTACCCAAACAGCTTGGTGGGATGGGTAATGCTTCAACTGGGCTATCATGTAAACAATACTGGTATAACTTCTAGAAAATGCAGAGTATTATAGTTGTTCTTACCTTACTGCCATCCTTATGACAGAAGCAAGAAATCATTGTGGGCATTGTGGGCAGTTAACCATAGCTTGTGATTCAGTAAACAGATTCAGAAACAGATTCCAAAGAAAGGCAATGACTCAGAAGGCCAACCACAAATTAACAGTCTGGGTAATGAGCCCATTTTGAACAAACCATCGATCAATGGAAAAATCTATTATAAGTGAAGTTCACCCTGGGTTTTCCCTCTTATGTAAGTGCTTTTATGCTTATCAATAAAAGATTGATTATAAAATGTGGCAAACAGGACTTCCAAAAATTGCAATTGTCAAGAGGAAAACCTTTGCATAAAACTTTGTGTGGGTTTTTTCATGCAATAAACTAAAATATGACAGAGGAAATATCATGTCTATTAAGATGATAATAAATGTTATTCTGGAAAAGTGTGTGGAATTTTAAAAGGCAGAAAACATGAATTCAATTTTTCTGTATGGCCTGTACTATATATGAAGACATCTCAGCAGCTAGCAGCACTGGATTGATCTCTGTTAGGTTGGATCAGGCTAATCAATATTGGGATGGGTGACCTTCAGGGAATATTTGTAAGGTGGGGCAAAACTTACTTAACAAATTTCTCACTTATCAACATAAATTTTGGGCTCCATTGTGGTCATACATTGAGGATACTACCTGTATTGTAGATTTCCTTTCAAGAGAGATCTGTAAATTTCCTTTTTTAAAAAAAATCTGAACAATACACATAATGAATCAACACAACCACCTGTTTAAAGTGACGAGTAACATACAGGAAAGAAAGGGAGGAATTTTCTAGATTAGGATTCCCCCCCCCCTTGTCAATTCATATAAAACAAACTCGTGTAAATCATTCTTTTAAATTGACCTTCTGATGGTTTTTGTGACCATTTTTATTCTCTTAATTCCTATTAACAACACATTGTGAAAGGTATTTTTTCTGCCTTCATATCAGTGGTGGGATTCAAAAAAGTTTACTTCCAGTTCTGTGGGCGTAGCTTAGTGGGTGTGTCTTCTGTGGGTGTGGCAGAGGAAGGATATTGTAAAATCCCCATTTCCCCCACTCCTGGGGGAAGGATACTGCAAAATCCACATTCTCTCCCCAACCCGCTAACCTACTTTCCAGCTCCGTTCTCCTGTGCAGGGCAACAAAAGAAGACCCAGCTGATCAGCTGGGACTCAGGAGGCAGAGAATAGATGGGGGCAGGGCCAGTCAGAGGTGGTATTTGCCTGATCTCCAAACTACTCAAAATTTCTGCTACTGGTTCTTCAGAGCTGGTCAGAACCTACTGAATGCCACCTCTGCTTCATATTCTTCCACGAGGGATGTTAACTATTTCAACTCCTTCTCTAAAGGCTCATATCATTTTGCTTTTGTACTTCTAACGCTTAGCATTTAAATACATTTTAAAATAAAAATTTATTAAGTTTACTCCAGAAATTCCACTGGCACTTCTAAGAAACTAAAATATTTGTTGATATTGCAGTACTGTACAGCAAGTTATTCAGCCATGTTTTTGTAAGATCTGTCACGAATGAAGGGGAATATACATCCCAGGATAATGTTGCAGGATCCAATCTGGGTCGGTCACTGGGACCAGAGTTTTTGTCTTCTGAGCTGGAGCCCATCTTCAGGGAACTTCTCTGCAGGCTTTCTCTTTGAAAGCACACAGAGAAGTCCCCTAAGGATGGGCTCCAGCACGAGTCCAAAAACTCAGAAGACAAAAACCTCTGGACCCAGATTGGATCTTGTATCTATCTTTTTAGTATAATATTAAGAGTATTCACACCCTTTATATGCTTTTAGTGGCTATATATATTCTTATTCAGGCAGAAAAATATTTTCTATCATTATTAAGCCCATGAGAAATTTCTCCTGGGGAACGATGCCATTATAAGCAGCATGGGACAACTCTGGAATTGTTAAAGCTGAACTCATTGTTAAAGCCGAGCCATTGAGACAAGGGAATGGGGCTCGTGCTTGGATGAATATGATATTCAAGGCAGAGGAAAACAGAAGGAAATATCTTCCTGCATACATATGTAAAATATACCAAACTTACATTTATTTTTATTTTATTTTATTTTAATTTATTTATTTTGTCAAGCGATTAAAAGATAACAGGTATAAGTATAAATATAGTTATGAATACATGAAATGGATACATATAAGAAAAAGAAGCAAAAGGGCAGGGATAGTAGGCACGTTGGTTTGCTTATGCACGCCCCCTACAGACCTCTTGGGAAAGGAGTGAGGTCAATAGTAGACAGACTAAGGTTAAAGTGTTTGAGGAAGAAACCACAGAGTCAGGTAGAGTATTCCAGACATTGACCATTCTGTTTCTTACATGGCTCTTCTTACATTTGTAAATGTCTAGTGGTTTTGGGATTTTAATATTTTGAGGTTCAGCCTTCTGAGCCTTTGGACTCCTGCTGGAGTCCATCCTCAATGAATGTCTCTCTTCACAAGAATCTGGAGAAAGAAGATCCCTGAAGATGGGGCTCCAACACAAGTCTGAAAGCTCAGAAGCTCTGACCCAGATTGGATCCTGCAACATTATCCTGGAACTATATTCGCCTTCATTCGTGTTAATATTTTGAGGTATTTTTTTTTAATCTTTTTTTATTCCTGGATGGTTTCCAGCAAACATTAGTACAGTTAGTACAGACTAATCAGCAAATGGTGATGGTTTATTCAATGCTTTTTCAGAGGGCTTTCAAATTCACTATACCTCCCAGTGAGGAGGAACAAACTCACAATACCTTCTAGTGAGGAGGAACAAAAGAATCAGGAATCCATGGAGAGGGGAGGGAGGCAGTTTATCACTTGAGATAGCTGGCAGTAAGAGAAGACAGAATGGCAAATTTTTCTGTTGTTCAAAGGGAATAAAGAAGAGAAATGACACAGAAATAAAGAAAAAGTACAGGGGAGGAGGATGCCAGAAGAGAAATAAGAATTAAAAATGACTGGACCATTAACCTGGTAAGTTAATAAATCAATGTTTTGTTATAAATTTTCCATGTAAAGCTGTAATTCTAAAGCATTATAATGTATTAGGGTTTTTAATAAACCTCTAAAGAAGAAAATAAATTGCAAAAAGGCCATATTGAAAATGAGAAGCATACTTTCAATAAATGTTTCTGTGTTAAGAGATAAAATATCCAAAGGCTAATAAGCAAATGCCTCTTTTGAAGAATGAGAGGTGAGAATCAGGGAAGCTTCTGAGATTAAAGGTCTACTGGAATTTCAAATTACAGTAGGCAGTAATCTGAAGGAATCTGGAGACAAAGGAATCCTCATGTGATACTATTCTACCTGCTTCCAAACCACCATTTTCTTATAAATAACAGCAACAATTAGAACTAGTAATGAGTCCCTTCATAGATCTAGCAAGATAGCACTCTATCTGATGGTAATGGTTTAGTGATAAACCATTATAACAATATCAACTGCGGTTCCCATTGATGGCATTTGATGCTTTCTGTAAGGTTTATCAGTTTGTGAGAATTAGTGTAGTCTGAAAACCAAGTCCATGTGAGATATAAAAGATTGGCTGTGTTTTGTTTTCTTTTTCTTTTTCAGTAATGTTGTTAATTATATTAAACAGATAAAGCAGATACAAAAATTCATTAAAAATATAGAAGCTGCAGAAACCCACCCCATTCCCACCCAAAACAGGGAAAATAAGAAAAAGAAACTTCCGGTTCATACCCAGCAAGTACGTTCAACATAAACAATTTATCTCTGCCTTTTAAAATACAACCAAGGAGTGATTCAACCTGGAATAAGTAGAAATTTTCTGACAGTGACAACAATCAACCAATGGAACAAAAGTTGCCTTCAGAAGGAGTGGGAGCTTCATTACTGGAAGCTTTCAAGAAGAGACTGGACTGCCATTTTTCAGAAATGGTGTAGGATCTCCTGCTTGGGCGGAGGGTTGGACTAGATGGCCTACAAGGTCCCTTCCAACTCTGTTAATCTGTTAAGCCAAATATTTCTTTATTCCACACCTCCCCCCATTCTCTATAAACTAATCTCTAGATCCTCAGCTCACCTTATTAAACAGCAAAAGCTAATAAACTTAACACAAGTTAACAAAAATATATATTCCCATTTCTATTTAAAGTCTAATCCTTCCAATTCCTCATAATAATAAGCAAAACATGGCTGTACTATGGATTCCTGTTTAAAAGGTTCTTATTATATGGTAGATACATTTCTGAGTAAGGAAATGACCTTTCAGTCGCACTGATGTATCTTCTCCATTTTACCATTTTCTAGATTTTTACAGAGTAAAAGTAAAGTAGATAAAGTAGATAAAACAACTCAATTCCTGGGAAGAAAGAGGTGCTGCTGGTAGGGGGATTTCATTAATCAGTTTTGAGGAATATACTACTGTACTCTGATTACTCTTTTAAGCCCATGTCACACTGAACCAACGGATGCAAAGAGGATGTAAAACGGACAAAAAACCTTGCCATCCGTTCGAAAACGCGATGTACTCACTGCCTCAGTTTGGCTTCCTCTCTATCCGTCCAGCATCCGTTTATGGACGTTTCATCCGCTCCGAAAGTTTTGGGCTGCCTAAAACTTTTGCGCGGAAAATGTATCCAGTTCGTCCATTCTGCATCCGCTACGCATCCGCTAGGCATCCGTTACACATCCGTTACGCATCCGCTATATCCGCTTGG